>OX328123.1:49645228-49885228 GCA_946811695.1 Gonocerus acuteangulatus | reverse complement strand
AAAAATTAGTATTAGAAAAGCTAAAATCAGAATCAGAAAAATTCAAAAACGAATTAAAAGCAGAAATGCAAAATACCAGAACCGAATTGGGGGAAAAACTTCAATCACTCGGGTCCATAATGACGCTCCGTGAAATCAAACCTGCTCCTCTTATAATCCATAAAATTAAAACTGTTCCTTTAATGATAAATAATCAACGTAGTCCTAAAATAATTACTGTATCCAACGATCTATTTAATTCCGATGAAATTTATATTTTAAATAATTTATTCAAAATAAATAAAATTACAACGAAATTAAACAATAACGTATTCACTTCCGCCGAAAATTATATTTTAAATAAATTATTTAAGAAAAATCAAACAACAAAATTTAACATAGATTATTTAACAACAGTTGAAAATTATATTTTAAACCATTTATTTAAAAACAATATTTTAATAAAAGAAACAGCAAAAGTAAACATACAATTGTATATTAAATGTCCCCTTATTAAGATCGACCTGGGATATAAGAATAAAGATAAAAAAGGAATTATACGGGGAATGTTCCATTCGATTCTCCTTAAATATTATCATGAACCGACCAAAGATGATGAAATAAAAAATTTAACCAGTAAAGTATAACGATAAAACCTCTCTGTTTTGGAGCTCCTCCGGCGTTGGGTACCGGATTTGAGTGGATAGGGACAAATAAATAATAAATTTATTAATATTTAAATTATATTACCTATCAAAATTCTATGGTTTATGGATAAAAAACCAATGTTTATAAATTTCTTTATATACCATTTTCAAAATTACGAGAGGCAACTCCATATTTTCTTTCATTTTTATTTTATTTTTAAAATTCGTGTGCACAACCGTACACTAAAATAAAAAAAAAAAAAATGTTACTAAAAAAGTTATTATATTATTTTTTTTTTTTAGACGTAGATTCAGTAAAATGATAACCGGTTTTATCCGTTAAAAGCAGTAAAATTATTAATTAAATGAAAATTTTGCACCAATATAAAATTCTAATGTCATTATTAGTATTAATATCAAAGAGAAATTATAAAGAAGATATCAAGAAATATTTCATTATCGGTCGTGATACAATTTTAGATACGCAAGTGTAAGACAAAGAGAATCGATAAAAAATTCAGGAAATATCCAGTAGCTGTTAAAATCCTATTCCCATCTCGGGAAGGCAGAAAGTAGGATAAGTAACTCCCAAAATTACAAATCCCCTAAGCGCCAAATAATACCTAACAATAAAAATCAGGAAAATGTCCAGTTTCTGTGAAAATCCTTAAAACTATCAGAAATGAGATAATAGGATAGTTAACGACCTATGGCTCAAATCCTCTAGGCACAAGATAATTACCTAAAAGATAAACCAGAAATATCCAGTCCCTGGGAAGATCCCTAAAAATCTTAGGAATGCAGATAATAGGATGATTAACTCCCAAAAGCTCTTATCTACCTCGAGGGAAAAAAGGTTTGATAATCCCTAACGTAAAGAGCAGGCTCATGCTAGTTCAAGTTTTCAACACGCGCACCGCGCTAGTGTTCTACATTGCCAAGAAGTTCCTATAATTGCCACAGCCCCGAGCAGCGCTCGCCTCATTCTCCATTCAATATAACTAGAACCTGCCAACAATAGGATGTTTTTAAATGAGAAATATATTTTTGAAGCCAATAAGGCTATAATGAATTAATGAAGAGAATAATTAATGGTAAATTACGTTTTAAATAAAGAATAAAATAAATAAAACTTAGTAATTGTTTAAATAAATAGAAAGACAGACATTGACAAGGACAATTATAAATATTTAAAGGGAAAAAACCTTTTCAAAAGTTAATAATAAATAAAGAAGAAGTAGGAGTAAATAATTAATTGAAGTAAGGGGAAGGAGAAAAATATTTCATATATTTTGATATATTTGAATATTTATTTTATATTGAGGGCTCACGGACCCATGAAGAGGCCGGAGTACCTATTGTTTGTTGTGTATTAAAGGCTCACGGACCCATGAAGAGGCCGGAGTACCTTATCTACGTATTGGGAAATATTATATTATACTATATTATAATAAAGGGGGGAAACTTATTAATAATAAATATTGAAGTGGAAGGAGTTTAATAAATATTGAAGTGGAAGGAGTTTAATAATTATTGAAGTGGAAGGAGAAGTTTTTAAGTGAAATGTAGTAAGAAGGAGTGACTGACAAACAAGTTGACATCGACAAGGACTGATAGACTATAGACAAATTATTTTAATTACATTAAAATTTCAATTTTTTTTTTAAAATGGGCTAGTGAGGGAACAAACTTTCTTGAACAATTATTAGAGTCATGTCAAATGCATTGGGTAAAATAATTAAATATGAATAAAAACCACAATGAACTTAAAAAGAAAACTTGTTGTACATAAAATATAATTAAAGAATAAATAAATAATAATAAAACTTAAGATTAAATGAGCCAGGAGGCTCAGCTTTGAGCTATACTTATATTTTTTTTTTGTTGTCGTAGTAGATATTTTTAATTATATTATATTGTTCATTTGAAATTAAACTTATTAATTATTGAATTAAGGGTAATATTAAAAATTAAAAAAAAAAAAAATAATAAAATAAATAAATAAATAAATAAATAAATAAAAATATATGCAAATAGATAAAAATATTTAAAAAAAAAAAAAAAAAAAAAAAAAATGTTATGATATAAGTGACTTTGTATTGAAATAAGAAGTATACAGCCATACAACATGTGTTGTAAATGTAAATGCTATTATTGTATGATTTTTTTTTAAGACATAATTTATAATTCTGTAGACTTGTTAGAATATTTATAATTTAATTTACAGCATATAAGAAAAAATTTTAAACTTTTTAAAAATGAAACCTGTTAATAGTATCCAGTATTTGAATAGAAATGCTACCCTGAGCCGGAAAACAAAATCTTTAGACCAAATTAAATTAAAAAAAAAAAAAAAAAAAAAAAAAAAAAAAAAAAAAAATTTTAAAACATGCTAAGCAGTTTTTAATTTTTTTTTTTACACCGGAGCCCACACGAAATGTAATGATATAAAAGGGGGGTGCTCTAGAAAGGTCAGTTTCTGACATAGCAAAGAGTAGCATTCCTATTCAAAATAAAAGCTAACTTATATTTCATAAGTCCATCACAAATATTATCATTTGTCAATCAATAAAATAAATAAAAGAGTAATAAAAGAGATAGCATTTGGCAGTGTTTAGTTTGGCAGTGTTTATTTTTTCAAAAAGGCAGTGTTAAGTAAATAGAAGAGTCCAAATATCTCGGCTAGGAGCGATAAGGTATACAAGTTCCCAGGAAGATAACGATAGAGGTGTTTCCAAGTATGGACAGGAAAATCCAGGGAAGGACGAAGAAGTCAGACACCCTTGGCGTGGGGGGAGTACGCCTCTATAAGTAGGGCCTTCCCCCACCCCTCACTCTCACTCCAGCGCCGACGAAGGGCCTTCCCCCACCACTCACTCTCACTTCAGCGCCAACGAAGGGCCAGAGCACTCACTCTCACTTCAACGCCAGCCAAGGGCGAGAGAGCACCTTTTGCACCACCACAGCCTGACACCGAGCACCACCTGGACATGATGGGGAGACACAACTCCAAGATCTAACAGCCGACCATCCATCTCCTCAACACGACTACCAGCAGCCTGCCTCTTCACTTCAAGAACATCATCCGTAAAACAAGCTGAGTATAACTCACTCACTGCCAATCTTTAATTAAACTCTTAAAGCTATCTAAAATTTCACAATGGCCAATAGTTATATTTTAATATATAAGTTAATATTTTAAATATGTTCTAAACATTTCATAATAACCCAACATTGATACAAATATGTGAGTCAAGCAAATTTTGTATTTAAGTTTATATCACAGCCAGCGGCATCTAAAATTATATCTTTTCTTCAATATAAGTCAATTATTTCCAACTCTCTTTTATTTATAATGAGCCTTTCTCCTGGTATTTAATATGGTCTCAACACATAAAATGACAAATGGTAAGAAATGATTCTAATCACATATTTCTCATGTTTTTATTTCAGGAAATTTATTAAATTAATTTAATTATTCGAATGGTTATTCATAAGTCCGTATGTGGTGAATATTTTTAATTATATTATATTGTTCATTTGAAATTAAAATGATTAATTATTGAATTAAGGGTAATATTAAAAATTAAAAAAAAAAAAAAAAAATATATATATATATGTAAATAGATAAAAATATTTAAAAAAAAAAAAAAAAAAAAAAAAATATGTTATGATATAAGTGACTTAGTAATGGAATAAGAAGTATACAGCCATACAACATGTGTTGTAAATGTAAATTCTATTATTATATGTAATTTGTTTTTGTTATAAGACATAATTTATAATTTTTATTAAGACTTTAGAATATTTATAATTTAATTTAGAGCATATAAGAAAACAAATTTAAATTTTTAAACTTTTTAAAATGAAACCTGTTTATAGTATCCAGTATTTGAATAGTAATGCTACCCTGAGCCGGAAAACAAAATCTTTAGACCAAATTAAATTAAAAAAAAAAAAAAAAAAAAAATTTAAAACATGCTAAGCAGTTTTTTAAATTTTTTTTACACCGGAGCCCACCCGAAATGTAATGATCTAAAAGGGGGTGCTCTAGAAAGAGTCAGTTTCTGGCATAGCAAAGAGTAGCATTCCTATTCAAAATAAAGGCTAACTTATATTTCATAAGTCCATCACAAATATTATCATTTGTCAATTAATAAAATAAATAAAAGAGATAGCATTTGGCAGTGCTTAGTTTGGCAGTATTTATTTTTTTTAAAAAAAAGGCAGTGTTAAATAGAAGAGTCCAAATATCTCGGCTAGGAGCGATAAGGTATACAAGTTCCCAGGAAGATAACGATAGAGGTGTTTCCAAGTATGAACAGGAAAATCCAGGGAATTCGCTGAAGTCAGACACCCTTGGTGTGGTGGGAGTAACGCCTCTATAAAAAGGGCCTTCCCCCACCACTCACTCTCACTTCAACGCCAGCCAAGGGCGAGAGAGCACCCTTTGCACCACCAGAGTCAGCCGACCCCAAGCACTTCACCTGGACATGATGGGGAGACACAACTCCAAGATCTAGCAGCCGACCATCCATCTCCTCAACACAACTCAAGCAGCCTGCCTCTTCACTTCAAGAACATCATCCGTAAAATAAGCTGAGTATAACTCACTCACTGCCAATTTTTAAATAAATTCTAAAAGCTATCTAAAATTTCATAATGGCCAATATTTATATTTTAATATATAAGATAATATTTTAAATATGTTCTAATTTTTCTAAGATAACCCAACATTGATACAAATATGTGAGTCAAGCAATATTTTTTATATTCTTTTTATATCACAGCCATGCAAAATCTAAAATTATATCTTTTCTTCAATATAAGTCAATTATTTCCAACTCTATTTTTATTTATAATGAACCTTTCTCCTGGTATTTAATATGGTCTCAACACATAAAAAGACAAATGGTAAGAAGTGGTACTAATAATATATTTCTCATGCTTTTTATTTCAGGAAATTTATTAAATTAAATTAATTATTCAAATGGTTTTATTCATAAATCCGCATGTGGTGAGTTTGGTAAATTTAAATGAACCCTGAGATATAATGAAAATATAATATAAACTTTTCTAAATAAACTTTTCCAATAATAACTTTTTTATTCTTTTCTTTTCCTAGAATAACTTTTAAATATATTCCAATTTTCTAATTTTTGCCCCACCAAAACACCACAATATATATATATATATATATATATATATATATATATATATATATATAGTTTGATTAGACGTTTTTAAGAATTGTACGAAGAATACTGTGTAGCTGTTTAATTTCTAGTGTTGTATTCTTACTAATTAGGTTTTAGTATGTCTAGCAGGAAGTCTGAGGTAATCTAATTGTCTCGTTGTCTAGGACCTAGGTCTCTATTCCATGCATCTCTTGCCAGTTTGTGCTTGTCTGCCTTGCAATTTGGTTGTTTCCCCTCTAGCATTGTTTGCCTGATAGTATTAACTTCTCCTTTTGTGTACTTTAGTGACAGAAGTGTTTTTGTTTTTTTTCGTATTTAATGTTAATTCTTTTAGTTAACAACATAAGTGATGGATGAAGATTCACACAGCTTTTTATCTGGAACCGATTTGGAAACCACCGATTTTATAGATAATAATCTGCTAATTTCTGGCCCAAGTACGTCGACGTCTTCACTGCCACGAATTACTTTACTGGACGGTACGTTTTTCAAATATCTTCCTGATGAGTCTACAGCACACAATGTCATGGCATTGTGTACTAAATGTTTGCCTATGGTTACTAAAGTCAGAGGGTTTGATAATTGTACATCTAACTTTTTAAGCCATCTTAAAAGAAAACATGGTCAAGGCTCCGTTAATGATTATAAAGCATATATAAAAGCGAAGAATGAAAGTAAAAAATATAAACCTCTAACTACAAAAAATATCGACTCCTTGAAAACAGAGAAAATGTTGAAGACATGTTCTCAAGAAAAGTTAGATAAAAATATCATTGAATTTTTTATTGACTCCATGATACCATTAAGGTGTGTAGAAAATTTATATTTTAAAAATATATTTAAGGACCTACAGATTAGCAAATACGGCTTAAATATTATAAGTCGACGAAGTTTGGGGCGTCGAATAGACATTTATTATGAAAAACAATTGTCTGCAATAAAATCTGAATTACTAAATGTTGACTATGTATGCAGCGCTATTGACATTTGGTCGGGAAGAAAGAGAAGCTTCCTAGGCATGACGGTCCATTGGATTTCCAAAGACTTGAAATGTATTTCAAGAGCACTGGCTTGTCAGCGATTCAGGGGAACCCACAGTTTTGACCATATTTGTGATATGATCAAAACAATTAATGCAGAATTTGGATTAGGCTCTAATAAACTAATTGCATCAGTCACTGATAACGCCAGTAATTTTGTAAAAGCATTTAGCTTGTTTGGCGTTCAATCTACGAACGTAAGTGGGGAAGAAAATGAAAATACAGCTGAAGTTAGGTTTGAAGATCGGTCGGATGGTGATGAAGAATCGGATTCAAGCTCGGACGAATGTGAGTCTAATTATTTTTCTTTGTTGCCTCCCCACCTGCGGTGCTTTGCCCATACACTAAGTTTATGTGCAACAATTGATGCAAATAAAATTTTGAGCACCAAGGGAACTCCATTATCGGAGATTCATGCTTCCACTTTGAAAAAGTGCAACATCCTTTGGAGTGCTAGCGCTAGGCCGAAAACTGCTGAAATAATTGAAGATGTATTACAACATACACTTAGTAGACCAGGAATAACACGCTGGAACAGCCTTTATGATGCCCTCCAACAAATTTTAGGTATTCAAGGAAAAAATATACAATTACATCGAGCTTTAAACTTAAAAACCCATATTAAAGATATAGAATTCGATTACTTAAAAGAATATTTAACATGTGCGGCGCCAGTAGCGGAAGCATTGGATATTATGAAAAGTGAAAACAACACTTTCTTTGGAATTGTGCTACCATGCCTCGTAGCATTAAAAAATAAATTGCAAAAAATTAAGCAAAAAACAACTTAAATTTATTGTCAACCATTGATCGAAAATTATATTCTTAGTATTGAAACAAGATTTAAAAACTACTTTGACTTCAATACTTCCGAAGCGGAATGTGCATCAATTGCTGCTCTCTCCTATCCACGATTTAAGAATAAGTGGCTATGTATGCTAGAAAAAAATTATCAGAATAAAATTTTGCAAAATTTAAAAAAAATAATTTCGAAGGATATAATTGAAGAACCGCAAAAAACATCAACAAAACAATCAAGCAAAGATAAAAGTTTTTTTTACTTTAGTTCTGAATCCGACTCAGAGCAAAACAATATTTTCGCGCCTTCAGTATCTAGCAACACGAGAGATCCCCTGACAAAAGCTGAATTATTAGTGTTACACTTCTTTGCGGAAGAAATCGAAGAGCTGCAAATCCTACATAAATATCCCGAGATAAAAAAAGTCTTCATTAAGTACAATACACCACTACCAGCGTCTGCAGCCGTCGAGAGGCTTTTCTCATTCGCGACCATGACAAATTTACCGAAGGCGAATAAAATAAGTGACAAAATGTTCGAAAAAAGAGTGATTTTAAAGTGCAATATGAACTATTTCAAAAAATGATTCAACATTACTTACTTTGTACATTAGTATGAATAAAACTAGTTATTATTGTATGTTTTTTTTAAATATTAAAATCTTTATGTCTTAATACAAGCTTTTTTCTTCCTGAATAACAATATCCTTCCTAATACCACCCTCTATATCCTTCCTTATAGCACCCTCTATACTCTTCCTTATACCACCCTCTATATCCTTCCTAATACCACCCTCTATATCCTTCCTAATACCACCCTCTATATCCTTCCTAATACCACCCTCTATATCCTTTCTAATACCACCCTCTATATCCTTCCTAATACCACCCTCTATATCCTTCCTAATACCACCCTCTATACCCTTCCTAATACCACCCTCTATATCCTTCCTAATACCACCCTCTATACCCTTCCTAATACCACCCTCTATATCCTTCCTAATACCACCCTCTATATACTTCCTTATACCACCCTCTATATCCTTCCTAATACCACCTCCTGTATCCTTCCTAATACCACCCTCTATATCCTTCCTAATACCACCCTATATATCCTTCCTAAAACCACCCTCCATATCCTTCCTTATACCACCCTCTAAACCCTTCCTTATACCACACTCTATATCCTTCCTTATACCACCCTCTATATCCTTCCTAATACCACCCTCTATATCCTTCCTAATACCACCCTCAATATCCTTCCTAATACCACCCTCTATATCCTTCCTAATACTACCCTCTATATCCTCCCTAATACCACCCTCTATATCCTTCCTAATACCACCCTCTATATCCTTCCTAATACCACCCTCTGTCCTTCCTAATACCACCCTCTATATCCTTCCTAATACCACCCTCTATATCCTTCCTAATACCACCTCCTGTATCCTCCCTAATACCACCCTCTATATCCTTCCTAATACCACCCTATATATCCTTCCTAATACCACCCTCTATATCCTTCCTAATACCACCCTCTATATCCTTCCTTATACCACCCTCTATATCATTCCTAATACCACCTCCTATATCCTTCCTAATACCACCTCCTATATCCTTCCTAATACCACCCTCTATATCCTTCCTTATACCCCCCTCTATATCCTTCCTTATACCACCCTCTATATCCTTCCTAATACCACCCTCTATATCCTTCCTTATACCACCCTCTATATCATTCCTAATACCAGCTCCTATATCCTTCCTAATGCCACCTCCTATATCCTTCCTAATACCACCCTCTATATCCTTCCT
Organism: Gonocerus acuteangulatus; assembly: GCA_946811695.1. Taxonomy (NCBI): domain Eukaryota; kingdom Metazoa; phylum Arthropoda; class Insecta; order Hemiptera; family Coreidae; genus Gonocerus; species Gonocerus acuteangulatus. The sequence goes on along the minus strand of OX328123.1, from coordinate 49,875,751 downwards.
TATACCCCCCTCTATATCCTTCCTTATACCACCCTCTATATCCTTCCTAATACCACCCTCTATATCCTTCCTTATACCACACTCTATATCCTTCCTAATACCACCTCCTATATCCTTCCTAATACCACCCTCTATATCCTTCCTTATACCACCCTCATGGTGGAAGCGGTTGCCTTTATAATCAATTGTTAATTGTATAAAGAAACAATTAATAATTAATTTAATTGCGATTAACAATTTAATGGTTAATTGGAATTGAATTAATCGCGATTAAATTAATTGTACATTACGATTGAAAATTAATCGCAACTAATTTAATCGCGATTAAAAAGTTAATTGTTCGCTTGGACGATTGAAAAATTAATTGATTGATGCCCAACTCTGATTTAAAAGCTTACTAAATTTCCTACAAAAAAGGTTTGGATGTAATTTTCGATGGGGCAATGTCAATCCGAGAAATAAGTGCTTAAAACTTCAAAATTGTTACTTTTGTTTCTTTTCAACTGGGTTATGTCACAGTTTAACTAACGTTTTAATTGTTTTTTTTTTTAATTGCAGTTAATAGTAAAATTAATATTTTAATAAAATAAGGTATGAAAATGAGAAATGTATTAGTAATAGTGTTTCCAATGGCAAACGTTGAGAAGGTGGGTGGAGTAATTTTCGCTTAGAATACTATTAGTTTCCTTTTCTGGCGCCTTAAATCTTCCTTCTTTTTGAGATTTTTATTTTTTTTTTATTTTTCACGAATGATCAAAACCTAACTGATATGTCTTCTCAACTGTAATTGTTGCTAAGGTCACAGATGTTCATTTTTAACAATTGAATTGCTTTGTAATAGTCAGTGAAAAGGAATATAGTAATGTTTTGGTTAGCTTGAAGTGTTTGTTTATTTTAAAGTGGTAAAAACATAACACTAGCAATAACTGTTTCTATTCCTTTGCTAATGACTCTAGGGATAAGAACGGAACGGAAGATTACGTAGTTCCTGCGAGTCGGACTTTTTTTCATATAATAAGATTTTATGAATAAACACATGTTATAATAGACACCAAACAAGAAGACAGAAAATTATGTTTAAAAAGTGAAGAATTTATTTATTAATTTTCCTTTTTTACAGATCTTAGGACTCACTGAAATAATATAATAGTAGATAAAATAATAGTAATAGTAGTAAATAATAGTAATAGTAGTAAATAATAGTAATAGTAGTAAATAATAGTAATAGGATTATTATCAAACACACCTATTCAACAACTTTAAAATAAATGGCATCAAAATAGATCACATATAAATGAAAACTCTAACAAACCTGAACACTTTTTTAGATATAACATCAGAGAAGCGAACTGTTTTCTTTACAGGCTGCCCATTACCATCTTCAGCATTGTCAGATGAATCAAGAGATGACCACGTATTATACTCATCTGTATTAGACTCACTTAAGCTGCGACTTGTTTTCAGGATACTACGCCGACTAAATGCAACCTGCAGAAAAGCCACCAAGACCCAATTAGGTATACATAAAATAAAAATAACAAAATAAATATTTATGGTTTGCAAATGAACGGATAAATAGTAATTCACAAGTAGATGGCTGTGGACTAAAATTAAATTCATAATTTTAACCCCTTAACGGGCAAGGGCCGATTAAGCGGCCGCTGCTCGCTGAAATTAAAAAATGACACGAGTGAGATGGAATTCGTTCCAATGCTTCCTGCTAGATGCCGGGGTAAAAATAGTATTTGGAGGTCTTGGGCCCGAGGAGCCGAGATATGACGAAGTTGACCCATTAAGCGGTCCTTGCCCATTCCCGCACCCGTCTTGTGTCAGTGTTGGCCGTGCATTATTGGCTCTCTGGATCACTCATCTTATCCGGAAATCGTTTCAAAGTATGTAATAATTCTTTTATACATTCTAGATTAGGAATTAATTGATTTTAATTAAAATGAGTATATTGCTTACATGTTATTCATTGATTTGTCTCATAAGTACCTTACTCTCGTGACACTGGAAGGAAAAAAATACTTTTTTGGGCATTCCTAATGAAATGTTTTTCTCAATTCTGTCTGAAATGATATTGTGGGCTAGCATTATACTATTATTATAAATTATTATTTTAAAGGCTGCCAATCTTAGGGTAATGCCATCGAATGAACCATTTTCATTTTCGGGATCTTTGCGACTTGGAATCGGCTTTACGACGTATCGCGGGGATTCTTGATGCCTGGAATGGGCAAGGGCCGTATTTGTGAATACAATTTTTTTTTTGTAACATCCTGGGTTCATATTTAGTTCCTGGTTCTTTAGGGGGGATGCCCCCCAGACTCCCACATATAAATTTAAAAAATTCCAACATAGCTAGCGAAATGTGCCCGTTAAAGGGTTAAATTAGGCAATCAGCCTTGAATTCCAATCTTTATAATGACCTTGTATATATAAAAAAAATTAAAAATGCTAAGTTGCACTATCTTTTTTGTGCACAACAGGTGGAATACTAAAGGATTGATATGGAGTACCCCACTTTGCGTCTGTCCATTCTTGCGATTTCTCAACCTCACAATATTGTTCGATTCCACATGAGATGTGGTTTGCTCTAATTCGCAAAATGCTTATTTAAATTTCAATCCTCTCTTCCCATTGACTTTTATTAAGTGAGGACAACAATAAAAACTTGTTACATAAACAAACTAGTATATAAAATTGTTTTTTTACAATAAAAATATTGCATTGTGTTGTAGTACAATATTTTTTGTATTTAATTACAACAAATATTCATAGAATATATTTTAAAACATCTATTCCTCACAATGGCCCAAGAATTGTAACTCCTCTAAGATGACTTTACAACAGGGACCGAAAATAACTATTAATTTTTATTTCAAATGAGTTTCAATTAACCTTTAATTTTTATTTTTTGAAAATAAAAATTTCATCGTAATTTATATATTTTATTATTTTTTTAAAAGAATTGTCTAATAATTTTTATTTCAAAAACTTAAAAATAAAAATTATTTGAATAATGTTATTTCAAAATTTTTTTTTTTATAAAAATGTTTAATAACAATTTTTTATTATTTTAACTTTAAACATTATTTTAAATAAAAAAAAAACAATATTAGTGCCATAATGAATAGATTTATTGATTTTAAGAGCTCGCACACATAGCGAATAATAATGAATAGAAACAAAAACGAAAAAAAAAGTAATGCACAAAAACAAATTCCAGAATATACAATATATACTCATACAAATCAATTGGATTTAGACGAACTTTGATTCACTGACATAAACAAATAACTTCTAATAAACAAAAGGTTCCAAATCAAGCATTTACGTATTTGTTCCGAGGATAAGAGATATTTAATAAATGAGTTTCACTTAACCTTTAATTTTTATTATTGGGAAATAAAAATAAAAATTCCACATCGTAATTGATATATTTTATTATTTAAAAAAAAAAATGTTCTAATAATTTTTATTTTAAAAATAGTTATTCATTAATTTTAAAAATATAAATTATGAAGTAATTTTTTTGTCATAATTTTTAGGAAACATTTAATTTTTATTTCGGTCCCTGCTTTACAAACATGCTCTACATAAATGATTTCCTTGAGTTCCGAATCTAAAATTATATTTTATTCTAATAATGTTGACTAAAATAAAGTGAGATTCCTTAGCCCTGGACTACTCAAGTTCATGGTTAAAGACTGATGGCGTTTCTAAACACCAAAATATTATTTTTCCCATTTTAATTCTTTATTAATTTTCAACTTTTACTTGGAAGTCTACCTACTTATTGCCAACCTTTCTGAACGTCTATGGTGTTCATTTTTTCAGTGAGCTTGTCCCTGAAAAAATCCAATCCTCTATTTACTTTTTTAATGACAAGAGAGGCTAAATGACTTAGAGGGTGATTTAGAAAAGCTAGGAGTTCAGAACTGGTGGACCTTGGCTCAAGGCCAAGAGGAATGGTCAAAGATCTTGAGGCCCAGGTCCGTAGCTACAGATTGCTAGTTAATAACAAGGGAAATAAAAATTAATAAATTATATATATATATATATATATATATATATATATATATATATTTATTTATTTATTTATTTATATAAACAGAAGGAAATGTTTGTAATAAATTTGAATTGATCAATGCATATCAACTTATTGAGACCAATATGGCACTTAAACCTCTCAGTCATGACAGAGGACACTGCAGCCATCTCTGTTCTACTATACAAAACCTTTGTGGTTAGTATTTTTGATGATTAGTTCGAGGCGATTACTACCTGTGGTCAAGAACTGGAGGGTGGAAGATGAAGTTTCGGGTTCTGACCACAGGTATATTACGTACTGTATAGAGGCAGCAGGCCCTGCAGCGCGCGTTATCAGAAACCCGAGACTCACAGAGTGGTCCCGGTTCAACGAAATCCTTTCGGGAAGGATGGACGATTGTCCACGGAGAGCACATACTGGCATCGATGTAGAAGCCATAAATGATCACATTACCGAGGCCATTAAGGTGGCTTTTGAAGGTAGCTGTGCTGGGAAAACTGTAGTGACCAACAGCAGTTCCTCCTGGTGGAATGGGAACCTGTCCAGACTCAGGAGTGAAGCAAGGAAGCTCTTTAACAGAGCTAAACGCAGAGGCACCTGGGAGGAATACAGGAAGAAATTGTCACAGTACAACACAGCTGTGAGGAAAGCTAAGAGAGAGTCATGGAGGAAATTCTGCACAGAAGTGAATAGTGTAACGGAATACTCAAGACTCCATAAGGTTTTAGCCAACAGCCCCACTAAACTTATTGGGACTGTTAAGAAGGCTGAAGGCTATACGGAATCGGTGGAAGAAACCATGAACTAAATCCTCGCTACTCATTTTCCAACTAGCGAGGAGGCTAACTCATATGAAGGAGATGTCTATCCCATCAGACGAGGTAATCCGGAGGCATGGAGGCATGCGAGGGAAATTGTCAAGGCAGCGCACGTCAGATGGGCCATTGGAACGTTCAAACCATATAAATCGCCGGGCCTAGACGGCATATATCCAGCATTTCTGCAACATGGGGTAGATATACTCTTGCCAACGCTCCTACAACTGTTCAGGAGTAGTTTGGTTATGGGACATATTCCACGGACCTGGAGAGTGGCCAAACTCTGCTTCATTCCCAAACAAGGCAGAGCTTCACACCTGTATGCCAAGGACTACAGGCCGATTTGTCTATCGTCCTTCCTACTGAAGACACTGGAGAAGATCATAGACAGGCATATAAGAGACACTGCGTTAAGACGGAACCCCCTTAACGAACAACAGTATGCGTACCAGTCTGGCAAGTCATGTGAATTGGCTCTCCACCACCTAGTGTGCAGACTGGAGCGAGCACTACAGTACAAGGAAATTGCTCTGTGCGCATTTCTTGATGTGGAGGGGGCCTTCGACTGCACCCCTATTAGGGCAGTTGAAGAAGCCATGATCGAGAAAGATGTCGAAGAATTCGTCACATATTGGACGGTCAATTTTCTGAAGAACCGCATCATTAGGCTGACGGAGGGGACCTACAGTAAGAGTATTGTACCTAGGACAGGATGTCCCCAGGGGGGTGTCCTGTCACCCCTCCTGTGGTGTCTAGTGATGGATACACTGCTGACGAGGCTGAAGAATCAGGGCTTCTCAGCACAGGCATATGCAGATGATCTGGTAATTACGGTGGTTGGTAAGGTGCAATCAACTGTGAGTGAACTGCTGGACACGGCACTGTCTTCGGTGGACAAGTGGTGCCAGGAGAAGAACCTTAGGATTAATCCACAGAAAATTACAGTGGTGCCTTTTACTTTGAAGAGGAAACTGGATGGACTGGGCACACCGAGCCTGTCAGGCCATAACTTAAGCTTTTCCAAGACAGTTAAGTACTTGGGTGTTACCCTAGACTCAAGGCTTAACTGGCAGGAGCATATCCGCAAGATAGCAGGTAGAGCCACAAAAACCTTGTGGGCCTGCCGGAGGGTAGTGGGGAATAATTGGGGCATTACCCCTAAAGGTATGCACTGGATTTACACAATGATTGTGAGGCCTATCATCACTTACAGTGCAGTAGTGTGGTGGCATCGATGCGGCACTGACAGTGTTAAGAAGACTCTGTGCTCCCCACAAAGGCTGGCTTGCCTGATGATTACGGGAGCAATGGGCTCTACACCGACAGGTGCTATGGAGATTCTACTTGACCTTAAACCAGTAGAGATATATATCGAAGAGATAGCTAGATGCTCAGCGTACAGATTCGCTATTTTAGGGCACGAACCTTGCCCAACCCTAGGGGCTCACTGTGCGATTATCCGAAGGAACTGGCAGGACCCAATTCTCTGCATGCCATCGGACTTTCAGGACCAGCACTCCTTCACCTCAAACTTTACAACTGTGATCAAGCCGAGGGATGCAGCGCTGGAGCACAAACTAACACCAAGCCGGGTGGATCGGTTTTGTTACACAGACGGCTCAAAAACCGAATCTGGCACAGGAGCTGGCGTGTGGATTCAGGGGTCCACACATAATGTTGCCTTGCCTCTGGGGAGGTATGCTACGGTGTTCCAAGCTGAAGTCACCGCCATCGGCGCTTGTGCAGACCTTATGAACAGCGGCTCTCCATTAGACAGGCGCTTCACTATTTTCTCCGATAGCCAAGCGGCCATAAGAGCTCTATCCACGAATAGGATCAGGTCAAAGGTGGTACAGCAATGCAAAGACAGCTTAAACTTACTTGGACGACGTAACAAGGTCAGACTGGAGTGGGTCCCAGGCCACTCTGGTATCCAGGGTAATGAAAGAGCTGACGAGTTGGCCAATATTGGTGCAGCGACAATCCCACTATCTCCAGAACCTCAATGTGGGATCGCACCAGCTGTGGCCAGATTAAGTATTAGAAGGTGGGCGGAAGCTGAGCACAGGAGGAAGTGGTGCAGCAGCTCCACCCAGAGACAGGCGAAGCTGTTCCTTTCCTTTGTGGACAAGAAGAGGACGGAGACTCTCCTTAATCTGTGCAGGTCCAAGGTAAGACTAGTTACAGCTCTTCTTACAGGTCACTGTAGAATGCACCGGCACCTCTACTCCATGGGGCTGACCAGGACCTCATGGTGCAGACTATGCTTTGAAGACGACGAGACGCCGTATCACATCATATGCAGATGTCCAGCTCTTGTGGCTAAGAGATACCTGTATTTTGGTGCAGACTTCATTGATGACCCTAGAAGGCTACCTGAACTGAACCTTCGATCTCTGCTAAGGTTCATTTCGGATACGGCGCTGTTGGTGTAACAGGCTGGCTTGTCGGGTGGCACAATAGGCCTTGTTGGCCTCGGTGCAGCTCCCTCTATGTGGGCACCCGTTGTTAATAATAATAATAAATAATAATAGTATTTTTGGTAATTTATGACTAGAAGTATAGCTATTACTGCAAGAAGAATTTTCAATCAATACTAACCAGACATGGAGGATGTGCATTTGACTCTGAGGCAGTTCGCACTTTAGACTGTTTATTATTATTAATTTGGCAGATTGAAGTTTTAAGTTCAACAGAAGCTAACTGGCTGCAGAGATTCTCTTCACAGTCTTTTTCCTCTGTGTTATGACCATTTTCATCCTGAAAGTAAAAAATAGAAGTCCAAAGATTAAATGTTGGCAAATTAATTAATTAAATGTTATTGTTGGACAAAACTATATTCAGCTTTAATACTCTACTTGTGTGAAGCCCTGATGGTGAATCTGCCCGAATGGCTCGCTGAGCCATTACTGTGGCCTGAAGTTTGACATGCCCGAGGTGTGCGAAGCCACTATTATTGCTTTAGTCGTTTTCTGACTAAATGTGTGCCCGACCACAATAAAAGCTCAGTTGAGAGATAAGAAAACTAGGCATTACTCAGGTAGAAGGAATAATACAAGCTGGTCAAAACATTCAATTTTGGGGGGAAATCATAACTGAATGTAATATAATATTACTCTGAGTCTCCCCGTGGTCTAGTGGCTAACGCCTTGGATTCTGAGGGTTGAGTCCTGTCTGTAGCAGGGATTTCTCTCGTGTCAGGGCCCATTGAGAAAATTCCCTGCTGTACCATGGATGTTTGCTCTAATGGCCTAGAACAGGGGGTCTACTACTTTTGTGAAAGTAAATTTCAGGAATTTTCATGATTTGAAAAGCTACCAGGAAAAAATTTTCCTGGAGGGTGTCTACTGCTTTTCATGCAGTAGACACCCTGCAGAAGGCACTAATTGCGTAGATGGAGCAAAAACAAAAACAAAAAAACCTTTATTTATTCTTTTTAAGCTTAAATTACTAACAACACAAGAAAATATGTGATAAATGAAACAACAATTACAGATAAATTTTTATACGATTTGGCATTACAAAATACATGTAATCCTAAATTTCTACCACCAACCCATTTAATAGCATATTAATAATTAGTACTTCAGTATTATTAGCTTATTGATAATTAGTAGTAATTATCACTCGATCAGTTATTCCCACCAGGCGTTTACCGTTGACACTACTCACCCAGTAAACAGCACGGAGTTGGGATGAGAAAAAAGCTGGTCTCCTGTCTTTCTTACACAATAGCTTTCTCTTACTCTCTACAGTTTTTGGCCATTATTATTCCCACAGATGTGCAAATTGAATTCAAACGCGTTTAATTTCCAATTAGATTGGCATTCACAATGAGAATCAATAAGTCGCAAGCCAAACGATGCCTGCTTGTGCCATAGATTCGAGCACACCGTTTTTTCACACAGACAATTATGTGTGGCATATTCCCGCATGTGTAAACCATCTAGTCTGTGTTGGCTCTAAAGATGGACAAAATTAATGTACACTCCATTGTACTAGAGATTGATTTTTTTTTTTTTTTATTGTCATAATTAGTGACAGAGATATAATTTTAAACATATTACTTGGGATAATAAAGTAAATAATTAAAAAAAAAGATGTTTGGTGTTTTGTTATTTTTACAGGCCGTCATTGTTACACTTATAATAAGTTAGTTATTTTTTATTTTACTACCAAAATATTCACAAGAAATAATTTATATGGCAGTACAACGGTTGCCGGGTCAGCTATGTATGTATGTATGTATATGTGTATGTATATATATATATATATATATATATATATATATATATATATATACATATACATACAGTGGAGTCTCACTTATATGAAGAATTTTTCGTTCCGCGATGAAACACTATTTAATCCTGTGTGAATTATTCACTAATGCGATATTCAGTTATACACAATATTCACTTATACAAAAGCTAAATTGTTCCCCTGCTGTGAATACTATTAATTTATATGAAGAGACAACAGCTTTACCACGAAATGTTTACTGACTTTCCAGTGACTTACCCCCACCAGTCTCTCTCTCATTCATCTAAGTTCTTCCTTGTAATTCAACAAACACATGTAATTCCCAGCGAAGCAGTTTAAAAGAAACCGTATATATCTTGATTTGGCTGGACGGTGGTGGTACTGCATCAAAATAGGAAAACTAACAACTCTAGGTCTTCACCACAAATGAATTTATTTTCATGTGGAGATTCGGAGTTGGTTTTCCTATTTCCTATTTTGATATATATATATATATATATATATATATATATATATATATATATATATATAAATCAGTCCCGTAACAGGCCACAAGGGGCAGATACTGTAGAGGTATCTGATTCTTGACCATACGGCACACTAGGGAGATAGTGTGGTCAATACTATGCTCCGGCCGCCTGATTTTTCCCTTGGCTGCTTCGACTGCTAGAGTCATTAGCACCCAAGGTACCCATTATTAATTAAATTAATTAGAGGCTAGGTGAACCTAGGGACGATCTGGGACCCCAAATATATATATATATATTGTAATGATTAATTATTATAAAATGAAATGCGCCACATTGGGTCGCCAATAATGTTATGATTAATTTTTTTATAAAAAGATTTTAATTACTTTAATAAGTTTTATTATATTTATTTTACTTAATCTCAGGGATAAAAGTTCCGAGTGAATGAATAATATAATATTTATTTTTAGACAATCTTGAGATACAAACACCAATATTAAAATAAATACAAATGACAATAAAAGAATTAACAATTACAAAAAAATAATTTTACCTCTGAATTAATTTACTTTCAATAAAGCTTAAATATACTGCGCTTCAGTAGTTCCTTCTTCAAAGTGATACGCTTTCTTGCCAGGTCTCGTGCATAGAATGGATGTGTTGAAATTCTGGATTCTGTTGTCTTCTCACTCCGTCTTCTATGATAAATAACAATGGACTGCACTCTGTATTCTCTGTGGCTAGCGATAGACTCTAGCTCTGCACTCGACAACTGCTGGGAATAGACTAGACTGACTTGACTCCGTACTCCTCGGAGGATAGCTATGGACTCTAGCTCCTCACTCCACGACTGCTGGGAATCAACTGACGCCTTCTAGCAGGAAAGCTTGGCATCCTTGTTTCTTAACTTCCGCATTTTTGCCGGTTTATATATGAAATAACAATTATATTTTTGTAATGCCAAATAATTAATTTACTTTCATCTGAATGTACATTTAATATGTATATATTGTACATCAGTATTGTCCAAAAATATTATTAATTTAAAGCGTATATAATACGATGTTAATTGTCTATATGGTTTGTGATTTGCGCGGGCTTTTCAAAATATCGATGGTTATTTGAATTTAAAAATATTTTTGAGAATGTAATATATCATTACATTTGCACTCCTGTCTAAAAAAAAAAAATAATAAAAAAAAATGATGTATGCTCGGTTTCAAAATAAAAAATAGAATTCAAAATTTAAATTTGGTTATCGAGATTAGATCTATTGGTCAGCCTGTTATTATTTATTCAAATTTTCAAAAACTTATTTCGTTACATAATTTTTATTCATTATCATTTCTTAATTTAAATTATCATTTTTCATTGTTCATTTTTAAACATTATGATTATCAAAACTATCTTATCCTAAACTAATATGATTATTAAATTTATGATAAATTTTTAAATATTATTATTATCAATTAAAACTTATATTAATATAACTCTTATTTTATTAAAAAATGCTAAACTAGTAATTTTTATAAAAACACACTAATCTAAAGCTAAGTTTAACAATTGCCTTGAATTTATTCCTGGTCCTTAAATTTTCTTTTGCAGTTGTCCAATTTCTTTTTATAAAAGTGTTTTATTCTTTTCCTTGGAGGCCGATTTAGCTTTGAAATTTTTTCTATTCCAAGTTTTCTTTTATATTTATAAAGAATTTTTATTTTATTTCCAAATTTGACATTCAAAATCTTTAAATTATTATCATTATTAATAGTTCTATTCAGTTTCTTCATTGGTATATTTCCACTTCTTTTATTATAACTCTTTTCATTTATTTTGAATTTATAGTTATCAGATAATTTTTCAATTTTATTTTGTTTCATCATTTTGTTTATAAATTTTGTTCTTATTGTATTTTTGAAATTATCATTTATTAGCTTATTATTTATTTTATTATTCTTAACCTCATTTTCATTATTTAATTCACTTAATAATTCTTGAATTGTATTATCTTCATTTATTAAACAATTATAGTCATTTTTATTTTTAATCAATATTTTATCATCTTCAAATATCTGGTCATTACTACTACCATCATTACTATTTAAACTGTATTTTATAGTTTCATTTAAATTGTCATTATTTATTAATGTATCGTCATTTTCGGTATTTTTAATTAAATTTTCGTTATTATTTTCATTAATCTCAATAATTCCTTCACTACTTATATTCTTTTTATTAAAAAAGTTATCATTCGATTTTTCCAACTCTATCGTCTCTTCATTTTGATTTTCACCCATATTATTTAAATATGCACATAAATCGTCCAATTTTTTATTTTGTTCTATTCTATTCGCATCTATTTTATTTTCCAATATTTTATTATTTTTACTTAATTCAAACTTTAGTTCTTTATTTTGTTCGATCCTATTTGCGTAAATTTTACTTTCTAATTTTTTACTTTGTTCCAATAATAGCCTCATCAAATGTTCTAGGCCTTGAGGATGCATCTCATTATTTTTACTTAAATTGTCATTGCTTTTCTCATTTTTTATTATATTTTCCTCCATTTTGTTATTCAATTCTGATATCAACTTATATTTTCCTAAAACCGCGGATGTATCTCATTATCCATTTCCTGAATTCAATTCCCGTTATCTAATGATATCCTAGTGACGCGTAGCAGATCCTGGAACGAGCTGCCGCCATTTCTATATAATCGATTTTCAATTGCATCATCCATTATTTACTTTTATAATTTTATTTAAAATTTCTTGTTATTAAGATATTTATTTAACGTTTTTAACTTCAATTCACTCGGCCGTCTACGTTGGGCGCCATTAAATGTAATGATTATTTTTTATTTAAAATAAAACGATTTTAATTACTTTAATAAGTTTTATTATATTTATTTTACTTAATCTCAGGGATAAAAGTTCCGAATGAATGAATAATATAATATTTATTTTTAGACAATCTTGAGATACAAACACCAATATTAAAATAAATACAAATGACAATAAAAGAATTAACAATTACAAAAAAATAATTTTACCTCTGAATTAATTTACTTTCAATAAAGCTTAAATATACTGCGCTTCAGTAGTTCCTTCTTCAAAGTGATACGCTTTCTTGCCAGGTCTCGTGCATAGAATGGATGTGTTGAAATTCTGGATTCTGTTGTCTTCTCACTCCGTCTTCTATGATAAATAACAATGGACTGCACTCTGTATTCTCTGTGGCTAGCGATAGACTCTAGCTCCGCACTCGACAACTGCTGGGAATAGACTAGACTGACTTGACTCCGTACTCCTCGGAGGATAGCTATGGACTCTAGCTCCTCACTCCACGACTGCTGGGAATCAACTGACGCCTTCTAGCAGGAAAGCTTGGCATCCTTGTTTCTTAACTTCCGCATTTTTGCCGGTTTATATATGAAATAACAATTATATTTTTGTAATGCCAAATAATTAATTTACTTTCATCTGAATGTACATTTAATATGTATATATTGTACATCAGTATTGTCCAAAAATGTTATTAATTTAAAGCGTATATAATACGATGTTAATTGTATATATGGTTTGTGATTTGCGCGGGCTTTTCAAAATATCGATGGTTATTTGAATTTAAAAATATTTTCGAGAATGTAATATATCATTACAATATATATAACAGAAAAATTTATTCTTTATACATGAATAATGAAAATAATAAATAGTTAGCAAATCAATCATATGTTGTATAAAAAGAAGCATATGAGTGAAGATATTTTTATACTGTGGTTAAACTAGGCTTGGTAACTATAATTAAATAATCAGAGAACTAACAAAATATTACTTATTAGTTACAAATAAACATCGCCAATGGATTATGAAATATCCCTAGCAAACATCATCTATGGGCTGTGAAACATCTATATAGATGTTAGCTATAAGCTAACTAATATGCAAGATTTGAGAAAATTAAAATACGTTTGACTTCTAAATTAAAGAAATGATATACCTTCATATCAGAGGGCAGAGGGCTGCCGTTGGAATCCAGTGAACACTGGGGAATTCTTTCAGAAGTTGTCACAGTAATTTTTTCCTGGTCTACTTCTTTTTCTTCCTCTTCTTCTATGCCTTCAAACTAAAACATTTCGTACCGTTAATTAAAATGAATACAGAAATAAGGTAAAGTTTCTATTTAAATACCAACAGCTTCTAAGTAATCATCATCAGAAAAAAGACATCTGAAACATAAATACATAAATTGGAAGCAATAAAATTGTTTAGTGGGATTGGAACAAGCAGTTACCAATCTTTTAAAAAATGTTTTGAAGAAATCGACTATTCGTAAAAATTGAGAGTATCTTAAAAGAATCATATGTGCACATGTTCTAGAATGTCTAGGTTAAAATAAAATTCTTTCTACAAACGACTAAATTGATGTAATGTTTTCTTGGTTAAAATTTATAAATTTCACATCCTTTTTATCAGGTAGGTAATCTTTATAGACCAGATAAGAGTGAAGGCATTCATTTATTTTATTATTATTATTTTTTTTTCCCCAAAACCCCTTTTGGGAATCAAACAATATCTCTTATGATGTTCTTCCAATTCACCTATTCATTTAGCCACATATAACTTATACTTATTCAATAAGCCACCTCCCTTCCAACTGCTCTTTTAGGCAATCAATTTTATGTAGTTTGATTAACCCTTAGTTACTGGCGTGCTTTTTCTTCCATAACTAGTGGCGTCGGGTCAGCAGTGACCCGAATTTTAAATTGATTTTGTTGGTAATGTAATTAAAAAAATAATTATAAACACAAATATTTATTGAAATACATGCCATTTATTAAAAGAATACAATATTTATCAAAACTTACATAAAAAAATCATTAAAAAAGTAGTAATGAATGGAAGGTATGAAAATGACAGCGTTGTTTGTTTACAAAATTAAAATTAATGTAGTTTTCATTCAATAACGAAAATTCAAAAAACTTAAGGCTTACGTTAATTGCAAACATGTAAGGAATGGTCCTTACACACACATTTGCCACAAGAGGCACAAAATGAAGAATATCTATTGTCTTTAGTGGAAGGGGTAAAACTATGCCTTTTCCTTTTCTTTCTGCATCATTCTCCTGCTTTATCTTTATTTCCTGGCTGAATAACCATCAAACCTTGTTCTTCCATACATATCTTAATCTTTTGTTTGAGAGGCCTACGTAGAAAAAGAATTTGCGACCAACAGATGCCATTATTCGGTTGGTCTTCCTCAGGATCCAAAAGATTCTGACTACCTAAGCTTTTCAATAAGCTCTTCCTAACATGTGCTTTCCAGAATCCCGTGACGGTTTTATAAACAATATATGCATTTATAGGGCTGAGATCTATCCAATGAAAAAAAAAAGTCCACAGAAACTGCGTCATCATAGCGCTGTTCTGTTCTTATCCCTAGTGTCATTTGGAAAGATTGAAATAGAGACAGTTATTATTTTGGTTCAACCTTTCCTGAAATCCCTTTACCCCCGTAAACAAAGGGCCAAACTTTCCGTCGATAAAGTAGAATTACTATCGAACTTTCCGTCGATAAAGTAGAATTACTATCGTGGCCACTTTGGTGAACTACGTCTCCCCCTTCAATCTGAACAACTTTCTCCAACATATTCCTCTTTTTCTTGTTCCCTTCTATTGAATTCCGTCAATATTTTCTCAAAAGTAGTAAATCATTTAAATTTAGCTATTAAGAAGAGTGAAAATACTTTAAAAACAGTAAATTACGTCTTACATATTTTAGGACGTAAACACTGGCGTCGGGTCAAAATGGCCTCATGTGTTGGTACACAAAGACTGGCGTCGGATCAAATAGTCAAATAGACACAAAAAACTCCTTAGACGAAGAGGTCACTAATACTGAAACTTTACTAAAACAGTTCTAGGAGATTACAATGGATGGGGAAGACAATTACAAGGAGTTAAAAGGCAAAAATTGAATTAATAAATACCTTCGGGTCAATATGACCCAGTGATGTGGGGTGGGTAAATACCCAGTGGGTAGGTAAATATAAATTGGGTATTTACCCACAGGGAAGGTAAATACCCAAAAAGTGGGTATTTTCAGTTTTTGAGCTTGATACAACTTCTTTGAATATTTTTTGGTGCAAACAAGGACTGAAACTTACCCATTTGATCATAAAAGCTTAATGAACATTAATACTTACCCAGTAATATTTTAAAGAAAGTTAAAAGTTGGTCCGGGTATTTACAACATAATGTATATGAATGAATTTTCATGATTACTTTTACAGTGGGGAAGGTTAATTAATTTTAAAAAGGTTTTAATGAAGCCTATTCAATTATTAAGGACTCATTTAAATTTTAAAAAAGGGCCAAAAACATTTTTAATGTTTATTATAATAGTTCAAAACCATTTTAAGTTAAGTTTGTGATCCTTGTTAATATTTTTTTTTTTTATATCAATTATTGTGCATAAGCTGCTGAGGCCATGAGCACCCTTGTTAATATTATTTGAAATTTTGCTCATACAGTAGTAACAACATTACAGTAAGCGGAAATCTCACCAGAAAGGAAAAGGTAGCTTCTAGATGACAGAGTGTTTTGAGTCTGAGTTGGGAAACTAGTTAACATCCTTGATCCAATTGTTGAACTTATCACTGCCATTCAGTTAAATGCCCCTTTGATCCACGCAGTTCATAAGAGATTTAAGAATTACTGAAAACTCTTCAACAAGAAACCCAGAATCGTCTCTTCAAAAAACGGAGGAAAAACTTGTGTTAACTAAATAGGAGAAAAGCATTCAATTTGGTGTTGGAAACGCACATCTTGCTGCAGACTTGTTGAACTCTTCCATTTGTTTTGTGTGTGAGTTAGGCAGAAGCATGGAATTGAAATCAGTTGATCTTCGGAAAAATATAGCTGGCTATAGGGACCAAGAGGGATTATGGCAAAGATCCTTTGTTTGGGAAGGTCTTGAAGACAATGACAAAGAAAATAATAAAATAAGTCCCATGTAATGGTGGAGAGGCTTGAAAGGTACATGTGATTTGATCAATGAGCAGGTAACTTAATTTGAGTTTTGAGAAATTGAGATAATCCTAGTCCAAAGTTTTAGCCGAGGCTAAATTTTTGTGAATGCAGTACAGTATCATCAAATTTAGGCAAACAACTTGTTTTATTGGTAGTCAGAAGGTCCATGGCAAATTTTCGGGTAATAATTTATTATTTATTAACCACTCAGTGATCCTATTTTATAATTTATTATTTTTTTAATAGTTTCTCAGTGTTGCAATAGCTCTAAACTGGCAAGATCCATGACATTTTACAATATTTGATTACTAAGTCACGGTTTAGTTAAATACCTGAAATACCCGGGTATTTACCCTTAAGAATAAATACCCGGGTATTTTACAACACTGATATGACCCGACGCTAGTAGTTAAGGGTTAAGTGAAATCATAGAGAATTTACAATTATATAAGATTTATAAAAGAAATCTTTGGAATTTGTTAGAAATTCATGAGAGATCTACAATAGATTATTATGGTCTTCTATTACATTGTATAGCTACAACTTTTTCAAATGGGTTATAGGGGAAATAAAATATTTAGATGATTTGGATGTGTTTTCTAACCCACTTCAGGAAGTTCTTTTTCTGTTAGATATTATATTATATAAGCTAATAATTTAAAAGAGTGAAAAGTTTTAAATTTTAAATAAATTAAAAGCAATTGAGAAATTTTATATTTATATTTATATATATATATATATATATATATATATATATATATATATATATATATATATATATATTTATGGACACACAAACAAATAAATGTATATACTGGCTGATCAAAATTCTATTGATATGCCATTTTTTTCATTCTCAATACTGCATGTTGAAAATAAAAGTCCGTCATGCAGGAGCTGCATAACTAAGCACTTTCCTCAGAATTTGGGTAGTGAAGACTGCTTTCCAGAACAATTTGCTTAAAATATCCTACATAAATAAAATAAAAACATGAATAGTTCTC
Organism: Gonocerus acuteangulatus; assembly: GCA_946811695.1. Classification (NCBI taxonomy): domain Eukaryota; kingdom Metazoa; phylum Arthropoda; class Insecta; order Hemiptera; family Coreidae; genus Gonocerus; species Gonocerus acuteangulatus. The sequence continues at coordinate 49,858,111 of OX328123.1, read as the reverse complement.
TTTTCATTTTTTAATGAGTAACTGATCAATTATTAATTTGCTTCCAGAGTTATGTTTACACATGGTATCTACTACATTACGTAATAAATACAAAAAACCTCATATTATCGTATTTTGATCTAACCCAGGAACAGGATACAGTCTCTCTAGTGGTAGAAAGCGCGCGGCGGCTTTGTGAACCTACGTCTGGCGGGCTTTTCTATTGAAATATATTACAAAGTAAACCCCCCTTTCCGATTGACCGATTCAGCTCATTTTTACAACACTTCTTCCTCATGAGTTACCCACGACGTATACCGCGTTTCGTTACAATACAGCAGAAATTACGACCAGTATGAGTATATTAGTAATTCGGGGCCGGAGTAAACACCCCCTCCTAATGAACCGATTTAGTTTATTTTTACAACATATACTTACCTGTAGATTACCACTATGAATACCGAGTTTCGTAAAAATATACCAAAAATCACGGCTGGTAGTGGCGAATTGGTATGGTGGGTCTGGAGTAAACCCCCCCCCCCTACTTACCGATTTAGTTCATTTTTATATCTCACTTTTCTCTCTATATTACCACTACGAATACCAAGTTACGTTGAAATATAACAAATATTACGGCTGACATGGTCAAATTAGTGTTTTGGGTTCGGGGTAAGCCCCCCCCCCTTCCGGTGGACCGATTTTGGTGGTTAATGAACTCGTTCAATCGTTTGCTAATTGAATGCTATATACCAAGTTTTGTGACGAAAAAACAAAAACTCTGGCTGCTATCGTGTTAACAGACATATATATATATATATATATATATATATATATATATATATATATATATATATATATAAATTATAACTACTTTTGAAGGATCGATAAAGATTTGAAGAAATTTTTCAAAAATTCCATTATGAGTGCAACCTCAATAGCTACTTTCCTTCGGAGGAAAATGCTAAAAGGCACGGGGTCAAATTGCCGAATGGGAGTTGCAGTATCGGTACTACAGTAAATCTTAGTAAATGAAAGGTGTACTCACCTAATTTGAGCCACCATATCGCCATTGTTCTTCTAGCTGTATATTATGTTTTTTTTTCAAATATATATATATATATATATATATATATATATATATATATGTACACAGTGGAACATGGATAATTCGAACTTCGATAATTCGAAATCGTCTTTAATTTGAATATTTCTCTCGGCCCCTAGAATTTAGGGCATAAACAATGTTAAAAAATTGTGGTTAATTCGAATAAAATTTTGGATAATTCATATTGTTTACGAGTCTGTGCCTCCACTGGGAAGTGGAGAGAGAGGCGGTCGATCTTAAATCTTGCAAAATATTCTCCCCTCGGGTAAGAAGGATAGTAAGATACGGATGTACGGGTTCCGGGACCAGAAGCGTGGCGGTCTCATAGTTCTTGGACTCTAGGAGTTCTGCAATGTGGTGGGTCGAGCTTCCTCCCTTCCAGGGGTTGTAGTTACATACACCATCCTGTCGTTTTATCCTAGAATTCCATCCCACCATCCCTCCCATCTTCATTTCTTATTCAGTTATTTTATTTTATTTTTTTTATTTCACTATAAGGGCTTCGAACTGTGGCTATGAGCTTGTTTTATTCAGTTATAAGTCAGTCCTAGATCTGTTGTATTGTTTGTGCCTTGAATTTCTGGTGTACAGTTCTGTGAGTTGTTGATTTTAAATGTCGAAGCATAGAAGTTATAAAACTTTAACGTTGTCAGAGAAAATAGCTGCGATTAAAGAAGTTGAAAAAGGAATAAAGAAAAAAACTGAAATTGCCAAGGACTTTGGAATTCCTCCTAATACTTTATCAACCTACCTGAAAAATAAATAAAATATTCTTGCCCATGAAAATGACTTTTGTTCAAAACAATAGACTTTTATTTTTACTTTTTTTATAAATGATTTATTACTTATTTACGTAATCATCAATTCATGAAATGATTGTTCTTCTTTAAATAAAATGTACTTTTTAAAATTAAAAATGTGAAAATTTGAAGTTCGATTTTTTAGCCCTTTATTTTCAAAAACTTATTTAATTCGAATTTTGGATAATTCGAACTTTTTCATCGGTCCCTAGGGGTTCGAATTATCCAAGTTCTACTGTATGTATATATATATATATATATATATATATATATATATATATATATATATATATGTTAGTATTAAATATGTCCTGCTTGTTTTTACAGCCCTGATGAAGGCTTGAATTTCAAGCTGAAACGTCGGCAACAATAAAACCATTTTCACTTGTAAAATGTAGTTTTATTAAGAAGCAATGACCAAACCCCGACAATCCTTACCTTCGCACCATCAACGGTCAACGATCTCCTCAAAAAAATAAAAAGAAAAGAAGTTTTGCATTTCTAACTATGTACATTTACTATGTCAAAAGGTAAGTAAAATGTTTATTTCTTATGTCTTAAAGTAAATCTTTAACAGAAAAGAAAGATAAATAATTATTTTGACTAAAACATAATGAGAAAAAATAAAAATCAAACTAAATTATTTCTACAGAATGAATATTCATAAGTGAGAAAAGCTGTTAGCTTTTAAATAATCTGCAGTAGCAATTCCTTGACATAGATAGTGTTTGTGCTAAATATAGACTCTTCCTTCACCCATTGATGCAATTAAAGTCAATTCTATTTATTTATATGAACTTGCTAATGTGAAATTTGCTCTAGAAACAAACCAATTCTATGCAATTCTATTACCAATTGCTTTATTCACCCGCGAATAACACTGAAAAAAAAAATCCAAAACAAGAGTAATAATAAGAAAGGAACTGAGTTAAAATTACAATGGATGAAATAAAGCCAATGGGTGTAAGGAACTTTTGAATGTAAAAAGGCAGATAACTGCACATAAAGATTTTACAACAAAAAAATAAAAATTAAAAAATTTACTATGGATATTATTAACTTTTAATTCAGAATTTGAGTAGTGTAGATTGCATTCCTAAATAATATGCTTAAAATATCCTATGTAAATAAAACAAAAACATGCATAGTTTTTCTGTTGTAAATATGTAATGTGGAGCATCGCAAAAATAAAAAAAAATATAAATATGTAATCAGCAGCTTTTCCAATTATTAATTTTTGAATCATTATTATTATTCTTAGTCAATAATAATGGACATTAAAATTTACATAAATAATCAATTTCCTTCCAGAGTTTTGTGTAACTACACTACTTAATAAATACACAAAAACTTTATATTTTCGTCTATTGATCTTGATGAATAATAGAAGCATTCCCATTTAAAAAGAGAACATCCTACAATAATAACGCAGGACCAGATTCAGCGCTCCTAGTGGAAGAAAACCTTATAAAATCAAATAAGAGAGCTCAAAAACAAAGAAGAGGGCGGACACAGCTGGTCAGCGCACCTGGTGGTATTTTCCAACCTATGTTTGGAGGCTGAATTCAATTTAAGCATAGTACAAAGGAAGCACCCTCTCTGATGGATTTTTACAACTACATCTTTCTCTTTAGATACTCACGACATGCACAGAGTTTTGTTTCAATACAACAGAAATTACAACCGGTATGAGAAAATTAGTAATTTAGGTCAGGGGTAAACCCCCCATTGTAATGAACCGATTCAATGTATTTTTACAACAGATTTTTCTCTTTAGATTACCACAATGGACACAGAGTTTTGTTGTTTGATAACAAAAATACGGTATTGGCAACACCCCCTCCTCCAGATTGACCAATTTTGCTGGTTAAGAAACTTGTTCAATCGTTTGCTAGGTGAATACTATACACCAAGTTTTGTGACAAAAAAAAAAACAGACTCTGGCTAGTATCATGTCTACACACACATGCAGAGAGAGAGAGAGAACTTTTAACGGGGTATCTACTAGGTAGGATAGATGAAGATTTAATAAATTTTGCAAAAATTCTTTCATGAGTGCAACCTCAATAGCTACAATTCTTTGGAAAGTGTAAATTATATGGAAAGATGCAAAAATTTTCCTCTTTGTTGAACTTTCGAATGAACCATCTCAGAAAGTGAATATCTTATCTTTGTTATGATCTGGTATATAAGGAAAAGGAAAATAAGCCAGAAAACAAATAAACAGAGATTCAACACTTGTTTCATTTAAAGAAAAGTCCATCACGCGGGAGCTGCATAACTAAGCACTTTCCTGCAGCAATTGTTCTGCTCTTTTGCTTTTATGAGCAACTGTTTCAATTATTAATTTTGTAATTAATTTCCTTCCAGAGTTTTGTGTATGCACGGTAATACACTACGTAATAAATACACAAAGCTTAACATATTCATCTATTGATCTTCATGAGTTTCGCGAACCTACGTTTGGCGGGAGAATTCAATTCAAACATAGTACAAAGTAACACACCCCCCCCCTTCGAATAGACCGATTTAGTTCATTTTCACAATACTTTTTTCTTATTAGATAGCCACGACGTATACAGAGTTTCGTAACAATACAACAGAAATTACGACCGGAATAAGGCAATTAGTAATTTCTATCCGGAGTAAACCCCCCCTTCTAGTCAACCGATTTAGTTTATTTTTACAACAAATTTTTCTCTTCAGTTGACTACAACGAATACCGAGTTTTTTTGAAATATAACTAAAATTACAGCTGGTATTGACAAATAACTACTTAGGCTCTGGAGTAACCCCCCCCCCCCTCCGGATAGAACAATTTTGTTGGTTAACGAACTCGTTCAATCGTTTGATGGGGGAATACTACATACCAAGTTTCGTGGCGAAAAAACAAAAACCCTGGCCTGTATTGTGTTAACGGACACATATATAACTATATATGAATATGCATATATAACTATATATATGCATATGCATATATAACTATATATATGCATATGCATATGCATATATATATATATATATATATATATATATATATATATATACATTTTAACTGTAGTCATTTTCGGTGTCTACTAGGTAGGATCGATAAAGAATCAAAGACATTTTTCAAAAATTCCGTCATGAGTGCAACCTCAATAGCTACTTTCCTTCGGAGGAAAGTGCTAAAAACACAACGTTAGAAAACATGACACATTTGGGGCACTTGTTATACAATCTAATAGAGGGTAAGCATATATATGTGTGTGTATATGTATAATGTTATTCTAATTACAAATAAAATGTATACACATTTTTGATTTGGAGACAGAAGGTCTATGTAGTCAGCTACCAGAATCTTCTCAGAATAGTTTCCAGATGGAAACTATCCATCCGGATCCTGGCCTGGATGGCTCCAGGTGGATTGGCGTTGTATGTGGGCCGAATAACATCTCATGACTAGAGCTAATCTCTCTAGGGCCCAGTCAGTTCTAGTATCCCAATTATTATCCACATTATTAATCCATTTTAAATTTCACAAACTTAATCTACCTTTTATCAAAGCTCGGAGGCCCGGTAGCCTTGAGTGTTAAGACGTGAGCACTTAACAATCTGTGCCGAACGATCGTGGTTTCGATTCCCAATAGGGGTGGTAGCTTTTCTTTAGAAAAAAAAAAAGTCATCGGCCCTATCCTGACTAGAAAAGGGTGGTAACCTATAGATAACCCATCCTTAGTTTAAATTCTTAGTTAATAATAAATGGACGATAACAATTAAAAATTGTGCTAATGACCTTGGTAGTAGAAGCACCTAGAATCTAAATAAAAAAAAAAAAAAAAAACAATTAAGAAAAAAAGATCAAATCTCTGATAATCCTTGGACTCTTAAGTATTCTATAATCATGTGTAAAAGTCAATGAAAATATTACTATAAATAGCTACCAATTAGATGCAGTAGAACTCAACTACATAGTTGCACAAGAATTGTTCTTTACCGAGTTCACTCACTGCAAATTGATTAAGTCCATTAAATATTCACTACTTGGGACTAAATTAACAAATTTTACTAATTTATATATAAACATAATTTTTTTACAGAAATTTAATAATTTCAGGTTTTTGAAAACCCACAATATCACAAAGTAAATGGTTAACTTTACCGAATTTAGGCCAAGTGTCGGAAAAAATAGCTCTTATTTTATGAAGAGTGAATGTTTATGTGGCTTTCAAAAATTCACCTTTATTGGATAATGCTCTGTGCACCGTTAAGGATAAAATAGATATGGGAAATAAGTCTCTGGTCTATAAAATCGTATGTGGCCTTTGCTCAGGGTCTTACGTAGGGCAGGAAACTCAAAATAAAAGCAAAAGAACATAAAACTAGGCCGGATTCTGAATTTTTCGACAACACTGTCTCTCAGCAGGACACAGCGAGGCTGACCACTCACTGTTCATTTTACATTGCAGATGGATATACTAGAAAGTATTTAGATACATATGGGATAAGAGCCTCAGTCCAAGTAATTTAAATAAAAGAATGGATAAGTATCACCCTGATATGCTGAGTCATGTCTCTGTGCAGGCTATCACCCAGCTTCCCTTGAGTCAGCCTTCAGCCGTGAAGCTTACTCGAAGGTGAGTCGCTCTCTTGAGCTTTATCTGTTGTATTCCATTTTTAATCATCATGACTAGTTTTTTTTTTTTATTTTGTGTGTTATGTGTGGACAAAACAAAAATATTGTGATTATTATTTATTTATTATTGTTATTTTTAGGTGTAGTTTTAGGGAAGTCCGAAAAAACACCGCAGCCGACTGGAAGTTGCACCACGACAACGCCCCGGCTCACACCTCCTTTCTTGTGACCAGCTACCAAGCCTGGCAGGCATCCCAACGCTTCCCCACCCACCCTACAGCCCAGATGTGGCCTCCTCGGACTTCTTTTTGTTTCCTTGCCTTAAAAGACGAGAGATTTTGAGACGACAGAGGGGATCCAAGCAGCTTGTACCGCGGCTCTAAAGGCTATTCCGGAGAATGCCTACCGTGACGCCTTCGATGCTTGGAAATCACGTTGGCAGCACTGTTTCGACGCAGGAGGAGCCTATTTTGAAAGTTTTAAAAAATTGTAATGGTTGGATCAATATATTTTTTTTAATCGACTCAGTCCTATTACTTTCCGGAAAGACAATGTAGGTAAGAGGGTTTTCTAATAATTAAAGAGGAGATAAACAATAAAAATGTACAACCATTTTGAAATATTGCATACCTGTAAATTTTATGTTACAAATCTAAAAACAAATAAAAATACATATAATTTTTTTTATTCATACCTTTATTAAATTAGCATCTTGAGTATTTTCTGTAAACGTTGTAAGTAAATCTCTCTTCTGCATTGTAGAAGCATTAGGTCCAACAAGGTAAGAACTTATAATACTGTCAGTTCCTGATTGGAGATCCATATTAATTGTTAAATTATTGTCCCATACTTCAACTTTGAGAGTTTGCATGTTAATTTGAAAAGAAGGGTACTGGATGCAAAATGTATAATGAATAGGGAAATGTCCAGATCCAAGGGAAGTAAATTTAAAATGAACTCCAGAACCAAGACAAATGTACTGGTGAGAGACTGTAGTTGGGTCAATGTTTTTAACATTAATTGTAACTAAGACACTGTTACCATTGTTATACACTGAAAATGGAGGAAAAGTATAATGAAGTTGGCTGGAAAGAAATTCACCACTCACTTCTGCACTAGTCCTTAATTTGCCAGCACCATTTTCACTTTCCAATGTTTTATCGCACGAATTGAGTACTTCAATTCCCGGACTGCTAAGATCTTCATCACTGGAAGATCTGTTTTGGTTTGGATCACTTTCAATACCTGAATCGTCACGAGAAAGATAAGACAAATCTATGGCTTTCTTAACAACAGGAAGGTTGATGATGAGTTTCTTTGTTCTTTTATCAAATTTGGCTGAGCCATTTGCTTCATCGACATCGTAAGGAAGTTTTATGTCTAATTTATATTTTGCAGGATTTTCACTTGAAAGGGTTAGTCTTCTGGTACAAACATCCAGAACAGCATCTCCTGCCGAGCGTAGTAGGGGCAAGTCCACTTCAACAACTAGTTCTGACGGAATAGCGGAATTCATTTTAGCATCAGCTGAGTTTAGAAATTCATAATATTCTATGTCTTTCCTTTGTTTTATAATATAATTAGGAGTTGTATAAGTTGGGTTTTCTTTACTTCCGTAGCTACACTTACGAGGCTTCGTAATAGTTGGTTTTTTTTCATCACATGGCATTTTATATGGGTAATTAGGTATATTTAATGGATCTTCGGCATTTGAGGGTGCACCATCTTTTCTCAATTTTCGGACAACAGAAGCCATTTTAGATCCTTTAAAATCAATTTTCGGGAACTTAATATTGTTTCGGTCTAATTTAGCTTTGAATGAATCTTCAACACCAGAAATAGCAGTATCATTCACTAAATTTTTGAAGGCATTATTGGTTCTAGCTAGTTGTAAGGTCAGAGGATGGAATAAAACATCAAAAACAACACATCTTTGTTTCTTTTTATCCAAATCTACTTTGGGAGGAGGTAAAAGGTAAGGAATTGACCAATCGTTACCAGTCACACCATCCTGTACTTTTTGAACAGCAACTGGTTTGTCTATTTTTTCATTGGAGCATATATTGATAAAAGCCTTTTGAACCCCATCAACACTTGTTTTAATTACATAGCCAGGGTTGGGATGCATAAAAGTAATGTCCACACCTCTTTCGTTCTCAAGTTGGGTCATTTCTTTTTCATATATTTCTCTATTTTTTGGATCAGTTACCTCATCAACATAGTCACTCAGCAACTTACGGAATTCTTCTTTCTTAAGGGCCTCCTCAAAATCCTTCAGTTCTGTTTTTGTTATATCTAAATTCTCAAAGTCAACGTTACTATATTTCGCCATAATACTTCCAATAAGAATATAAGAGCACTAGTTAAAGAGCAACACCAGAATTAAGTGAATTTACAATTTAAAATTCCAAAGGAGAACAGCGGGTCCAAAAACCGGCGGTACTATCCGATATACAAATAAAACAACGATTTTTTAAGACTTTATATGGATAAGAGGATTCTAAGCACAATTCAGAAGAAGATTTACCAATAACCGTTTTTTATTTACACTGATTGACAAGGAAACATTTAATGCGCAGATATCTGGTCAATTGAGTTTAATTTTCCACCTAGTTATTGTTTATCAGATTGGCCAACATATCAAACAAATAAATTCATTCGGCACATGTGTTTTATTTTCAATATAATGCTTATAAATTTCAAATTAAGTGTTTAAATTATTTTCTTGCATTCTTATAAACAAGGATATTATAATAATATCCTTAAAACATGCCTGTGCGCTGATTAGACATATCATATTATATTGAAAAAACTTTCTTTTGTGAAAATACATTAAAGCAATTTAGTAATATAAAATATATTAAACAATTTTACTATATTCTTTTGTGTTATAGTATTAGTGACAGTTTCACAAAAAGAGAACGGGGGGGGGGCAAAGTTAAATGAAAGGAAGAGAATTGTTTTCTTATAATTACAGAATCGGGGGGCCAATAGTAGTTTGACAAAGAAAATGTTGCACAAAATTAAATTTAATAGAATCAAATACAACTTCTAAGATTTTAATTGTTCTCAAGAAAACTGGGGAAATACGAGTTGGATTCAACATCTTAGAGGGCTGATGGACTTCTGAATTCGTTTCATAGAGTTTTTTTTTCTTCTGCAAGAATTAACTAATTTCAGCTGACGTACCAACGTCAAGGCTGACGTAAGAATACAGACATCAAACATCAATTGAACGTGTGTCCGGAAGAAGGGCCTATGTCACGATTTTTTCGAAACTCAGGTTTTTGTCGAATAAGGGCCTATGTCAAGTGGTGTACGTATTGCCATGGTTATTAGTTGAAAAGGAAGCCGCTAGAGGTCAAGAGAATCACAATCGTTGAGAGAAATCACAAAACTTGAAGTGGAAGAAGGGCCTATGTTATCAGTTCATCACGACAGTTGCCACTCACCAACAACAATAACCTACGTTCGGTTATCATTTTGATTCCTAGTATCAGTTTTACGCGTGTTAATAATAAGTTATATTAATTCATAATGATATTATGATTATTAGCATCTACAAATTGGTATTCTGCGTGATTTTGAGGTTTTCTAGGTTCATGATTCGTGGACAAGTGATAAAGTTTTGTGTTTTATTGTCAGTGTAGTGATGAATATTTCGGAACGTACAATGGCTCATATGAATTTGTCACTTTCGGAAACGAGACATTTGAGTAGCGGAAAGAAACGTTCATTGAATGTAGATATGTGGAATGATAAGAAACAACAGGCTCTTCGAAATGCAGACCAACAATACGTGAGTAAGCGTGGTAAAGGGAATGTGGTCCCGGCAAAGCAACTTCCTGTATCTAGACGAGGTTGCCTCCCCGAAATTTGCTCAAAACAAGGTTGTAGCAGGATTTCACTGGACATGGTACACACCATGCATAGTCGGTTTTATAATCTAAATTACAACCAACAAACCCTTTTGTTGACAAAGTGCGTTAATATACGTGAACCTAAGTACAGGAGACCCGGAAAGAGTGATTCGACGTCAAAGAAGCTAGCAGCCTTTGATTACAACATTACTGGTAAGCCTGTGTGTTTGAAAACTCTGCTAAATACGTTTGAAGTTGGAAGAAAACGGATTCGTGTTATACAAGAAAAACTGAAAAAGGGGGAAATCGCACCAATGGATACAAGAGGATTTCATCTGAACCGACCACACGCAGTCGACAGTGAAAAACGAAAACTGGTGAAGCTACACATTGAAAGCTTCCCAGTAATGGAAAACCACTATAGTAGAAACAGCTCACAAAAAAATGTGTTGAGTGTAGACTTGTCGGTCAAGAAGATGCACCGACTTTTTGTGGAGAAATACCCTGAAAGCGAGGTGTCCTACAGCCTATACAGAAAGATTTTTAACAGAGAATCCAAGTTGAGGTTTGGTTCTCCACGTTCCGACACTTGTAAGCAATGCGACAAATTCTATGCAGAGCTGATTTTGGCCTCCAATACTGGAGAAAGGGAACGGCTAGAAATTGAGAGTACAATACACCACATCCAGGCGGACAGTGCATACAAAACTCTGGCCGAAGATGGAAGGAACAAGAACTTCATAGCTTTGTGTGTTGATTTACAACAAGTTCTTTCCACGCCTGCATTTACTCATGCTGATATGTATTATCAACGTCAATATTCCTCTTATAATTTTGCTATCCACAATATGACAGCCGATGTTGCAAGTATGTACTTATGGCATGAAGTACTCGCAAAACGGGGATCAAAGGAGATTGGTTCGTGCCTACTAGACTACATAAAAACTACGTATCGCACTCTTGGCCCAGGTGAAGAACGTAAGGTAATAATTTGGTCGGATCGATGCTGTGGGCAAAACAATAATAAGACAGTTCTCACGTTATATTGGTACCTAATTCAGTGTGGGTACTTCACAGAAGTGCACCAAAAGTTTATGGTCACTGGGCATAGTTTTTTGCCATGCGACCGTGATTTCGCTGTAATCGAACGGCGAAGAAAAATTCAAAAAGCTATTGTTCCTGGTGACTGGAAGCACATCATAGCATCTTCAAAAATTTCAAAGCCGTTCTTAATCACAGAGATGACTCAAGATAAATTCAGAGACATAGACGTCGTTACTAGAACTTGTCTGAAAAAAAATGCCACATTCCAAATTACCAAGTACGTGTGGTATAAACTATGTAAGGATGACCCAACAACCCTGTATGCTAGGGAGTCCCATAACACACTGAGACCATGGAAAACATTCAGAATGTTCGACCCAACAGTTGGTATTCCGGTAATTCAAGATCTCCCGTTCCTTTACACAAGCCTGTTGCCCATTAGCAAGGAAAAGAAAAAAGATCTGCTTCAGATGACTACGTTTATGACTGATCCTACACATAAGCTATTTTATACATCTTTGCCTTCATTGTAGTAATTCAATGCATAATACTTACTTTACTATTTGCATATCTACTTCCTTTTCTTGTTCAATAAACGTTTGTATCATGGAAAATAGTTTGTTGTTGTTTCTGAGAATTTCCGTTTTTCCAAATGGAAGAAGGGCCTATGTCACTTTCGCTAATTTTTATTGCAAATACTATTAGGGATGTTTTAGTATTGAAGCTCTTGTAAAATTAGGAAAACGTGACATAGGCCCTTCTTCCGGACACACATTCAATTATCATTTTTTCAAAGAACGCCAGAATTATGGAAAAAGGCTAAGATCCGAGCGATGAAAAGGTCAATCGCGAGTGCTTTTTGCGTCGATCTCGATAAAAATGTTTCGATATATTATTATATAGATAGATAACTAAAATAAACTGTAATGAATAACAACTAAAATTTATTCGATCCACAATTAGACCATAGTAACCCCCCCCCCCCACCGCTTTATTTTATCGTAATAATCCTCCTGTCCTAAAATTCGTCGTTAATAATAATGGGCGTTAAAATTTAAATAAATAAATAATCCTCCTAGCTCCAAATTCCGGCTTTATCAAAGAAATGCGTGGTACTTTCCCGTTTTCCACGTTGGAATAACCCTCCATCGTGGGATTTTATTTGAAAGTGCTTGTGTCATCCAAATGCGCCGTACTTATCCAAAGAAAACCGCGTTTTTGAGGCCTGAATTCCTAGAAACATGGGGCGGCGTGTTTGGTGGGAACATTCGAGACTTGGTTCGTGCCGATATAAATGTTGCGCCAGCAGGAATAGATATCTGAGCAATATTGTAACTTGAAAGCAATATTTTCTTTAATAATAATCATAATTATGATTTTTTTTTCATTGATATTTTTATGCACCTGCTAGTGCATTTATATTATATTATATATAATTTTTTTTTTTTTTTTTTATTGTTCCTCTTATGCAATAAAGGCTTTATTTATTTATTTATTTATATATAATATATATTATTATGCCCCCCCCCCGAAATGTTGACTTGATCGGTAAAATGTGTCATAAACTTCTTAAAACTAAATTAAATAAGATGACAGGTATAGTTGGGGTTCGGCTAGGAGAAAAACGTCAGACTTTCAAAAATAAATCTGTATTTGGACGTTTCGACTGCACAATGACAGCCTTCTTCAGCTAAAAAATATATACAACTTATAAGTAAAGAAAATATATATGTACAACTAGTAAGTAAAAGACAGGCAGAAATGAGCGGAGTATATATATCAATACAATAAATTTTAACCAATCTTATTTTTAAAACAATGAAAATACATGCTGTTTACTTTCCAACTACCGTATTTTCATTGTTTTAAAAATAAGATTGGTTAAAATTTATTGTATTGATATATATACTCCGCTCATTTCTGCCTGTCTTTTACTTAATAGTTGTACATATATATTTTCTTTACTTATAAGTTGTATATATTTTTTAGCTGAAGAAGGCTGCCATTGTGCAGTCGAAACGTCCAAATACAGATTTCTTTTTGAAAGTCTGACGTTTTTCTCCTAGCCGAACCCCAACTATACCTGTCTTCGTATCTCTGCAGCGGCTAACTATCTCCATCTACACTATAAATTAAATAAGATCACTCAGTACATAAAAAATATTTTATTTTACATGTAATAGCGTTTTAGTTGTCTAAAACTAGTCCAAGTTTTAGATTGTTAGTATTTCATACCCCGGATATGGTCCCAGCCCATCCCCCCTCCGAAATTTTCTCAGCCCCTCTCGAAATTATTTCCTATATACGCCCATGAACTAAAACGCTTTTACACCCCAAAAAAATATTTTTTCTGAACTAAGTGATCTTATTTAACTTATGTTTGAGGTTTGTATGACACATTTTTAGCGATCAAATTAAAATTTCGGGGGAGGGGCTGCTGCCCCCTCTAACCTTTCTTTGGAACAAAAGAAGAGGCATCCTGGCTAGGAAAGTGTAGTAACCTATAGACAATCCGTCCTAAAATTCTGAGTTAATTATAATGGACGTTAAAATGTAAATAAATACATTTATTTTTTACCTGAACTAGGTAGGCTGCCAAAGAGCACATTGCGAACGTTTGTAGATGTAGATTTTTCTGATTTTTTTTTTTTTTTTTTTTTTTTTTTTTTTTTCTTTTTTTTTTTTTCTTTTTTAAGCCTAATGGTAACTATTCCATGGCGACTTTTCAATTATTTTACATCGATCCCCTAATGGTCTGGTTCATGGGCGTATATAAGGGAGGCTGCAGCCCCCCCCCCCCCGAAATTTTGATTTGATGGTAAAAACTTATCGTAAAACCCTTAAAAATAAATTAAATAAGATCACGTAGTTCATAGAAAATATTTTATTTTAATTGTAATAGCGTTTTAGTTGCCTAAAACTATTCCAAGCTCTTAATTTTTATTATTCCATACCCCGGAAATGGTCTCAGCCCCCCGAAATTATTCAACTACTGATAAATTCCTACTTTTAAAGGGGGAAAGAATACAACTGGAAACATTGTATTTAACAAATGGCAAAGTTTAAAAAGTTTGATACTTTGAAAAATGTAGTCTTATTCAGGAAAAGGAAATCACAAAAAACGTTAAAAGAGGATTTCGAAAAAAAAAACAAAAAAAAAAAACATTTCTACGGATGTACCAAGTAAAAAAAACCATATCTGTCTTCTTCTTGTTTCTTTTTGATCGTTACCTTCGTGAATTATCAAGTGATCAGAAGGTAACAGCAATAAAGGTTAATTTTAGATAACTTTTGCTTAAAGTCTCTGAGCCCGGCCTTTTTAAAATGGAGTCAGTTATAAATAATGGTAGGCTTGGCTCTCTTCCTGACGATATAATGGAACATTTGCTAAAATTTTGTGACGGGAGAAGCTTGATTGCGATGGGAAGTGTATCCAAAAGGTGGATGGATTTCATCTTAAAAGAATCTGTTTTCATGCGGAAGGTAGTATTAGTTGAACATTGTTAATTGTTTATTGAATATTTATTTTATTTGATCCTTCCATAACTCCGTAAATGAAAGCATTTATTTAATGACCACAATGACCCAAAGAATAACAATTTACAAGGGAGTTTTTTTTATGCTCCTTTTAATAATAATCATAATTAGGGATGTGCCGTTAATGGATTTTATTTTCAAGGATCCAACTGCTCCAGTGACATGCCTGTCATGTTGGTTCTAAAATACTGTTTCAGTTCTACTGCTGTTACAGCTTTGACTTCCAACTTCAAAATTTCTTTAACCGACAGAACTAAACAGTTATGGTGAACTGGTATAAGGAAACAATTACCTGTTCAACCAGTTACCCCACAATGCCTGGCCCCTCATCCTTGAAGGAGATCTTATCATTCAAAATAAACAGATCACAATTTATTATATAATAACAATTTTTCATTTTAAACAATAATTCAAACCTCAAGTAATTTTTACTGTACCGCATCACTTTAATCTTACTAATACTTATTTGATTCATTAGTTTATGGGCCATTCTATGTCTACTTAACCAATGAAAGTACTGTTCGCAACCTGACCCTCTTAGATTTTTTTGAAATTTCGAATCCTAATAGCAGTAACAACCCCTTGAATGGAACAATGTTTTGTTTATTTTTATCTGTTTCCATTTTTTTTACTATTAATTTTCTAAATATTTAAAAAACACCTTTTTAAGTCCAAACAGAAAATGTCAATTCCTTGGTAGATCGAGGTCTATTCTAGCTAGAACAGTCAGCATAGTTAATTTTTTAGCTAATTAAATGAAATTTAATTTGATAAGCAACAAGACCAACTTATTATAAAGGACCCTTTATAATAATTTTCCTTATGGAAAATGGTTTTCGGTCAAATTGAACGAAACTATGCTCATTGGATAGAGAAATTGGAACGACACCACATTTGACACTCCTAACCCACCCCCCACCCACGGGGACCTTATCGATTGTTACTACTGCCAGTGCCCAGCTGGCAGTAGAACATTAGGTGTTTGTGCTCACGTTGCCAGCATTTTGTGGTCCTTGAGATATGCTCGTCATCATCAAAACATCAAATATGCGACTTCTTACTTGCTGAATCATACGTTAGATGCAGCTGATCGATAGCAAACGAAAAGTCAAAACAGTTGACAGTAGTCTAAGAGACAAAAAACCCCCCTTTTCAGGGCCACTAATGTTAAAGTCTCCTAATGGAACACTTTTTTGGGAAAGAAAGGCCTTTTTTTGAAACATACCAACAAGCATAGTTTCGTTCAATTTAACCGAAAGCCATTTTCCTTAAGGAAAGAGCAGGGTCCTTTTACTTTTCGAAATATTGTATGTAACGGTTATTGAAAAACAGTACTTTTAAAATTAAAAAAAAAAAAATATTTGAATTTTCAGTTCATTGACTACATATCCTGTTAGTTTCATTATGCGATGGGAACGGGATCATTTTATAACATAGTTTTGGTCGGCCTGAATAAAATTCATATTTTGATCAGGGATGCTTGTTGCTGAATTTACAAAACAAATGTCTATATATTATTTGAATAGGCGGAAGGTCATGCATACATAAAACTCGTCCACTTCATTTTATATGCTTTATTTTGTTTTATGCTCTACATGTTTCGCATCTCTTGACGTCTCTTCAGGACCAACTTAATCTATTTACATACATTTAGCCTTAGCTACGGAAGACCTTCCACAGGTAGGGCCACGTCCATACTAATACAATGACGTTAAAAGGCTGTTATCCATCAGCTGATTCAGATCGAGATCGATCGTGGCTTGTATAGATTCCAGAGAAAGCTTTTGTCATACATCGTAAATTTAAAATAAAAATAAAACGAATGATATTAATATTCCTAATTACCGTCGAGTTTATTAAAACATATATTGTTTAAATATTTGATCTCCGTTTTTTTATTTAGTTTTTTTCCTATTTTTAATTATATGAATATTTTCTTTTTTTTTTCTTCTTATGGGGTTCTTTTCTTTATCCAACAATTTTATATTCTCAAAATCAAATTTGTGTCTATGTTTTATTGCATGGTCTACTAATGCCGTTCGGTTGTCATTCTCGTCTATATTTTTAACGTGCTGTTTTATCCTCTTTTTTAGAAGCTGTCAGATTCTCCTACATATACTTTTTCACATGTAGCACAATTAATTTGGTTTCCTTTTGCTTTAGTTTATCTTTTATTCTACTATAAGAATTTTTAATTTTATTTTGGTATCTCCAAAATATTTTACCTAGGTCCTTGCATGCGTTTTTTATCTCATTCGCAAATCGGGGTATACCGAAATATGTTATAGTTAATTATTTCTATTGATTTTATCTTAGTTTCTTTGTCTCTTTGTTGTTCCAGAATGTGGGTATTGGTAGTCCGTTCGTCAGAATTTAAAAGTACGGTCATTGTTTATAAAAACAAATATCCATCACGCACCAAATTTTTATCAACTACGAAGTGACAATTATAAACTACAAAATTATGTTATAAAATGGTCCCGTTCCCATCCCATAATGAAACTTACAGCATATGTAGTCAATGAACTGAAAATTCAAATATATTTTTTGTTTGAATTATTATATTGAAAATAGACTATGACAAACACTATAATTTGTTTTGCTCTTATTGAGTCTATTATGTTTCAGAAATGGGGAAAAGTATGCTTCGAAGAAATCCCATCTGATTTTATATTGGACATTCTCCAAACATTGTATCCCAAATATTGGCTAGAAGATCACAATATCTTCTGGAGTGATATATACATCTCTTGGCATGTCTGGAGATCATCCTCAAATCTGGAGTTTGACATTTTAAATCTTGGTTCATTTGGGAACACTATCTCTTCTGTAATTTTTTCAGGTTTTTAGTTACTGTTTATTATTTTAATTTGATTTAAAGAGACTTCCTTTTGGAAAACATTAAAGTTGTTTTAAAACATTCTTTGCATAGCTGTTGGTATTAATAAATTAACTTTGTCTTTGTGATTTTTGTTGAAAAAAATGATTTTTTTTTTTTTTTTTTTTTTTTTTTTCCTGGATGCCAACTATTCAAAACTTCCATGGTGGATCAGGGAAAAGACTTTATAGATAGGGGATACAGAGACCCCTTAAAACAGCTCTCTCCTTTTAATTCATTTATGCCACACACTTGCTTCACATGGTAATCCTTGGACTAAGAGCTGCCAAACAAGAAGACCTCATGGAAAGGAGAACAAAAACCCCTTCGGACAACCTCTTTGACTCACAGGAAAACTTCTTGAGAGTTAGCATCCTGAAGATCCAGGGGACATTTTATGAAAAACTGCTTGGAATTTTGAAAAAGAAGGAGCACAGGTCAGCACTGCTCCGCTCAGAATAATTCATAGTTGCCCTGCCAGATGGGAATTTTTGTTTGGTTTTAAAGTAGATACTTTTACTTTTTTATGCACATCAAATTTTTATACCCGCGTTCTACTATCAAACTGGAAAAAACGTAAAAATATGTTTCCCGAATCTGTTAAATTAATTGATGATCTAGAAAATGAAAAGGATTTATTAACTGTTGTCGTAGTTTTCAAATTTCTTTTAAAAACCTAAAGAAATCGAACTACAAACTTTTTCTAACCTCGTAACAGGTCTCAAAGGAGCATCTGATTCTTGAACGTACGATCCACTGGAGAGATAGTGTGGTCGGTAGTACACTCCTGCCTCTTGATTTTGCCCTTTGTTGGTACCCATTAAACAAAAAAAGTAAGTGCCGTACTAGCAATTGAGTCACCCTTGCCCCACAGTTTTTTTTCACTTCCTGGTAACAACGTTAGATGGATTCTAATGTTACTTACTCTTTTGGTCTAGTATATTCTTTCGTTTCAAGTTCTTGTATTGTTTTGAAGTGCTTCCTTAGTAATAATCCTTTGTCTTCTTAATAGGAGATTGGATTCTTATTGGAACAAGAGATGTTGGAAGCCTACAAGCATTTAATTACAAAAGCTTTGAAACAAGGATGCTTTATAGCCGGTGTGGTGATGTCAAAAATATGTATTTAAGAACTACTCCTAACTCAGTTGATATTTGTGGTGAGTTTTTTTTTTTTTTTTTTTTTTTTTTTTTTTTTTTTTAACCACTAGTTCTAAATTGATGGAAAAGTTCAATTGTGCATGCTTGAACTTCTGAGGGAAATATCCCTTTCATTCTCCCTTCTGTTCCGCCATTTGCAAAGCTGAATGCACAATAAACAATACTCTAACCAAACTCATTCAATCTGAAATATTTACATTTCACGTCATGTTCCAATGAATTTAAAAACCATTTATTCAAATAATAAAATATGAATGACACTTATTATTAAAACATAATCTACTATATATTTCTCAAATACCACTCACTCACTGATTGACTGACTCACTCACTGACCTATCATCGCCCAGCCCAAACCACTCGACAGAAAATTTTGCATGGACACTCCCTATATAACGTAGGCACTCACTAAGAAAGGATTTTTTGATTTTTGAATTTTTAAGTATTTTTAGAGGGGTTTAAAGTTTTAGCTGGTTAGAACAGGCAAGCCTAGGCAGCATGCGTTGCTAGGACGATAAAGAACAGCTGTTACTGTACATTATCTATTTCATAGTATTATTTTTAATTGAGGTTAATTTCCACTATGAAGGCAGTCCTTGAATTACTAGAAATAAAATGTGATTTTGTCCCTCATAGAGTTTACGCCCTCGGTGATGGTCCATCCGAGGTAATAAACTCCCGAACCACTTGACACAAAAATTTGAAATTTTGCACGGACAATACGTTTAGAGTGTAAACACTTGCTAAGAAAGGTTTTTTTGATATTCAAATGTTTAAATACTTTTAGGGGGGTTTGAATTATTAAGCAGTTCCTCATCGGCTCAAAAATGGTTCGATTTTGATAACATTTGGTACAAAAATCTTTCTTCTCATTTAAAAGCTCAAGTTCATTAACCAGTTGAATCCGTTTACTGGAACATGGTTTTTGGAGCAAAATTTGTGCGAAAGATTCCTTAACGTAGGAAAACGAATAAAACCATTTTTTAAGCGAGTTTTGTAGCCATTTACCAGAAAAATTGATAGAAATACTTTTCAAAACTAATTTTTTGTTTGGGTATTCAGAAACGAAGGTACCTGGTATGTGGAAAAAAATTGTATGAATGGTGATACAAAATTTTCGGATCTCAGTATATTTTCTAAAATATCTCGAAAACGGTTGGGAACTCATAGTAAGTGCAAGTGGCTATTCGAAAGGTTACTAAATTCTCTACAAAAAGATTCTGTTGTAATGTTCGGTGGGGGCGATGTAAATCGAAGAGATAAGTGCTTAAAACTTCAAATTTGTTAGTTTTATGCTTTTCAATGTATTTGTCCCTGATTACCTAACTTTTTAAGGGGTTGTTGTATTTTTTTTTTTTTTTATTTTTTATTTTTTTATACTCTCCAACGGAAACAATCACAGTTACGTACCGGGTAACTTTAAAGTCCGTGCAATAATAAGCTGTACAAAATTATGTAGTAGCGTTCATTTTGATCATATCTTATTTAACTCTATATAAAAAATACTTATTGGCCGTGGTGAAGCACGGGTATTCTGCTAGTGAAAAATAAGTTTATAGTATAGTGAACAAACAAGTGGAAACCTCCCAGTAACAACTTATTACAGAGGAAATTTGTTTTAATTAAACCCTTTGTGCCCAGGGTTGTGGTTAGATTCCCAGCTGGAGTGGTGGTGGCGTTTCTTTCAAAAAATAAATTGCATCACCTCACTCCTGGCTAGAAAAGGGTGGTAACCTGTAGATAATCTATCCAACCATCTGAGTTTTTATTAAAGAGGTATGTAAATTGTAATAAAATAATGCCATTTTATACATTTTTCAGATCATTTAATAAATGGAGTTGATCATGAGGAAATAGTATTACAGTTCTCACGGAATGCAACATCTTATAATTTACTGTCAGGGAAGGTACAAGAATTTAAACACATCAAAAATCTAATACAGTTACGGTAAGGTGAATAATTTCATCATGTTGGAAAGGTGCTCTTTTGTATATTTAAAAATCATTGAAAGAGAACTATTCCTTATATTTTCAAACTGTATTTTAGTTGCTTTTCTGTTCTGGTGGTCTTTTGGCTATTTGCTGTGATTCGTATAAATGTTTATTTTTATATCAGTCCACCAGAGGTGCAGAGCACTATGCCCTTTTTTACAAGGTTGAATTTAGCTTTATTATTTTTTCCTTGGTAGCCTGTGGATAGTATGATTTTTAACCTGACGTTGAGCAAGAATAGATGTATTGAAATCACATATTAGAAAAATTTTAGATCTTGATTATAAATAAAACAGAAAGATAAATCTTAAAGTTGAAAATTGAGTTGAAATACTTAACATTTTAGATGGAAGGGATTGTCGGGGTTCGGTCACTGCTTCTTAATAAAACTACATTTTGCCGTGAAAATGTAGTTTTATTAAGAAGCAGTGACCGAACCCCGACAATCCCTACCTTGAATCATCCACGATCTCCTCTCAATTAACATTTTAGATGTTCAATTATTCTAAAAGTAATATTATTTATGAAGGTATAAAAATATTAATCTTGATGATGGCGATGTTCCATCCTTCCCAAACTATATGATGTTTATTAAACAAGCCCATCTACCAAATACTAACTCATTCTGGTTTCAAATGGATGGTTGCTCAGATTATAATGGACGAGTGGTGACGGAATGGCTGAAGACAGAATTCCCTAACCGTTCCCCCACTATGCCAACACAATTTTTGCTGTGGTAAGGGTAGGGGGACACTTCGGAATTAAGGGTGAAAGAATTCAGAAGAACACATTGGATATAATTACCATTATTGTAAATACAATGAATACATGTATTATATGGTTATGAGTTGAGTGTCTTATTTTATTTAATTTGTAATATCAATTCTATTCTATTTAATAAATTTCTGCTTATAAGTTAACTGGATTATACATTAAAATAATTTGAAATTGTATCCAAAAAACTCTCTCCTGCAGATAAAAAGTTAAAAAACACATTTAAATGAAAGGCACCCTCAAAAGTTGCTTTAAAATGTTATCCCGTTTTCCTAGGAAAAATCTATAGAAATCTATGGGTGAGAGAAAAATGGTTATTACTGTGAACTAATAACTATTTGCCCAGTAGATTTTCAAAATTTCTAACAATATAAGCTTAACTTCTAACTGAATCCTCAGTTGCATTATGAAGGACGTCTAGTCTTTGAGTTCTCATGAGCTGGCACTGCTCCTGGATCCTGTTGATGAGTTCCTCCTTCGTCGTCACGGCCTCTGAGTACACTCTGCTCTTCAATGTTCTCAATACATGGAAATCTAGAGGATTTGGATCAGGAGGCAAACAAACTGGTCCATAGTGGCCGATACAACGATTAGGGAATTCACTCTTCAGCCATTCCGTCACCACTCATCCATTATCAGCTGGGTAACCATCCATTTGAAATCAGAGTGAGTTAATATTTGGTAGATGGGGTTGTGTAATAAACATCATGTAGTTTGGGAAGAATGGGACATCACCATCATCGTGTGAAATTAAAGGATTTGTTCAGAATGGCTCGTTCACACTAAAGTACATTCATTGGTTTTGATTTTGAAATCAGAAAAAAAAAAAATAGATTGAAATAGATTTCTTTCTAAAACTACGAGGTACCATTTTGAAGCTTATTAAATAATGC
The DNA here is from genome assembly GCA_946811695.1 of Gonocerus acuteangulatus. Taxonomy (NCBI): domain Eukaryota; kingdom Metazoa; phylum Arthropoda; class Insecta; order Hemiptera; family Coreidae; genus Gonocerus; species Gonocerus acuteangulatus. The sequence continues at coordinate 49,835,474 of OX328123.1, read as the reverse complement.
AACTTTTGAGGCGGAGGCAAACCTCTAAGTCTGAAAATAGCTGATTAAGAAAATGTTGAATAATTTAATAAAAAACGAATATTAAACATTCTCATTTATATGGCTTTTAATATAGCTCTTAATTTAGATTGAACGCTCATTTTTGCACCCCTGAACTACAAATGGGATGCAGAATAAACCCCTAAAGTTATGACATCTCAAGGTGGGACACCCTGTATATCTATACCGATAATTCCAAATATATAACATTGGGAAGCTGAGAGAGACAAGAATTGAACGGTAGTGATGTCGAGATGAGGTTATCAAAAAGGGAAATTATCCGTCAGTTTTAGTGTGGGTGTAAACCTAACCATAGCACAATTCGTCATATAGCTCGATTGAAGGAAAACATTCAATTGGGGTTTTATTGAAAACATTTACCATCTCTTTTTTTCCTGAATCTGGAGACAACATACATTCGTCATTGTGCAAGATTCATACTAGCACAAATGAATGACTGAGGTACGCAAGGAGGTATTTTACTGTACACTTCTCAATACTTGTCAAATAGTTGTTTCCAGTTCAATTAGTCGGATAAATTTCTTCAGGAAAATGGAGAGCCTCCAGTTGGTGTTTTGTGTGCCAGACTCTTATGTAGCTATCAATTACGTTGGCCACGTTATTCCATTAGGAGTATCATACTCACAATATGCTGACGAGAAATCTAACACCTTTTTTACAAAGGAACATGATGTATCAAATCCAAATGTTAAAATAAACACTAAATACAATAACACAAATTATTATTTTTTGGAATGACAATTTGATCAGCGCTTGAAATGGGCACCCATAAACAAGGATTTCTCTGAAAATACAACAAATTACTTAATTTAATGGGGATAATTAGCAAGAAAGTGGAGCTGACAGATGTATCATACTTAGACTTTATCAAGCTTGATCCCCGACTGGTAACTGTGCCCTAGTTGCAAATGGTCATGGCTGTCATCCTCTTTTAACCAGACTGGTATAGGATTTAAAATGTTTACTTATTTTTAATATAGTATCTTAAATTTGTAAAGGGAAACCTTAAGTCTATAAAAATAAATGTATCAAACCATTTTCACTGTGTGATATATTTACAAGCACATCACTGCCCATAAACATGAATTGCTCTTCCTGTAAACATATATTGTCTGCATTCTTTTTTTGCTTTTCTGGCTACAAACTTTTGAACTTTTTTATATGATAAAAGAAAAGGTATCTGGGTCGAGTCGGTTTATCGCCAGATTTTCTTCCATAATAATGTATATCACAAAGTAAAACATTTGAAGAATGGTCAAATATGTATCTCACATAATTCAAACAATTCTTTATTATAAACTCTCTGGGACATTTTATCAACAGTGGAAAATGCCAACAAAAACATTAACCCCAGAAAGAATGACATTGAACCTTGGTCTCGTGCTGGGTCTGCAGGACGTAATGTCTTTTGCATCTAAGATATAAAGTACAGCTTTTCTCATGCACTCTAGTGACAGAAAAAATACTAGAATATGCCCTGAGGCCAGCAAGATCGCTCCAAGGACAGGGCTGAAAAATCAGCATGAAATGCAAAAGAGGTTAAGACGATGTATTTAACCTCTTAGTCCATAGGGCACGATTTCTGCTGAGCTGATGAATCAGCTTATAGTCCACAGGGCACAACTCCTAAAGAGCCGATATTTCAGCTCACAGTCCCAAAAAGGCTAATACCAAACAAATTTATTATCATCATAGTATTTAGAAGGTTTTTCTCTACATAATTTAATAAACATTTACTTTTTTTTAAGACATTTTGAGGGCCGAGAAGTGAAAATATGTAGCCGGATATATTCTTCTGAAGTATCTAGCAAAGATACTGTTTCGGGAAACATTTTTAGAGGACTGTTTGAAAATTCTGTTTGTAGTATTCTGCAAATCTGGAATGGGTGTGTAAGTTTCCTCTTTACAGACAACTTTGGAAATATTTATAAAATAGTTTAAAAAATGTGTGCACAGTAACTTAGTGTTAGATGTTTTAAGATTAAGTTTTAGATACTTTTAGGAATAATTAAACTTGAAAAAAAAAAACATTCCTTCCAATTGATATCAGTTATTTTTTTTAGCATGTTTCCTCCCTGCCTCCATAGGGAGGAAACCCGCTTATGAGATTGACCTCACGACACAATCCCGAAGTGCCGACAAAAAATTTCACATTTCAGAAACTATGGATCACGAAAATAATAGTGGTTCAAACTTGTGTGTGTGTATATATATATATATATATATATATATATATATATATATATATATATATATATATATATTTCTGTTTGCTGTCTCAAGAGCTCAAAAATGGACAGATTTCGGTGAAATTTTGAGCAAAAATACTTTGTCTAATTTGAAAGGGCAAGTTTGTTAACGTACAGAATCCACCGAATTTTTGTTTGTAGGCTTCCAGGTACTCTTTTTATAGATTCTGACACATAAGGAACGAATGAAACCATTTTCAAGGTGATATTTGTAACCGTGTTTGAGAAAAGTGGATACAACTAGTTTTTCTAACTAATTTTAGTTTGGGTATTCAAAAACGATTGATTCAGTTGAAAATCTTTCTAGACGTTTCATATTCATCTAAACAAAGACATTTAAATTTTGGCTGCATTTAGACTTAAAGAAGTACTAGAGAAAAATATTTTATTAATAGGCTTAGCTATTAACACTACTATTAAACAATATTCATTTTACTGTTAAATTCAATTTAAAACAAAAAAAGACAGGCAATTAAAAAGAGAGTTAAACAGAGACAAAAACTTGTTCAAAGCAATGAAACTAACAATGGAAATTACTAGCACTTATTTCTCCGATTGACATCGTCCCACCGAAAATTACTTTAGAACCTATTGTGAAGAGAATTTAGTAAGATTTCGATTGGTTTCTTTCCGCTTACTAAGATTTCCAAAACTTTTTCGAGATTTTTAAGAAAATATACGAAGAACCATAAACATTCCATGTCTATTAATAAAATTTTCTTTTCTAATACTTCCTTAACTTTTTTTTTGTTTATGGTGCTTGAACATCTGGGCCATTAGCGCCGACATCCAGGGTGCAGCAATGAATTTTCCCAACGAGCCGTGAGATGAGAAAATTCCTGCCGCCGGTGGGAATCAAACCCATCATCTCCCGCTTGTGAATCTTAGGTGCTAGCCACTAGACCACGGGAGACCCCCTTAACTCCAAATGTAACCAAAATAACCTTCATTATAATGTGTGTACACACACACACACACACACACATTCCATACATGTGTATACAATTATATTCATACATATAATTTGAATAGCATTTCTTCTTCATGAAATGTTCTATGGGTTATGAAATGTGAACGTTTCTCTTTGGTACTTACATATTGCGCCATACAGTCAATTATATAAGCAGGTTTCCTCCCTTTCGGGAAGGAGGAACACAACCAGAGTATTCGTACATGTATGTTTATTAATAGTGCATTGCGTTAAAATTATGAAAAATGTATATACTGATTATTTTTTAAACATCAATAATCTTTTTGCAGATATTGGTAATGTTTCATTCAGGCCAGCTGCAAGTATATGATTACGAATTGAGACCACTTAAAGGTTATCCTATAAACACAATCAAACTTGATAAGGAAGATATATTTTCTAACAGAAGGACTTATTATGTGTGGCATTTGGATGTAATATTCATTTTGGGGCCTCTACTTTATACAGGTACAAATTTAATGGTTGGTCAGAGTGTCTACTGCACGAAAAAGTCACAAAATTGAAAATATCAAAAAAGTCATGAATTATGAAACCATGTCACAAAATTTCAGTTTTAATGGAGTCCAACATGATCCCGGGACTTCCTTGCATTCATAATTGTCGCTGTTTTCGTACGGCGTCACACTTCCAACTACCTCCTCCACCTCCTTCTTTGGTTAGATTCCTTTGTTATATCATTTACACATTAATTATCCATTATTTACATATATTTTTATTTATTCACATTCAGAGTTCATGCAGTCTTAAATATTTAGATTCTGTACACTTTAATTTACTAAATTATGTACATTGACAATAAATATTTAGTTAGTAATATTTTTAGAAATTTTGCTATCATTGTTCAACATTTTTGAGGCTGCTAATTCCATAGTCATTCAAAAATGTTTAGTATCATCATTTCTTCACTTTTAAAATTAATGTAACTATCCTCTTAAACACATGATGTACATTTTATATAGTTTTATTAATTGTTTTAATGTATGTAAAATTGAAAATTCGTAGGTATCACGGTAATCCACGTAAAGTTACAAATAATTTTAAGCTAAAATTTAAGTTTTTTTTTAAAGTGAAATTGTATTCTTATTAATGGGCATACAATTTTAATTTCAACTGGCTTTCACAAAAGTAGTAGACACACTGTTGATACTTTTAATATCAAAATGTATTTAAATATTTGTAATTAAATTTAAATTGTTTGGATAAAAGAAAAGTAGATTTTAGATGAGGTTTAACAAGGACAAAGGGGTCGGCTTAGTGGCTCTGTCACGATACAACAATCCTAGTAGCCTGTAGGCTTGGTCCCCAATGGCTATACGTCTAATATCGTGTATAGAGAAGCATTTCTGTAAAGTAGATTTTTTTTTAAATACCCATACTACGGTGTTTATAATCCAAAATAAACCAAAAATTCTGTCCTAAGTCAATATACAGGCGGACGAAGTCGCGGGCACAGCTAGTTAAGAAATAAATATCCATTGCTAGTAAGAAGGTGATGTGGCCTGCTTATATACAAATACATATGCTGCTCTAGATTTTACTTGAAGAAATTGAATATTCAGAATTTAATGACCATCCTTCGCATCAGAATGTTTTTGTTTTTTTTAGAACATTAGGCTGAACTTTTTTTTTTTTCATAGGCTGATAAAGATTAGAAGGCTGTGAAATATGTTGACCAAAGAATAACTATTTTTGACTGAGCTTTATTTTAAATGCATTTATGTATCTGACAGTCATTATGATGAAAAAGTTTCTTCTTAATGCCTCCGAGTCAATCTATATATATAAAAATCACGCGTCTGTCTGTTTTTTGTTTGTTCCTTATACAAATCTACACCGTTTGACCGATTTTGACCAAACTTGGCACACTGGTAGGTCTTGTTACGAGAAATCTCCTAGGATAGGTCAAAATAGTCAAATTTCAAAATTTGGTCAAAAGTTTTGTTCAAGAAAAATTGGCTACACTGAACTATTCAGATTGTGACGGCCATTTTGAATCGACAGCAGGCTCTGCTAATGGTCTCTGTCGGCTGTTAGATGAAGTGCTGTTGTGCTAGCCTCTGCCGGTATCATTATGAACTAAAACAAATTCACATCGTTTGACCGATTTTCGTTACTGGGTATAGACAACTAGGTATCAAGTAGATCTTGATACAGGGAGAGTCACAGACAGAAAGTAGGTGCAGCATGGAACACTGGGTAACAGCTAGTATTCAATAAATAATTCATCAATAATGGGTACAATTTAGCATAAATATGCTTTAGCGATGACTAAACTGAAAAAAAAGTTACAAAAAAGCGTTACAAAAAAAGCGTGTCCGCTGGCCATGTACGAAAAAGAAGACTGTATGTTATACAGTACATTACATAGGTTTATCGAGTGGACCTAAAGCATTTATGTTCCTAAATTTGAGTAGCAGGCTCTAAACAAAATGTTTTTTTCTTTCTTTTTCCAGATTCTTGGCTTCAAATATATGTAAAAGGTAATGAGAGGAAATATTACCCTTTTCAAGACATTTCTGCTATGGTGACATCAGCCCTGTATCATGCTGGCATTGTTTTCTTTGGTACAGACATAGGTTGGAAATTTATTCAAATTAACTAGTTTTTTTTATTTATATATTTATTATTGCATTTACTATTATTTTAATTATTTAAATTGTGCAATTTCTCAGGTATTTAATTTCTAAACTTTTTAAATGCATTATATTTATCTCAAGCAAGATTTAAGTTAGGTTGTCTGAATAGATAGTTTTTTACTCGAGTTTATAAAATAATATTTGATTATCCAATTTTAGTTTCAATTTAGATTTAAGTGTTTGTCAGTAGAAATGAAACAGCAAATTTGTTCACAACAATTTTATTTGGGTGCTAAGGCGCTTTCAGCAGCTCCTGTTACCATCCTTAGAGCTTATTGTGCCCAGCTTCATGGCTGTGGGCTGACTTGTGTTCATATTGTTATTTGCACACAAAACATAGCATTTCCAAAGTTGATTGGCTCCAATAGGGCTATTATTGAGATAATATTAAAACAGATATTATATAAGATTATAATGCACATAGCTTGTGCGGGCACACAGTGTTTTTAGAGTAATGCATTTTTTAGACATATGTAAGCACAAATTATTGGTGTTTGTTTTTTGAGATGTACTAAAATGCTGCTTGTCATTGAGTTTATGTAATTATTTGAATGATCCATGTTTACAATCGATATCAATTATCAATATGTAAATAGATGACATATTCACCAGTGTAGGGCAATTCCTCGAGTAAATGAAAATGAATAAAGAGTGGATTATTCATGGACTATGAGTGATGAGTAATGATTAAACTACTCATTACTCTCATGAGTGATCACTACATTTTTTAGTCATGAGTAATTCACTCCATTCATTTAATCATGAACCACGATTTAAAAAAAATGGGTTGATTTTTATTTAATTAGGGTAGGTTTCTTAATGAAAAAATAATTAATTATGAAATATAATTGCTACTCATTAAAAAAAAAAATAATGAAAATAACACTAGAAACAGGGATGACATTATTACTGATATGACCTTATGCATAACTTGCTTCACCTACTAGAATAGTTTAAATAGTATAGAGGATAAATTCTGCAAATTATAGTGTCTGAAGTTCAAACCTTGTATAGAAATGTTTTAAATGTAAACAAGGTACAGGAATATATTCAAATTTAAAAAAAGGCAACAAATTATAAATTGCTCCTGACAAATGAATAATGATTAAGATTAATCGCTCATTTTTTGAGAGTGATGAGTAACGATTAAACATTTGATGTATGAGTAGCAATTAAATTTTATGTGTCCTTGGTGGTGTATGTGAGAAAGTCTTTCAAAAAACATATTTTCATATGGTGCAACTGAAGGACTGAGTTGCTACGAACTTTGTACAAATCCACTAAACGCCCATGTTGGGAGAAGGCCTACCTCTCCTCCGGCCCCGCCCCTCCTGATTCTTTTGTTTCTGGTCGAACTATAGTCTTTTGGGACGCATCCATCAAAGAAAGGCTAACTTTTGTTGAAAGGTTGAAATGTAAAATACGGCAAGAGGAGTGGTGATAGTAAAATAGTATTTTTTTTCTTGTAAACTTTGAAAGGAAAGAATGAATCAAAGTTATCTTCTGTCCTGTTTCACTTTTATTTTTAATTTATTCTTCTACTTATTCATTTACAGGAGATATCTTCATTTACAAGGTGGAATCCGATAATGAGTTACTTGAGCTGAACTTAAGCCAACCCGTGTACAAACTGGCTGTGACTGATAGCCAAATACTCTCTCTCGCCATTACCGATACACTGTCCGGCAAACCACTTCTTGCTGTAGCAAGTGCCAATGATTTATTTCTCATAACAATTCAATAAGTTTTTAAGGTTTCTTTACCTATTTATTTTGATAAAACATTAATGTTATTAGAATTATAATATATTTTTCTAGTTACAATATTCCATGAAAAAGAAAATAGCTTTCTGAAGCTTCGAAATGTTTTAAGACTAGATATATTTTAATATTCTTTTTTTTTAATTATCTTTTCAATTTTGTTTACCTTATAAACAAGAAAATGCATTATTTGAAGTGTCATTGCGATAATATTTATTTTTTAACAGCTAAGATATTTTAAACTTTCACTTTGAAATTGTTGGTTATATTTATTTTTGTAAAACTAATGCTTCTTTCAATCATGACAAAATTTATATTTTTGAGTCTATTTGTTTAATAAATAAGTATAGTTTCCAGTGGGGGGAGGGGTGAATGCGTATAGTTTTTTTAGAACGTAATTTCTTTCATTCGTTGATGTTGAAAATCAACTGAAATGGCTTCTTTTTTTTTTGCAAGTTGAAAAAGAATTATTTGAATAACATGAAAGTTATCCATTTCTAATTACATGAATGACATGTAATTAGAAAAAAAAAAATGATTTTAAAAAGATGTGATAAAAAATGTTTTTATCAAGTTTCGTGTTGATCTCATTAGATTTATTTATTTTATAATAATTTTATTAAAAAAAAAAGAAAAAGACTCTAATGGAAAGGTTTTATATTTATCAAAACTTCTTTTTAAGTAAACAAAAGAAATTGTATATTAGTTATATAATACCATTTAATTCTTATATTTGACAGCTGGAAAGTCAGTTAATATATAAAAGATTTGAGAATATTGGGTCACTGTAAAATATTAAAATGTCAAGATTTCAAAGAGGCCTTAGTTATTACTGTTAATTGTATTTTTGATTTTTTATAAACAAATTTGTTGCAGTACTTTGTTTACTTAAATTGTCAAGTAAATTAAGAGAGCTGGCAGTACTCATTTGTTACAAGTAAGAGTACACTATCCATATTCAAAAGAATTAGGTATTTAAAATATTATCTGTGATCTGATGAACTTTTTTTTACTTGTTTATATATTCAAGTACGTGTTTATAAATTCAAATTATAATGTTATTTTGTTGTAAAATTTTAATACGTTGTAATAATTATTAATAAATATTTTTCCTTAAGAAATTGAAATTGGACTTTTACTCTTTTATATTTTTAATGGACACCTGACTGAATTATTAATTTTTTTTCTGCAGTAAACACAAACTTCTAATGGATGATTTGTTCTTTTTTGAACATCACTTGATCCTTATTAGCTCGGCATATATAAAGAGTTTAGTAAATATACTTTCTTTCATGAGTGCAACCTCAATAGCTAAATTCCTTCAGGAAGTGCTATTAGTTGGTAATATGTAGGTATTTAAATATATATGTAATTTTTTCACGTCTAATAGTAGAATTAATGGTAGATTTGTCTTATGATTAATAATTATAATTATTATTGTCTTATGCCTAATAATCATAATTAACCAGTATCTGATGAGAATAACTAAGGCTGAACCCATATTGGTCCTGTATTTCTCCCAATCCGATCCAATATCAGTTGATCAAAAGTGGCCGACGTGAGTGCCTATATTGGTCCTGACCCGATCTAGTCACAGTTCGCCAGTAATGTACTTGTAGTTAAGTGAAAATGAGTGATTAATTTAAGAAATGCCACCTAATAAGCATAGAAACCTTCGATAACCTTGTTTGAGGTATAAAGGTGGATTTGAGAGGCCAGTCAATCTTCCGGAAGTGTATCAACCCCAAAGAAAAATCGTAGAGTAAGTTAATTTTTAACTGTTACACTGCGATAAGAGAAGCATTAGTATTCATATTTTTTTCTAATGTAAATAAAAGTCTCTGATTTCATTGATGATTTATAATTATCAATCAGTACCTAATCAGGAGTTAGTATATATTCTTAATATGAAGAAAATCATTACTTAAGAATAATTACTCAAAATTAAAAAAAACAATGTTGCCTAAAAATTTAAAAGGAATTGTCTATTATAAAGCAGTTTAAGTGTTTAAAAAAAGGGATTTATATGAGAAATAAATGTTTATTACATGAAATTATTAAATAAAAAAAAAAAAATCAACTTCTTGGCTGTGATAGGATTTATTCTGCTGATCCCACAGGCAAGGCTCATTCATAATTAAGATTACCAGCTCTATCAACTATGGAAAAAATAATTTTTAATTCCAATAGGCGACTTATCTGAAGCCCAAGAGGCACATAATAAAGATGTCAAACATATTTAATCTCTTCAGATCCTTATATGAGTAGTCTTCGCACACTCCCACTCCGATAGATGTGGAAGCCCAAAATTTACTTAAAGAATAATTTATAAAATAGTTTATTTACAAATTAATGAAATTGATAATTTTTCAGCATCTTATTTAATTCATTGCAGTTATTGTCTATACTAAATATTATTTCAATTAATCTCATTGTTGAATTAAGGTAAATTTATGTTTTTTGGAGATGTGTCAGTCTGAGTTTTTCCAAGTCTAATCGGGATTTCAATGTTTAATTTCAACGATAGCGTTGCTATTAAGTTATTTTATGTTCAGCTGCAAAAATTTGTGAATTTAACTTCTTTACACGTAATTTAATAAGTAAAAAACAAATATCTGACTAGAAATTTTATTAGACTTTATAAAAAAAAAAAAAATAAATAATACATTGAAATCAGTTAAGATTTAAAGGACTTTTTTGAAACACAATATGTCGTTTGCCCCACTGTCCGATATCGGTCTAGAATCAAACAAGTTTGAACAGCCAAAAATGGGTAATTGTCAGTTCGGATCGGGTCAGGACCAATGTAGCCATCACTAATCCTAATTGTTTTAAGCCAAATACAGATTAATCATACCACCATTTAATCGATTAATTAATTCTTGTTTAGGTTTAGTTGACTTTTGACCTACTTTGAACCCATTGATTTCTGAGCAAACAATGGAATTGGACTAGTGAGCCAAAGTAAAAAAGGATTCCCATCCTGCCACTTTTTTGCAGTTTTATTCATTTTCCCATTCTTATTTGCTTAGGACCCTTTGATGCCAGAGCAAACAATTTATTCAGACTTGTGAATCAAAGTAAGGTTTGTCTTGTGATATCCGACCAAGTTTGTCCACACAATTTTTTTCGGTAGCCACCATGTCACAACAATTGTCAGGAAGTCCGATGAATTGGGTATTTTCATGCAACTCAATTTTTCCTTTGCCAATGTTGAAGAGTTGCTTGGAGTATGCTAATGCCTATGGATCATTTTGAAGTTGAACACACATTAAGGCATAATTTACTGACATTTTACCTTTGGTATGGTTCTTTCAAACATGCGTTAATTTCGTCTGCATATATAGCACATGAAATAACCGGCAATGTCTGTCTGAAATGACTCGTCCATGAAGTCGTGGCATTGTTCTTCAAGAAATGTACAATATATTGATATAAGTAACTTATTGAAGTCGCCATACACATAAGCAGCCCAAAGATTAAACTGCAGGAAAGGTAAGCAGTAAACAAGAAGATCAGACCTGCTGTACAAACAACAGTGAAAGACCAGCATGAGGAGATTCTTGACCCACTATTATTTTAAATATAAATGTAAAATAACTAGACAAAACATTTAGTGGTGTTTACCATAATTCCATTAAGGAATGCTCAACGATCTGTGCTCAGCTTGGATAAGTCAGTCAGTTCCTTCTTTTACAAATAGGGAAATTAGCCACATCAAAGGCATTCAATTTGTATAGAAAATAGCAATTGAGTTTAAAAATGTAAATTCACTAAAACATATAAATAAAAATATGTAATTAGTGAAATTGCATATGATCAGGAGTGTGAGTAAGGTTTCTCTTTTAAATTGAAAACTCATACATATAACAAAGTATTTTATTTTAATGCTACCTGTTAAGTGATGTATTTTTTTTTTGTTGCATATATAGCTTTAAAATATAAGCATTTTTTAACATGCTTCCTTCCTTTTTGGAAAACTATCATCTGCTCGCACTTTGTAAAAAAACTATTTTTATAATATTTACATATTTTACAAAAAAAAAAAGAAATTAAGAAAGAAAAATAGTATTTATACAAATAAATTCTCAACTAATATTTACACAGATTGAACTAGTGTTTTCTATTTCCAAAAGGGGGTTGTTTTTTCAATGTTTGTATTGTTCTTCATAAATCCAATCCAAACACCATAAGTAATGTTATAACAGTTTTACCTTCTTTTTTTTGATTTTTTTCTTCTCTTCATTAACCTGAATCAAAGATTTCAGATCCGTTGATTTATTAGTAGTAAATGAAGAATCTCTTTTTCTTTTTACATTATTATAAGCACTAGCTTCAGTAGTTGGGACCATTACATTGTCATTTTTTGAACCTGGCTGAATTATTTCGGTTTCTTCATTTAGGTTGCTTTCAACCTTGTTAGTTCCTGACTTCAATAAATAATCTTTAGATGCATTTAATTCAATTTCATTGACAATTGACAACATATCTTGGTCAAATATCTCTTCTCCAAAGCTGCTTTCCTCCAGATCGTGGTAATTAGTTTGTTTGTTGTCTGATTCAGTCTTCTCACTGGTAAAATTATCTGAAGCACTTGTACTTAATCCACTTTCTTCTGCTTTGCATTCTTCTGTCTCTTCTTCAAACCTATGAAGATGGGAACTTACATTAGTTCCAGTCTGAAGAGATGTATCAACAAATAGTAAAATTGATAATTAAATATATATTCTTAAATAAAGAATAAATCTTCCCTTATAGTAGAAACAACAATCAGGCCAAACTGAAAGTTAAATGCTATATGAAGGAAATGTGAAGGTAAATGTATTTATATAAAAGAGAAGAAAACAATCTAACAAATAACATCATACTTCGAAAATATTTCTGTATATTCCTATATTTATTGTTTCAGAGGTTTGTTGAAAATAATTTACTTATTCATAAAAGCTGCTTTTAGAAACCTACCATTCTTCATTAACCTGACAAATAGCCAACTTGACACCAAAACAATTTTCCTGAGGCAGAGTAGAAAAAAGAAGAAATTCATTCCTCAATTCAACAGGTAAAATTTGAATACCTGTTAATATGAAAAAAAAAAAAAAAATTAAATTACCTGAAAACTTGTGGAGCAGGCTTGTGGATAAAGTTTTTCAAGAACCTTTTTGTGGTTACAATGTTACTGCAAAAGAAACAAAATTTTATTTATTTAATACAAAAACCAACGTCTCCCACTAGCAGAAGAGGATACAAGAATCCTGCTTTCAAATCAGTCAATTGTATGATTCAAACAATTGATACCAAATCATAACTTGCAGAAAAAGTTATGTGTGGTTCTAGATTTAGACAACTTTCATCTAAAAGAAAAAAAGGCCTCCCTTACTTAGAGGTTCAAGAAAGTAATTAATAAAAAAAAAAAAAAAAAAAAAAAAAATATACAAACCCAGTGGAACTTCCTTCGCTTTGAGAATTAACGACTTTTTCAATACACTCCAAGCATTGTTTACCGAAATTTTTTATTTTGGCTTCATTTATCCCCTCAACTGAAATTGAATGTAATACATATAGTTACATCAAGTGACAGAATACAAAAGAGATTTTTTAAATGAAAAGTAATATACCTGAAGAGAGATCTTCTATTGTTTTTGGTTGTTTAACAGTTAAATCTTGGATGCTTCTGTTGTCTAAAACCATGTAAGGCATGCAATGCAATGTTTCGGCCATTTGAGTTCTAAACTTGAGAAGTTCTTCAAAGAGAGTATCCTTAAATTTAAAAACAGAGGATATATATTATAACACAGAACACATTGGAATGTGTTTGTTTTTTATGTTCAAATGGTTTGCAACTGACTGAAAAATGGTGAAACAAAAATCTATTTCAGAAGAAAGAGATCTCCTGCAAGAGATGAAGAATTTCACATAGGAGCTCTTCTCTACATTCAAGAATATCTTCTCAAAGACAACTGTCTTATTAAGATTGCGTGGAGACCCGATGACCGTGAGGGTTAAGGCGTGAGCACTTAAAATTCCGTGCCAAAGGTCGTGGGTTCGATTCCCACTAGGGGTGGTGGCTTTTCTTTCGAAAAAAGAAAAGGCATCAACCCTATCCTGGCTAGAAAAGGGTGGTAACCTATAGATAACCCGTCCTAAAATTCGTAGTTAATAATAAATGGACGTTAAAAATTAAAAGTAAAAAAAAAAATTATTAAGATTGCAATTTTAACCTGGCTTTGCTAGAAGTAAGAAATATTAAAAAAAAAAAAAAAAAAAAAAAAAAATCAGTCCCATAACAGGCCACAAGGGCCTTGAGGGGCAGATACTGTAGAGGTACCTGATTCGTGACCATACGACACACTAGGGAGATAGCGTGGTCAGTACTATGCTCTGGCCGCCTGATTTTCCCCTTGCTGCTTCGACTGCTAGAGTCATTAGCACCAAGATACCCATTATTAAATTAATTAAAGGCTGGGTTGGCCTAGGGTCGGTCAGGAAGGCCAAATTCTACCCATGAACAAAGACACTAGAAGAAAAAATATTAAGTGCTTGCTAGGGATTTGAACTCAGGTCCTCCAGCATATGAGTCCAGTGCTCTACCACTGAGCTAACCTCGCCCCCAAGAAATATCATTAAGGTTTCCTTAATTGTTGTTGTTGGAGTTATTTATTTGAGGAATATAAACAAGAAGATAGTGTAGATGGAGATAGTTAGCCGCTGTAGAGATACGAAGACAGGTATAGTTGGGATTCGGCTAGGAGAAAAACGTCAGACTTTCAAAAAGAAATCTGTATTTTTGGACGTTTCGACTGCAACAATGGCAGCCTTCTTCAGCTAAAAAATATATACAACTTATAAGTAAAGAAAATGTACAACTAGTAAGTAAAAGACAGGCAGAAATGAGCGGAGTATATATATCAATACAATAAATTTTAACCAATCTTATTTTTAAAAACAATGAAAATATGGTAGTTGGAAAGTAAACAGCATGTAGAAAGTGTTAGTAAAAACAGTACAAAAAAAAATTAAACAGTAAAAACAACGAACATTTTTTATGTAGTGAAAAACAAAATCTATTTTATAAGTGAATACAATTTATAACAATTAATATATAGATACATACCACTAGAGAATGCGTAGGGGAGAGGGAGGAAGACCTCGAGGACAACTTAGGTAACCATGGTTGGAAGTATTTTACAACCTCCTTTACAACCCGCTTTTACAACCCAGCAATTGTACCTTTCATCTTCACCGATTTACCGCCTCCCCACCCTTTTTCATAACTATAAAGACCACCGGTGCAGTTGCTGTCGTTCATACTTCCAACCATGGTTACCTAAGTTGTCCTCGAGGTCTTCCTCCCTCCCCCCTAGGCATTCTCTAGTGGTATGTATCTATATATTAATTGTTATAAATTGTATTCACTTATAAAATAGATTTTGTTTTTCACTACATAAAAAATGTTCGTTGTTTTTACTGTTTAATTTTTTTTTTTACTGTTTTTACTAACACTTTCTACATGCTGTTTACTTTCCAACTACCGTATTTTCATTGTTTTTAAAAATAAGATTGGTTAAAATTTATTGTATTGATATATATACTCCGCTCATTTCTGCTTGTCTTTTACTTACTAGTCGTACATTTTCTTTACTTATAAGTTGTATATATTTTTTAGCTGAAGAAGGCTGCCATTGTTGCAGTCGAAACGTCCAAAAATACAGATTTCTTTTTGAAAGTCTGACATTTTTCTCCTAGCCGAATCCCAACTATACCTGTCTTCGTAAACAAGAAGATATTAGATTAATATAGAATGGGATAGATTAATACTGTAATTTGTTTTACTTATTATTCCGAAGATTTTGTTGATTGTGAAGATGAAACAAGGGGGACATAGTCAGCTTTCTGTGATAATCTATATATATAAAAATCACCTGTAAGTTTGTCTGTCTGTTTGTTCTTTATACAAATCCACACCGTTTGACCAATTTGGACCAAACTAGGCACACATGTACTTTTTGATAATGGAAATCTAGGCTAGGTCAAAATAGTCAAATTTTGAAATTTGGTCAAAAGGTCAAAAGTTTTGTTCAAGAAAAATTGGCTACACTGAACCATTCATATTCTGGCAGCCATTTTGAATAATGTCTCAAATTTATTTGTTGATGTTCTTGATAATTAGAATAACTCGAACTCATTGATGACTTTACATCATTATATATTGTAATGATTAATTATTATAAAAAAATTGCGCCACGTTGGGTCGCCAATAACTGTTAAGATTAATTATTTGAATAAAAAGAATGAAACAATTGTAATTACTTTTATTATATGAATTTAACTTAATCTCAGGGATAAAAGTTCCGAGTGAATGAACGATATAATATTGATTCTTAGACAATTCCGAAATACAAAACAATATTAAAATACACACAAATAATAATAAAATAATCAACAACTACAAAAAAAACAATTTTTACCTCTAAATCAATCCGCTTCCAACAAGGCTTCAATACACTCCGTACTCCTTGGAGGAGAGCTCCGCATTCGACCAACGCTGAGAATCAACTGACCACTGTAATTTACTGAGGACAGACCCCAGCTCTGCATTCCATGAGTGTTGGGAATTGACTGACGCCATTCGAGCGGGAAACTTTGGCTTCTTTCTTTCTAACTTCCGCAGTTTGTTGGATTATATATAAAGATAATAATTATGTTTTTTGCAATACCAAATAATTAATTTATTGTTATCTGAATGTAAATTTAATATGGATATATTGTATACCAGTATTGTCCAAAAATATTATTAATTTTGATCGTATATAATACGATGTTATTTGTATATATGGTTTGTGATTTGCGCGGGCTTTTCAAAATATCGATGGTTATTTGAATTTAAAAATATTTTCGTGAATGTAATATATCATTACATTTGCACTCCTGTCTAAAAAAAAAAAAAAATTAAAAAAAAATGTTTTTAGTCCGGTATAAAAGATAAATTTAAAATTGAAATTTTTTAATTTGGAGTTTCGGAATCTACTATATATTTGTCAAATACCACTCACTCACTCACTCACTCACTCACTCACTCACTCATCTATCAACGCCCAGCCCAAACCGCTCGACAGAAAATTTTGAAATTTTGCATGGACACTCCCTATATAACGTAGGCACTCGCTAAGAAAGGATTTTTTGATATTCGAATTTTTAAGCATTTTTAGGGGGCTTTAAACTTTTAGTTGGTTAGAGAAGGCAAGCCTAGGTAGCATGTGTTGCTAGGACGATAAAGAACAGCTGTTACCGTACATTATCTATTTCATAGTTTTATTTCTAATTGAGGTTAATTTCAACTATGATGGCAGATCTTGAATTACTAGAAATTAACTGTCCCTCATAGAGTTTTAATTTCGTTTCTTTTCTGCCTGTCCCCGTCAGATAGGCTTGCCATTTTTGGAGAGTTTGGGGGGGAATAAAAAGAGTACAAATTATAAGCAAAATGGTTGGTGAGTTTTAAGCCTAGCAACTAACGGGAAGGGGGAATCCTAAACTGTTAGTCTACCCAAACCTTAAAAAAAAAGAACGGAACTTTTTTTGCTACTTGATTTTCTTAAAACAAACTCTCAGCCAAATAGTAGTGTTTGGCAGCTGGCAGCGCTGTGCAGGTAGCTGCAGCGTTTTACAGTTTGATTACTTCTGATTTCTTTGACCCTGTGAGCAGTAGTAAAACTGTTGATTATAGAAAAGTAACCGATTTAAAAAAAAATGTTTATAAACATGTATTCATTACTTTTTACATCTTACAGCCTTTTCCGGGACATTGATAAAATCGGGCGGGACACCGAAACAATTGCAAAATACCGGGACAGTCCCGGTCAAACCGTGATGTATGGCATATCCTTAGGTTTTCCAGGTGAGGTAATAATATCCGGAACCCTTGCAATGCCTTCTCGCCTATAACCTTGGCAATACTCGTAAATATATTGGGTGTTACCATATGACTTCTTGGAAACATAAACTTTTAAATTTTAACGCCCATTGAATGAAATATAGTATGGCGGGAACCGTGCTATAATAAACTCCACAGAATTGTGTAGTAACGTAATTTTAATGAAACATTATTTAACGCAATAAAATAACTACTTATCTGCCGTGACGAAGCACGGGTATTCAGCTAGTACAGAATATTGTCAAGTGTATTACATTATTTTTAAATTTTTATAGCTTACTTCGTTTCATAATTTTTAATTATTTTGATTATATGAATATAGTATTTTATTATTATACTTATTTTAAATTTTTATTATGATTATCAATTTTATTATAGGTTAAACAAATGCTTTTTATATAATACTACCATTTTTATTTAATTTATATCAATTTTACAAATTATCAACATTTCTTTTAGTCTAAACAAACACAATTTCAAAATTTCTACTAATTTTTAATTATTATTTTTATCAATTTAGTCTTATATTAATATAAATCTTATTTTATTAAAAAATGCTAAACTAATAATTTTTATAAAAACACACTAAACTAATAGGTATTAATTTGAAATTTTTTCATGAATTTATTCCTGGTCGTTAATATTTTCTTTGCAGCAGTCCAATTTCTTTCTATAAAAGTGTTTTATTCTTTTCCTTGGAGGCCGATTTAGCTTTGAAATTTTTTCTATTCTAAGTTGTCTTTTATATTTATAAAGAGTTTTTATTTTATTTTCACATTTGACATTCAAAATCTTTAAATGATTATCTTTATTAATAGTTCTATTCAGTTTCTTCATTGGTATATTTCCACTTCTTTTATTATAACTCTTTTCATTTATTTTTTGAATTTATAGTTATCAGATAATTTTTCAATTTTATTTTGTTTCATCATTTTGTTTATAAATTTTGTTCTTATTGTATTTTTGAAATTATCATTTATTATCTTTTTATTAATTATTTCATTTGTACCCTCATTATCATTATTTACTTCAGTTAATATTTTTTCTTGTACCATCTTCATTTATTAAACAATTATAGTCATTTTTATTTTCAATAAATATTTTATCTTCTAATATTTGGTCATTACTACCATTATTACTATTTAAATTGTCCTTTATAGTTTCATTTAAATTGTCATTTTTTATTAATGTATCGTCATTTTCGGCATTTTTAACTAAATTTTCATTATTATTTTCATTTATCTCAATGATTTCTTCACTACTTATATTATTTTTATTAAAAAGGTTATTATTCGATTTTTCCAACTCTATCGTCTCTTCATTCTGATTTTTACCCATATTATTTAAAGCATTACATAAATCGTCCAATTTTTTATTTTGTTCTATTCTATTTGCATCTATTTTATTTTCCAATATTTTATTATTTTTACTTAATTCGAACTTTATTTCTTGATTTTGTTCTAATAATAGCCTCATCCAATGTTCTAGGCCTTGAGGATGCATCTCATTATCCCTTTCGGAAGCATGATTCCCGCCATTGGATAGAATTTCCGTTCCTAAGGAACCCGCCGATTCTCTGAATGCTATTGCATCATCCTCCTGCAATTCGTTTTCACGTGTTTCGACTATAATATTTATTTCTCCCGGTGTTGTAAAAAATACGTATTCCGGTGATTCTACACTATTTTCCTCACCGTTATTTTGAATTTGTTCAATATTCACGTCAGACATTTTTATTAAAAAAAAAAAATTATTTTTAAGTTTTATTTTTAATATTTATTTACTGTTTTTAATTTCAATTCACTCGGCCGTCTACGTTGGGCGCCATTAAATGTAATGATTAATTATTTTAAAAAATGATTGCGCCACGTTGGGTCGCCAATAACTGTTAAGATTAATTATTTTAATAAAAAGAATGAAACAATTGTAATTACTTTTATTATATGAATTTAACTTAATCTCAGGGATAAAAGTTCCGAGTGAATGAACGATATAATATTGATTCTTAGACAATTCCGAAATACAAAACAATATTAAAATACACACAAATAATAATAAAATAATCAACAACTACAAAAAAAACAATTTTTACCTCTAAATCAATCCGCTTCCAACAAGGCTTCAATACACTCCGTACTCCTTGGAGGAGAGCTCCGCATTCGACCAACGCTGAGAATCAACTGACCACTGTAATTTACTGAGGACAGACCCCAGCTCTGCATTCCATGAGTGTTGGGAATCGACTGACGCCATTCGAGCGGGAAACTTTGGCTTCTTTCTTTCTAACTTCCGCAGTTTGTTGGATTATATATAAAGATAATAATTATGTTTTTTGCAATACCAAATAATTAATTTATTGTTATCTGAATGTAAATTTAATATGGATATATTGTATACCAGTATTGTCCAAAAATATTATTAATTTTGATCGTATATAGTACGATGTATTTTGTATATATGGTTTGTGATTTGTGCGGGCTTTTCAAAATATCGATGGTTATTTGAATTTAAAAATATTTTCGTGAATGTAATATATCATTACAATATATAAAATCTTTTAGGCTTCACAGTTCGGAAGTAACAAGTTCCAAACTGTCAATTAAAGAAGAGCGAATTGTTCAGAAATAGTAATTTTGTTTCCAGTGTTGCCTAGGTGGAGATTAGCAAGCTAAAAAAACTTTCTTCTTTTTTTACAAAAAGTTTTTCTTTTGCGAACAAAACTTTTCAGTTTTAACCTTTGTATGTTTATCTAAATTATAGCCGTATATTCTCAATATTTGGACAAGTAATATCATATAAGATCAATTCTATTAATTTCTGATGAAAATGTAGAGCAACTCTGAGCTCCTAGAAGCCATTAACCATTATTCTTTTTTTTAAAGTTTGGTTTGTTTATCTAATTTCCAAAACTTTTTAGTTTTAGTAAAATATTTGTGTTTACCTAAATTATAGCCTTAGAGTCTTAGAATTTTGACTAATATATATTAATAAGTAATTTAAAATATTAAGTTTTTGATCTGTTGACTTTACAGTCGCCATTTTCTTTCCAGTGTTGCCTAGGTGGAGATTAGCAAGCCAACAAAACTTTTTTTTTTCTTAAAAGTTTTTCATTTGCGAACATAACTTTTCAGGTATAACCTTTGTATGTTTATCTAAATTATAGCCTTATATTCTCAAGATTTGGACAAGTAATATCATATAAGATCAATTTTATTAATTTCTGATGAAAATGTAGAGCAACACTGAGCTCCTAGAAGCCATTATTATCCTTTTTGCATTTGCTTAACATAAACTATGCCTTCAACATTAACCCATGGATCTGTACAGAACTTTAATAATTTAAATACTTTTAGTTCTTTACCGTACCACCTAAAATCATCTATGTGTGACATGATATTTAAACATTTGGGTCACTCCCTGTCAAATCAACCCAAAAAAATGGGATTTGACACCCATGGTCTCAGATTTTAATGAAACTTGGCATGTTCATTCCTTTCATGGATATAAGTAAGAATATAAAATAGTTTTTCTCAATCTCAAATAGTTTAATTTTATGCTCTGCTAAAGTATTTCAAATTTTTCAGTTATTATCGATTGGACAAAGGAAGTGCACTTAGTTCTAGAATATAAATCATACCTATCGACCTATGTTGATGACATTTTCTATGACAATACTTCAATAAATATGGAAGCCAGAAAAAAAAAATAATATAAGCATAAAGTAATTACAAATGTTCTGAAAAAATCCTGAAGTGTTAAAATGCATTTTGTAAAAATTAAATATGGCGTTCCACACTAAGTGGAATATCATCAAACGATAAAAAGAAAATCACTAAAATATTTTTTTATTATTATTCTAAAAGGTATACACTATCACATGAAAAAATAAAATGTATGGTTTCTTTCACTCTTTAATTTTTTTCCCCGTTAAATACAAAAAATTGTTCAATTAAAATTTTAGCTAACAATATATTATTTTTTATAGTACAGCGATTTAATTTTAAAAACTATAAAAAATAACCCAAAGCTATTCAGAATGAAAACTACCTACATGTACAAAACATTCATTACTTTAGTGAAGGGTTTGCTGGGCAATATAAAATGAAATACAACTTAATTTTTATCACATGTAACTGCACACCAGTAAAAAAAAAAAAAATCAGTCCCGTAACAGGCCACAAGGGCCCAGAGGGGCAGATACTGTAGAGGTATCTGATTCTTGACCATACGGCACACTAGGGAGATAGTGTGGTCAATACTATGCTCCGGCCGCCTGATTTTCCCCTTGGCTGCTTCGACTGCTCGAGTCATTAGCACCCAAGGTACCCATTATTAATTAAATTAATTAAAGGCCGGGTGAGCCTAGGGACGATCTGGGACCCCAAATCCAACCCTCGAACGGCAGCACTAGAAGAAAAAATCTTTAGTGCGCGCTCGGGTTTTGAACCTGGTCCTCCAGTTCATTAGTCGAGTGCTCTACCACTGAGCTAACCTCGTCCCCCTGCACACCAGTAACTAACATTAAAATTTGAAATATTAAGTTTTTGATCTGTTAACTTGCTGGTTTCAGTTTGTTTTCCATAGTTGAATTTTTGATTTGCGAATTGCATTTTATCACATGCATTTGCTTAATAAAAACTATGTCTTTAACAGTAACCCATGGACTGTCCGAACTTATAGCAGGCTCAATATCTACTTGGCTCATACGGAGAATTGTAGTGTTTGTCATTAAACTAGATGCAACATTAGCAAACTATACTGAGTTTTTTACATTTTTAGTTTCAGATTTGCTCATAACTTCCATTAGAGACCAAGGATTTTACTCTTTCTCCCACCCTATCTACTACACGTTTGTCATGAGCTGTACTAAAATATTTCCGCTAAAACTTTTTGTGAAATTTTTCTGAATGTATGTAAAGCAATCTCGACATATATTTATTTTTAAACTGAGACGATGGATTATCACTGTAAATAATTTAATTTTGACAAATCATTATTTTTTATTATTATATCATATAATCTTATCAAAAGTGCGTATACAGAATTCTTACCTTTATGTTTAGTATCGGAACAAATGAGAAAAGTAGTGCATTTGTTTTTGCAAAATAATGCTGCTGTAAATAATTGAACAGTTTCTCATGACCACAATCCTGATTGAATTTTGTTTTAACAATCGCAAGAATAAGCCATTGCAAGAACGGACGTTTTCTTTTCATTAATCAGTTATTTTATTTTATTTGATTCATTTATATTCATTCTTTTTTTTTTTTTTGTATTTCTTTCAATTAATTTATAATTTTGATGTTATAATTTGTTTTGACCAAACTTCGATGTTGACCAAACTTGGCACACAGGTAGGTCTTGATACGGGAAGTGTCATAGGCAAGGTGAAAAAAATCTACCAGCTGTATGTTTGTTCCTTACAATTATATAATATAAAGTTGGTGTAGCATGGCACACTGGGTAACAGCTAGTATTAAATAAAACTGCATTTGAGAAAGATGATCTTTGACCAGCATTGATGACTACTTCATTGCTTCCAGCAAAACCCATGATGCAGGACTACATAGTGAGGGTTTAGAAAATGTTAACCCTTTCCGAGCCGAGCAATGTGGACTAGAATAAATACAGAGGGTTGACCAGCCCGGGAGCCGACTTTCGCGCTCACCAAACCCATCCGCTATCCTGCTGTTTCTTACATTTATCCCCTTACTCAGCGAATCTCCCTTCTCTTTTGTAAGGCAGAGGTAGAAGATTGTTTTTATATGTGCATCCAACAGTCTAGAAATTTCTACATTATTATTTGATTTTTTTTTTTTTTATTTATTAATTCAGAATTTACAACAATGTAAAAATACATTTCTAGTAAAATGATTCATGTGAATGTGTCTTGAAGCTCGTGAGTAGACAAGCCGCACAGTTGCAGTACCCACAAGGCAGAGTGATTAATATCAGGATGAACTACTCCTGGAGCTGGTCGGCGAACGGGGTTATTTGGGATTTGATGTGAGGATAAAGAGTTTATTAAAGAATTAGGATGGCCTTGTAATTTTGAATGACATTTTTTATATAATTGCTGCAATGATTGAATTTTGTAGGAGTTGGAGGGCTTCTTGGTGTAGTATCCTGTAATGGTAATAACCATATGTTTTGTTGCTTAGCAACCAAGAGTTAATTGTAGCTAAAAATAAAGGACAATCAGTCTAGTGTTTCATTTCAATGAGTATACATTAATTTAAGTAAACACTACATTTTGGCGCAGTCGGCAGTTACCGAATTGTTGTTCCTTACAATTGGAGGTCGGTGGTCCAACTGGCCGGGTTGTGAAGGCTCTTGGAAATATTCCAAGCCTAGTTTAGTACTGTGAATGTAAAAATCATCCTCGGTAAGTCTATCTATTTTTTTACCCCAATATGGAGGTTGCTGTAAAACCGGGGCCATTCGATCCTCATCTGGATGAAAATGCAGCGAGTCGCTGGTCATCTTGGTTGAGCGAATTTGAAATTTTCTTAGTGGCGGCTGATGTTACAGTGGATGTACGGAAACGCGCACTAATGTTGAATTGTGCGGGTCGTGAAGTTCAGGAAATATTTCGAAATTTGCAAGATGTAGGCCTTTCTTACGAGGAAGCGAAGGAAAAGTTGACTAATCATTTTGCCCCCAGAAAGAATGTTTTATACGAAATTTACAAATTCCGGAAAACCCAACAACAACCGTCTGAGTCAATTATGGAATTTTATATTCGTTTAAGGAAAATGGCGGCAACTTGTGATTTTGCGGAAAGGACTGATTTTGAAATTAAAGTCCAAATTTTACTCGGTACAACATCTGATAATTTGAGGAAAGAAATGTTGAAAAAAGAGAATATGTCACTTCAAAATGCTTTGGATTTTGGTAAAACGGAAGAATTGTGAAAACTCAAATTTCTTCGTTTTCCGGGTCTAATTCTGATTTGGTGCAAAATGTCACTCGTTCTTGCTTCAATTGTGGTGGTTCTTGGCCACACAAAAGAGGGCAACATTGCCCAGCAAGGGGTAATCTTTGCAAGGCCTGCGATAAATATAATCACTTGCCGTACACGAAAAACTGTTCGTTATCTTCGAAGAAGAAATCGGAAAGGGTTAATAAACGAAAAAATCGTTCAATCAATCAGACTGTAGATAAAAATTCTGAATCATCTTCCAGTGATTCTAATGCTGAATTGTCCTTCAATTTGTTAAATATGGCCAAAAGTAGAGGCATTCCAACAAAGAGATTGAACATTTGTGGAAAGTTTATTGACTTTATAGTAGACACTGGGTGTTCAGTGAACATAATTAATCGAAAAAGTTATGAATCTTTAATTCATCCACCTCCATTGAAACGTACTCGCTGTTCTCTCAAAGCTTATCAGGGCCGGGCCGTGAAGGTGCTCGGTGAATTTAGATGTAATTTTGTCGTCAAACGTTGCACTGTGAGAGCTAAAGTGGTTGTCGTAGAGGAAGGGGACTCGCTATTAGGCTGTGATACTGCCAGAGATCTGGGGATTGTATCACTGGCACTTAGAATAGCCGACAGGAAGGATTTGATCAAGAAACAATTTCCAAAGATTTTTGATGGGATTGGCAAATTAAAAAATGTTTGCGTTAAATTGCACGTAAATCCTGATGTTGAACCGTCCGCTATCATGTATCGTCGTACTCCTTTCCACCTCAGGGAGAAATTAGAGGAAGAGATTGATAAATTGATAAAACTTGACATCATTGAGAAAGCTGATGGACCAACATCTTGGGTTTCACCAGTTGTAGTTGTACCTAAAAAGGATGGGAGCGTGAGAGTTTGTGTTGACATGAGGAAACCAAACAAAGCGATTCAAAGAGAACGCTACCCCAATCCTATGTTTTCAGAAATTGCGGCACTAATTAATGGGTCTACTGTCTTTTCAAAATTGGACTTAAACAAGGGTTTCCATCAACTTGAATTGCATCCTGATTCACGCTCCATCACTACATTTGCTACCCACTTGGGCTTGTTCAGATACAAAAGACTAAGTTTTGGCATTAACTCAGCGCCTGAAATTTTCAACGCTGTTATACAAAAAACTATAGCTGACATCCCGGGCTGTGTAAATGTTAGTGATGATATATTAATTTTTGGCGAGTCAGAAGATAAACACGATCGTACTCTGAAAGCTGTTTTAAAAAGGTTGCAGGACGCAGGCCTTACATTAAATGAGGAAAAATGCCTTTTCAAGCAGGACACAGTGCCTTACTTGGGCTTCGTGCTTTCACGTGAAGGAATTTTTGTGGACCCTAAGAAGAAAAAAGCCATTCTTAAATTGAAACCGCCAACTGATGTTCACGGCATTAAAAGTTTCTTGGGTATGGTAAATTTCCTTACTAGATTTATACCAAATTTAGCTAATCTGACAAAACCTCTTCGAAATTTGGAAAAGAAGGACGTTAAGTGGAAATGGGGAGAAAAGGAACAATCCTGTTTTGAGCTTATAAAAAAAGAAGTTAGTAATGCCATTTCTATCAAGTATTTTGATAAAAGGAAAATCCTACATTTATACACAGATGCTGGACCCGAGGGTCTTGGAGCCATCTTAGCACAACCTGGTAATAAGAAGCCTGCAATAATAGCTTGCGCGAGTGTCAGTTTATCGGACGTACAAAAACGATACAGTCAAATTGAGAGGGAAATGTTGGGAGTTTCTTGGGCAACTCAATATTTCCATGAATACTTAGCAGGGTCTCGGTTCGTCATTCACACTGATCATAAGCCACTAGTGTTGCTACTGACCAAATCGGGGCACAAGACCTCGCCCCGTCTGGAAAGGCTTATTTTCAAGTTAATGGGCTATGAATTCACAGTATCCCACATTTCTGGAAAAGATAACCCTTCTGACTATATGTCCCGTCACCCTTTCAAGAAGAGAGTCACATCAAGTGAAGAAGACTACATCAATCTTGTGACGACTGCACACTTGCCATCTAGAATATCCCGGAAGGAAATTGCAAGTGAAACTCTCAGTGACCCCACTTTGAGAGAGGTTATTGATGCTGTTCGCACCGGAAACTGGTCAGATTCAATTTTGACTCAATACCGCCCAATCAAGGATGAGATCGCAGTAACAAGCGATAACATTGTGGTGCGAGGATCTCGTTTAGTAATTCCTCAAAATTTGCAACAACGGGTCGTTAGACTTGCCCATCGTGGTCATCAAGGGATCACCAAATCAAAGGAGTTGTTGAGAAGCAAAGTTTGGTTCCCCAAGATGAATTCACTCGTCGAAGAACTTGTCTCAAAATGCATCCCGTGTTGTGCCAACAATCACACTAAGAAAAGAGATCCAATTCGGCTCCAGCCGATGCCATTGGGCCCTTGGGAGTCTCTTTCGGTGGATTTTTCAGGACCTTGGCCAAACGGGCGTTACGTTTGTGTAATCGTGGACGATTTCAGCAAGTTTCCGATCGTTGAAACTCTGAGTTCACTGAAAACTGATGTAGTGACTAAACTCTTATTCAAAACGTTTTCACTATTCGGATTACCAAACACTATCAAGACTGACAACGGGCCACCCTTCAACAGCATAGAATTCGAAAGATTTTGCATCAATCTTGGAATAAAACACCACCGAGTTACAAGCCATTGGCCTGAAGCTAATGGCAGGGCCGAACACTTCATGTTCAATTTAAATAAAACCATTCGATCAGCCGAAATCGAGGGTCGTAATTGGGAAGAGGCCTTACCCGAATATTTGCTGCAGTATCGGGATACACCGCATAGCTCGACTCGCATCGCTCCCGCCAAAGCTCTTCTGAGGAATAACTTCAGGTCTTATCTTCCAGGCATTCCAGACAACATTTTAGATGATGAAATCGATGAAAAATTAATCAAAAATGAAGAGACTAATCGCCAGAAAATGAAAGAGTATGCAGACCAGAGAAGACATGTCAGAGAGCATAGACTTGAAGAGGGGGATACGGTCTTGGTCAGACAGGAAAAACGGAACAAGTATTCAACACCTTATGACCCTTCCCCCTATCAGGTGAAGGATGTCAGCGGAACGAAGATTACTGCAAGCCGAGATGGATCCGAGGTAACTCGCAATTCGTCTTTCTTTCAAAAGATTCAGCCAGAAGAATCGTTAACAGAGAACAACCAGGAAGAGCAGTCTATAAAGTCTAATGAAGAATTGAGTGGACCAGAGCTTTTGCAAGAGAGAAGTACTAGAAGCGGAAGAATAGTGAAAACACCTGTCAAGTTCAAAGACTATGATTTATACAAATAATTTCGTAAGGGGGGAAAGATGTAGTATCCTGTAATGGTAATAACCATATGTTTTGTTGCTTAGCA
The DNA here is from genome assembly GCA_946811695.1 of Gonocerus acuteangulatus. Taxonomy (NCBI): domain Eukaryota; kingdom Metazoa; phylum Arthropoda; class Insecta; order Hemiptera; family Coreidae; genus Gonocerus; species Gonocerus acuteangulatus. The sequence continues at coordinate 49,807,506 of OX328123.1, read as the reverse complement.
ACCAAGAGTTAATTGTAGCTAAAAATAAAGGACAATCAGTCTAGTGTTTCATTTCAATGAGTATACATTAATTTAAGTAAACACTACACTTGGATCTGCAGAGTTCTAAGCCATAAGTCCATATTGCTCTGAGTATTGTCATGTAAATGAGTCTTTTGTTATTTAGTGTAAGGTCTGATCGTCGGTCGAGTAGGTGTAGTAAAAGTCTGTATCTTCGGTTAAGTTCTTGTCTCTTCTGAGTAATGTGTGGTTTCCAAGTTAGTCGTTTGTCGAGTATAAGTCCAAGGTAGCGGATTTGGGACTATTGAGGAAGAAATGAGTCGTTAAAGGACACTGGAGGACAAATAGATCGTCTGAGGGCAAATGTTAGGTGGCAGGATTTCTGTGGGTTTACTTTAATTCTCCACTTGGTGTGCCAAGGATCGATGATGTTCAAAAATATTCAAAATGCAAAAATCGGGGTTTGGTGATGAGGTTATTTGATTCAGTTTCGATCTTGAATTTTAAACGAGATTGGCAGGAATGAAAGATCATTGACATATTTTAAGGAAGAGTATATGATTGGGGAACAAAGAGAGAAAGAGGTTGAGGAAGTCGTTTAGGATGATGTTTAAAAAATCGAAAAAGTGTAATGCTGCAAAACTGTCAATAAACCTGTCTAAATACTGTCAATAAACGTTCAATTTAAACAATAAAAACCCGTTGCAAGATAAAGTACATACCCAGCACTTCCATATTCAATAGGAGATTTTATCTGAACTTGACCACAATAGAGAGGGAAACAAATTAAACAAACGAGAGCAGAAGAACAAATACATGCGAGTCCGACTATGTCTGTGTTTTGACTGTTTGTACAACAAATGACTTAAGCAGAAGGAAAGGATTTAGCTCCCAATAGACAGACAAGTTATGAAACTTAAAGATTAGCACGTTTGAAAGAATTATAACTCAACTTGGCTATTTACACTTTTGATCGGTATTAGAATACAAATACTCCTATGTGCACCGCAAGGATGGAGATGTAGAAACTTTGATATGGATCAGTTCTTGCTCTCTACGTAGGTAAGTTGCCTGTTAATTTGTAATTATGTTCACTCACTATCGAACTTTACTTTATAATCATGTTAAAATTTCATACTTTTATTTTTAATTCAGAGAGTGATTGCTACTCATGCTGTACTCAGTTATTATTATACATAGCCCTGTTAAATGTTTGAATTTCAAGCAGAAACTTTGGCAATAAAAACTTATTTTTAATGTATTCTTATTAACTTTCATGAGCCCCGACTATTTGCACTACTGATAAATAGTCCAGGATAATAACAAAGTATAAAAGTGGAATATATCTGCTGAAATTACGATCTAAAAGCAAAGTTTTTTATGCCCAAACAAAATGTGGTTGGAGGGAGGAATTAGAAATAATTAATTTTTAACCCTCAATATAAGTTTAAAATAGATTAAATGTACACCATTATTAAGATCCAGAAAAAAGAACTTACTTCCAATGTTGCATTTCTTAAATATGAAGTGTCATTACTCTCACTATTGACAAACTCTGAATGAATCTTCTGGGTTTCTATCCATCCATCCTTAGCTTTTCTGAAATTATGAATAAATATAAAAATATTGATGTTATTAATCATACTAAATGTTAATTGAAAGAACAAAATGAACCTTGGAATTTTATGGATCATTGTTAACATCTCGGGAGTTGGTTCCAAGTGAGCTATTTCTCCATTCCTGAAAAGTAATAGATCAGTAATGTAATTTCATTATTGACAGAAAACTTAATAACCAAGAATGCATTTTATCATAAAAAAATGATACCAGCAGAAATATATTAAATCTACATGCATCTAGAAATATAATTGTAAGAAAATTTACCATTAATATTTTACCTAAGTAGATTAGTTTAATTTACATTTACTTGTATAACAGGCTAGATACTTTGAAACAATAATAGATAAATTTATCTTATTGTCTAGAACAGTTAAGAGGTGGAAAAGACCAATATGACCCATAGCCTGTTCAGTTAGATGGAATAGTTCTAATCCAGAATACTATTTCCTTTGTCTGACCTCTCAAAGCCTTCCCTCGTTCTTAAACGAGACAATCAGTTTTTATGTTTCACGAATCGTGTTGTTCCTTGAAATGGGAGTTTGCAAATAGTGGAACTGACGGGAATATTTTCCTCAAAATTTTGAGCATGTGGAATTGGACTTTTCCGTCTATCTGAACAGGCTATAACATATGAATGAATTAATTTTATTTCAGACCGAAGGTACAGTAAAACATACGTTTGAAGATAGTGATTTCCTTTATTTGTCAATTTCACAATTTTAACAGGAAAATGATTTTTATTCCAACCTTGCCCAAAATTTGAGACATTTTCCTCTAAAAAAGATTCTCTAAGAAGAAGACCACCTAAAAATTTGAAATAAACAAAATATATTAGTATATGCTGTAGAGATATTCTTAAAGTTCACAAAGGATTGTTCTGTCAAATCAAACTCATTTAAATTAATAGGCTGCAATATATTCAAATAAATTATAAAAGTTATCAAAGATCTATACGCTATGCAGAAACATGAAACCTAAAAATAGTATAATAGATCTTTTAGATATTTCAAATGTTTTTATAATTACAATTATATCATTGGCCTGTTTTTTTTTGGTTTTGTTTTTTACAGCAATTAGTTCTAATAATGTGTATAAAATGTCAAATTTCCTGAACGAGGAAATATTCTGATGAAGTAATTAATTGCTAAATCAAATTTATCTTTTTAAACTGATTAAATCTAATTATTTTTAAGAGATATTTGCTTACTAATTCAATTAAACTATATAACTGAAGTAATATAGCTACGAGCTCTGTTACCACTAACTATATTTTTGTACCAAAAAGTAATGGTAATTTAATTTTTATTTTTAGAGTTCAACAACTACTACAGTTGTAACTTATATGGCTGTTAGAACTGGGTTCCTATTAGAGATGGGTTGCTCGCTGTGACACAGTAAAAAAGAGCGATGGTTTTTCCATTCTTCTGAGACCAGAAGAGCCGGATTCACATTCACTCTCGGCTCACCGCTCCTCCGACCACTTCAATAGCTCTTCTGAGATCTGAAGTGCCGGATCCACTTACTCTCGGAACTCCGCTCCCCCTATCCCCTCAATGGCTCTTCTGAGATCCAAATTCGCTCTTGGCTCTCTTGGATCCGATTTTTTGTTATTTTTAGTCGAGGATTTTACATTTAGTTTTGGATTGAATTTTTTTTTTTGTATTCATTCATTGTTGGATTCATATTCATTAATTGTTCTTTTAGATAAACAATTCACATAAATAAAATCTATTTCTTTTTCCTTTGGCAAACACCTGCAGCATAGCTTGGAACAGCAATGAATAAATGAAAAAAAAACAACTTTATACTGGGACTTTGCCCCTTAAGAATAACATAAAAATAAATTTTGTTGATTATACAAATTTAAAATAAAACTCTAACACTACACACTGAGAAGAGACAGCACCAAAAAAAAAAAAAAAAAAAAAAAAACAAACTATAATACTATTTACAAAATATTATGCCATAGAATAAAAAATATGTACATATTAATAAAAAGAAGAGAGTGAATACGGAGGGATTGTAGCATACTGGAGCAAGAAGGGGATGAGGGAGGTGGATCAATGATGAAACAATATAAAGGGGGATTATAAAAATAATAAAAAGAAAAAAGGAAGGGGAGACAATATAAAGGGGAAATAATAAAAAATAAATGAGTACAGATGGAATGGTTGGGATTCGGCTAAATAAACCTCAATATGATTTTGTTTAAAAAAAATCTATATTTCGGACGTTTCGGCTACTCATTGGTAGCCTTCGTCAGCTAAAATGACAAAAAAAGAAATTAATACAGAAACAAACAAGAAAAATTTATAATTGTGATAGGTAACAGAACCAAGTTCTGTTACCTATTGTCATTTTAGCTGACGAAGGCTACCAATGAGTAGCCGAAACGTCCGAAATATAGATTTTTTTAAAACAAAATCATATTGAGGTTTATTTAGCCGAATCCCAACCATTCCATCTGTACTTATCACCTCGACGGCTAACTATCTAATCATCATAAAAAATAAATGCTTAGACAAAAGAGAGAAAGAATATAAAAAAAAAGAAAAAGTAAATAGAATAAAATGTAAAATCATAAAACAAACAAAAACAAAAAGTGGACTTAATCAAAAGAGGGAAACAAAATACATAGGTAATTTGGTCTTCCATAACCTTGCTGAAAAAAAAAGAAAAAATTCAACACTAAAGTAGCAGCTCTATTTTTTTTTTTTTTTAAATCTTCTTTATACGTCAACTGCTAGTTTGACATACTTCCTCCTTGGTTTTTGAGGATTTATTAACAATCAGATGTGTGATGTTCAAACATCTAAAATCCGACATACAAACATCGCTTTTTATAGCACGATTCTTCCTTACATTGCATACTAACATAAAAGAGCTAGTGAGTTGTGTAAAAGAACCAGCTCTTTGAGGTGAGCCGTTTTGTACATCTATACTACCTATAGGTTGCTTCCCTTTCTAAAGATCCCCATAACAAGATAGGGAATGTTTTCTAGAAAGACTTTGCTTAATAAACTCAACCTGCTTACAATGGGATAGGAACCTGCCTCTCCATTTTGGCACTGTGAAATGGTGTAATATTTAGCAATAACAAAAAAATAAAATAAAATTATTTCTTCTAATATTCACTTTAGTAAGCTTCACAAGTGATAAATCACTACTCATTCTTTGGTAGAAGGTTCATAGATGTTCCTTCAGAGACAACGCTAAGAAAAACTTCCCGATTCTTACTGCTCTTCAAAGACTGGGGTATGGTGATAAACTAAGGAAAGATCTTTCTCACAACCTCTAGCCTTGCCAAATGTTTGCATTATCCCCTTACTACTCAGATCTAGTCTGGATTTCAAGTGATTTTATATTTTGAATGAGAGCCATAATCAATTCTGGATTCTTCTTTAGCCACAAGAGATTTCAACAGCATTGCAGGTTGCTTGAGAGGCTTCTTAACTTTTCACGCTTAAAAACAGAAAACTTTGGCTCCTCTCCAACAGAGGTTCTTCAAAAACAATGTTTTCATTTTTTAAGTGTCCAGATTTTGATGAAATAGTAGTGATATTTCATTCTTTTTGTTACCATAGTAGAAATTGCTTTTCCTTTTCCACCTGTTTAAGGAAAATCTCTTGTTTTGGTCACAACACCGGTACCTACATTATTTAATAAACTTTAGTTTGGTTCTGCTTTGAAATGAAGATCGTCTGTTTGTTTTTCTTGTTTCTGAAATAAACAAGTAAATGGCTCCTAGCGTAGGTCACCCCCTCCAACAGACTTGTATTATTTCGGACTTTCTTCATTAACAAGGTCTAGGTTGAATTTGTCCAACTTTATTTAAACGCTCTGAATGTTGCACAGCCTGACAGCATGAAATGTAAATGAGGTAATGAAATCTTTCGATTTATAATTCCCTAAACTAAATATGTAAAGGATCTCCCCGTGGACAAGTGGCTAACCCATTGGATCCTCATGCGGGAGATGGAGGTTTGAGTCTCACCGGCAGCAGGGCAGTTTCTCATTTCAGGACCCGTTGAGAAAATTCCCGGCTGTAACAAGCCATAAAAAAAACTAATATGTACATTTGTTTGCAGTGTATTGCAAATCATTGACGTACCAAGGAGTTTCCACCAAGGTTCAGTTTTATCCCTGCCAGCTCCAAAAAGTTTAGAAGAATGGAAACGCTCATGCAAACGTTTATTTGCTGATCCTCGAATCAAAAATATGTATGTTGTCAATCCATACTTTCCTGACATTTCCTTCACAGCTTTCAGCATTAATAGAGCATCTTCAGTCAAATCATAGTCAATATTAATTTTACTACCATTTTTTCCCCTAAAAGAAAAAAAAAATTAGTTCAAATAAATATTAATTGTTCTTAAGAAAGAAAAAGTATTAATGCGGTCAAGCAATTAATTTTTAGCTAAAAAGATGAACCACGTGAACATTGATGAACAAAAATAAAAATGGCACTGAGGTTATTTTATATTCTTAACACCATTATTTTAAAATAAAATAAATAGTTAAAACATAGACTGATAAGTTAATGAATGCCACAGGCAGTTTTCAGTCTCTCTCAATACTAAAAGCTCTGGATCCATTTTTCTGCAACAGTCCATTGTTCAAATCTCTGAAATGTTATTTCGCCCAGTGAACTAGACAAGTGAAAAACGTTTGGCGCCCTCATATTGAAGTGTTCCCCAAGTTGAAGTCGGTGTTTTTTGCTGTGAACTTTTAATCTAATTTAAAGGATTAGACAGTGTTATAAAAGAAAATAACACTAATTAATTTTTAAAAAAATGAACTTTAGTTATGAAAATCTAAAATAAAATTGTTATTTCATTATTCACTACCATGAACGTAATGCATTAAAGTGTTTAAGGTTATTGGCAAGGGAATGAAGTGAGCCACAATGGGAAGTAAAGCACAACTATCAATCTGTTTACACTTTCGGGACCAATGGTTCGAAAGAAATTTCAATCAGGGCCCAAGTCATATTTTTGTATAGTTATTTCGGCAAGCATATTAAAAAAATAAATAAGTGGAGAATCTTTTGAAATTATGTACTTTTAGTGGATCATTACAATTTAGTTAAGTGACAAATATGCCGAGACAGCAGGCCCGCTGAAGGAATGTTTCTGGCGGAATCAGTATGATACGATACCAGACCCACAAACCTAACCGGGAATAACGTAATGAGGCCCCAACCTAAATACATAGGGTATAGGACAATGCCCGGAGTAGTGGGGGTAAAAAAAAAATGCAAGCATCTGCTGACACAGATGCACGACACTAGGCCCACTGAACACATCTCTCGGATGCATATGCCACGATGCTGGGCCCGAACGTGTTAACCTAGTACAATAAACATCCCTGCTGCACTCCTGTAAAGACTTGCTCAAGGATTTAGGCATGATAATCATGATTGTAAGATAAGTATGATATTTCATTGTCATGATTCAGATTCAAAAGAACAAAAAAAAAAAAAAAACATTTATTTGTTGGGGGGACGAGGTTAGCTCAGTGGTAGAGCACTCGACTAATGAACTGGAGGACCAGGTTCAAAACCCGAGCGCGCACTAAAGATTTTTTTCTTCTAGTGCTGCCGTTCGAGGGTTGGATTTGGGGTCCCAGATCGTCCCTAGGCTCACCCAGCCTTTAATTAATTTAATTAATAATGGGTACCTTGGGTGCTAATGACTCTAGCAGTCGAAGCAGCCAAGGGGAAAATCAGGCGGCCGGATCATAGTGTTGACCACACTATCTCCCTAGTGTGCCGTATGGTCAAGAATCAGATACCTCTACAGTATCTGCCCCTCTTGGGCCCCTTGTGGCCTGCTACAGGACTGATTTTTTTTTTTTTTTTTTTGGTTCCAGGATTATTTGTTTTGTTTTCTATATTAGTATGTCTTCAGGTGGAAATGCAGATATTTAAGTTGAGCTTTTGCATAAGCACCTTAATTCTGTGTTTAAAAATGTTGGATTCTGCTGAACTCTGGGGAGATTGTTCTCCTGATCTAATGTGTAAAGAAAATCAAGTATTTTCCTCTCCTTAGGTGATACATAGTAAGACAATTGAAGGGGAGCTCTTCTCATTGCTAAATGTTGTTCTCCACTTTCAGCTCATATGCTCGCTACAGGAGACATGGGAAAGGCACCTATGCAAATCCTTAAGTAGGAATTAAGGATCACATCGAGGACATTCTGAGGCATACATTGTCGATTCATAGTCTAATTTTATAGAGTTCATAAAAATGCAGTTTGAGCCTATTCAATGGGGGTTACTTCTGTTTCTCGTTTCTTTTGCAGTGTTCGAGTCCCTCAGAAGGGTCTTATTTGTGTTTTACCTATTGATCTGTATAAAGATATCATGTTCCATAGACATTACACCAATTCTGAGATATTTAACACAATATTATTTTAAAAAAAGTAATTTCACAGACTTTCTTTAAAAAATTATACATTAAAGAAATAAATTTTTAAGTGAGCAGTTGACTGGTCCAAAGCCCAAAAAGTCCTACTCGCAGGAACAATCTCACCTTAGCACGTTAACAAACTTAGTCCTATTGAAATTTGGAAAGCTTAGAACCAACTCTAATATCTTGAAGAAATGGGACATTTAAGCGTCACAAAGAACAGGAAACTGACAGTAGCCAACTTACACAGAAGCGGATAATTCTTATTCCTCCTTCTCTCTTATTCTTAAGGAAGGCTCTATAAGTCGATACAAAATGCACTGAAATCAACGTGTTTTACTGGAATATAATTTTACTGTTAAATGTAATTAAAAACAAAACAAAAAATAAAAGATTGAATATTATAAGATGGTGACCCTATTTTTCTAATACATTTATATGTGGCAGAAGGTTGAATGTTTAAATCGACATTTACCCTAAAACTATCGATTTTAAACAGCTGGTGGTTTTTATCACTGCGTGGACATGATTGATCTTATCAGACTAGATGTGAGCCTACCTGCGGAAGATTCTCGGTGGTATAGGTTGTAATTGTATATAACTTTCAGAGCTCCTGAAGAGGCATCATAGGAACACAAAAATATATTAAAATATTGAAGAAAACGAACACAAAGAACAGTACAAAGGACCGAACAAATAATTTGAAGACTTATCTCCAAATAAAAGGGCTCTAACAATATTTTATTCATATAAAAAATAAATATATTCAATTTTGTAATAACATTATTAAAGTGTATATTCTTGCCAACTGAGAAATACCTAAGCTTTAGCCCCATTATTAAATTTGAAATGTTTACCATTCAGGCTTTATATTAAACTAGCTGAATACCTGTGCTTTGTCACGGCAGATAAGTAGTTATTTTTTTTATTTTTTGTTTTCTTTTGGTGCATCTAAATGTGTTATTTTATTGCGTTAAATAATGTCTCAGTAAAATTAATGTTAGTAATCATACACCAATTGATAAGTATCCAAAGTATAATGTTTCTTGCCATTGTGGCGCTCCGGACCAGTGTCAAGAAACAGGTAACATAGAGATAACCTGTTATCTGTAGGTTTGCAGTAACAGCAGTTTAACCAGTACGGGTTAAAATGCGTTGTCAATAATAAATGTATGTTAAAATTTATGTTTCCAAGATACCCTTTATATTTGCGAGCATTACCAAGAAGTGTTATTACTGGGGATGCTGATGGGTGAGGAGGCTGTGCAAGGGTTCAGGATATTATTACCTCGGATAGACCACCATCACCAGGTATAGCGTAAATTCTATGAGGGAGAAAACCACAGCTTATTTCTAGTAATTCAAGGACTGCCATCTTAGTTGAAGTGAACCGCAAATAAAAATAATATTATGAAATAGATACAGTAAGGTAACAGCTGACCTGTTATCGTCCTAGCAACGCATGCTGCCTAGGCTTGCCTGCTTTAACCAACTAAAAATTTAAACCCCTCTAAAAATACTTTGAACGTTTGAATATCAAAAAGTCCTTTCTTAGCGAGTGTTTACGTCCTAAAGGGAGTCTCCATGCAAAATTTCAAATTTTTCTGTCAAGTGGTTTGAGCTGGGCAATGATAGGTCAGTGAGTCAGTGGTATTTGACAAACATGTAGTAGATTGAATGTGCTCTCTTATGATTACATCACAAAAAAAATCAAACTTTTAAACAAATTCTCAGATTCCCTTGGTTTTATTGGTTGTTCGTACTGAAGGATTAATGAAGAAAATGGTTTATTTCTTCTTTATAAAATAAATTAAAATATATTGGCAGAGGCGCACTCATTCATAAGCTATTGTATTTAAATGCAAGATCGAAGACTACCAATAATACTGTGGCCAAGACCATGTTTTCTTCATTCATCCTTCATGTTTTCCCATTAAAGATTACTCATAATGAGTAACTGCATAATAAACTATTTATCAAAAAATACCTACATTTTGACACAGTTGTCGCAGCATGATTTCAAATCCCTATCATCATCAAATTTGAAATTAGGACTAAAATGTTTAATTAATATCTTTCTTCGGCATTCATTAGTTTGTAAGTACCGCTCCATCATACGTTGCATATCTTCTTTATGAGATTTAAATGAACCAGTCAAAGAAGCTATGAAACTCCTGAAAAAATAAGATAATATTTAAATTTAGCAATTTCAAGAAGAAATTGGTTTCAAAAAGTGAGAATATCAAGTTGTGTAAATACAACCTAATTAGAAGCAGAAAATTTATTTATTTATTTTATTTCATTGTTGAGCATCGCAACATTGGCGACAAACTCATTTTATGTTTGTTACGTCAAGAAAAAAAAAAAAAAAAGAAGAAGAAAAGAAAAGGTAAATGAATAATTAAAGAACTTAAATGTTAACAAAACGGGAAAAAGAAGATAAAGTAAACAAAAACAAAAAAAAAAAAATAAATAAATAAAAATAAAAACAAATAAAAAAAAAATAAATAAAATAAAAACAGAACAAATAGTAACACTAAAGTAATAATTAGATGTAAACATAAAATTTTGAAATAGTGGATGTGAAAGTTAAGTGAACTATTTGTTGGTCTGTCCTTTCTTTCTAGTAAGTACGAATGGGTAAGTAGAGTGTGTCCAATCCGAAGCCTGGTTAAAATAACATCATCTCGTCGAGAGAAGTGTTCCTTTGACCAGGCTTTCGTTGTATTTTTAATTTCTCTTAACTTTGTTTCTGCTTGATACCACTCACTTTCCCATTCGTACTGAATGTAAGTCAGTAATGTTTTGTATAAGTCCGATGAAGTCACAGTATGTAAGTCAAAGGTTGGTCTTTGAGTGGCTAGTTTTGCTTGTAAGTCGACGGCAGTACTGAGTTTGATGTCTTCGTGTCCAGGTAACCATAGCAACGTAATGTGTGTATTATTGTTTTGTAGTTTATATATTTGTGATAATATGTTACTGATGATTGGATGTGTACTGTACATGTTTTGGATGGAGAGTAACGAACTTAAGGAGTCAGTGCAAACAGTTATGTGTCGATTAATTCTGTCTTGAACGTTTGTTAGTGCTAACAGTATTCCGTGCAGTTCAGCTGTATATACAGTCGTCTCGTCGGGTAGTTTCAGTAGGTAAGTGTTGTCGTCAACAATTGCAGCTGCTCCTGTTCCGAATTTAGTCTTGGAACCGTCACTGCAAATGTACAACGTGTCAGTATCCTGTCGCATCATTAAGTTTACTAGATGTTTATAAAATAAAGTAGAAGTTGGGTCAGTCTTTTTGTATTTTGTTAATGTTAAGTCAATCCTTAAGTTCTTTACTCTCCAAGGTGGAATGTCAGTGAATGTGTTTGGGATGATTGCTGTTTCTGTCAGGATGTGGAATCTTCTATCTTCTAAAACTCTTACAATTAATGGTTTCCTTCTGTAGTTTGCCATTAAGTATTTGTTAAAATTTGGGTTATTTAAAAAATCGGTTACACATGGTGTACCGAGTCCTTTCGACTTTAAAATAAATTTAGAGCACACCATTTGACGCCTGATGTGCAATGGTGGTTCGCCAGCTAATGCACACAGGCTTTCTGAAGGACTGGTCCTAAATGCTCCTGTCGCAAGCCTTAGTCCAGTGTTGTGTATGGTGTTGAGTAGTTTAAGAGCGGTTGGACTGGCAGATGAATATGCTACACAACCGTAATCCAGAAGAGACCTGGTATAGGAACGATAGAATGTGAGCATGGTACATTTGTCAGCACCCCATTTAGTATTACTAAGGATTCTTAGCAGATTCAACGATGTCTTGCATTTGGTAAGAAGTCCCTTTAGGTGAGGTAACCACGTCAGTTTTCTGTCTAATGTCATTCCCAGAAATGTGAGTAAGTCAGTTCCGTCGATGGCTTTCTGGTGTAATGATAATTGGGCAATTTGGTTTCCTCTTTTCCTGGAGAATATTATATATTTCGTCTTATCGTTAGAGAATTGAAACCCAGTTTTAGTACACCATTTTTCTAAATTTTTTAATGAAGCCTGTATTTGTTGTTGTCCCTTGTCAAGTCGTGAATATGAGGTGTAAATCAGGAGGTCATCAGCATACTGACAATAAGACACTCCTTGGGAAATACAGCCTATGACGGAATTTACAGCGATATTAAACAGAGTAGTACTCAGTACACCTCCTTGAGGCACTCCATTCTCCTGCAGAAATACATCTGAGAGAGCAGTGCCTATTCTCACCCTGAATGTTCTGTTGGAAAGATAGCTGTGCAAATACTTCAAGACTTTACCTTGGACTCCCCATTCAAGCATCTGTGATAGGATCAGTCTTCTCCATACCCTGTCATAGGCCTTTTCAAGGTCTAAAGATACAGCAAGAACTGATTTCTTGTTTAAAAAGGCATTTAAGATGTCATTTTCGACTCTAGCGATATGGTGGGTTGTAGAATGCTGGGGCCGGAAACCACATTGGTAAGCTGAAATTAAGTTATTATGTTCCAGAAACCAAATTAGTCTTTAATCTAAGGGGTTAGGTCCGCCAGTAAATATACTGTTGTCATACCTGTCGGTGGAGACCGTCGTCACTGGCATCTGTGCGAGTACTGTGGGCGAGCGCTTTCGACGTAAATACGTCATTATCAAGCCACTGTTAAGTTAGTACTGAACTGTGTTTGTAGTGTCAGAGTATTTATACAGGGTGGAGTGAGTTGTTTACTTCTGTGAAGGGTCGTCCAGGTAGGTTGTTTGTCTGTACTCTGTGCAGGTGTTCGTTCAGGTAAAGTATTTGTTGGCTCCGTGGGTCATTGCCGTCTAAGGGTTTTCCAGGTAGTTTGTTTGTCTGTACTCTGTGCAGGTGGTTCGTTGTATGTTGATCTTGGGAAATGTGATTTTATGTTTAACTTTCTTAGTTTTCCTGTTTTTATGTTAAGTACGTTGTCGTTTAGTTATTGGAAGTGATGTTGTGTCTGTCCTTTTTCGTTTGTTTGTTCGTTTAAGTAGTTTGAGTGGTCTGAATATTGTGTCAGAGCTAGTGTTAAGCTGTTCGTTTATAATGTTTCCGTTAAAGTATCGTTGTTTGTATATCTCCATGTTTTCTAGTATGTCAAGTCTACGTCCTTTTTGTTGTCTGTGTATGAGTGTCATGCTGTTTTGTATGTTGCTAGGGTCGTGTGCGTGTTCGTGTAAATGGTTGGCGTAGTTAGACTCACGTTTGTTCTGTTTAAAAGATCGTATGTGTTCTGTATATCGTGTCTTTAGTTTTCGTCCTGTTTGTCCGATGTATGTGTGGTCACAAGTGCATGTTAGTTTGTACACTCCGTTTAGGTCGTATTTGTTAGGTCTGTCGATATCGTTTGTGAGGTTAGTCCGTAAATTGTTATCTGTTTTTAGTGCTGTCTTAAGTCCTTCTTTGTGAAACAAGTTAGTTAGTCGGTATGTTAACGGTCCTGTATATGTGAAAGTGCAGCGTCTTGTCGTGACTTCGTCCGTTTCTGTGAGTTTTTTAGTGCTGTTTTGTGTTATTAGTTTGTCGATGGTTGTTCGCTGGTAACCGTTGTTATGTGCTATGTCGTATATGGTTGACAGTTCCTTGTTGTAGTTCTGTTGGGTCATGGGTGTAGTCTGGAGGCGGTGGATCATGTGTCTAAAGGCTGAGAGTTTGTGTTGTGTGGGGTGTACGGATGTGGAATGGATTGTTGTGTCGGTAGTGGTAGGTTTTCTGTAGATGCCGTATGTAAGTGAGTTTTCTGTTCTTGTTATTGTCAGATCGAGAAAGTTTATAGTTTTGTCCTGCTCTTTGTCCATCGTGTAGATAATGTTTGGGTGTATTTTGTTAAGGTCTGTAAGGAGTTCGTCTGTGGTATCGTTTTCTATGATGAGAAATGTGTCGTCGACGTATCTACTGTAGAATTTTATCTTGTGTTTGTCCATAAGTGTTGGAATGGTTAAGTCCTCGTAGTGTTGTAAGAATACTTCCGTTAGTATTGAAGATGTCGGGTTGCCCATGCCTAGTCCGTCCTGTGGTTTGTAGATCTGCTCGTTGAATTGGAAGTAGTTCTGTGAAAGTACTGTTTTTAGTACGTCAGTTAGTTGGTCAATGTAATCTCCGTCGTATAGTTCTGTAAGTTTGTTGCGTATTATGTGTAATGTCTCGTTCACAGGTATGGAAGGGTATAAGTCCTTTATATCGAATGAAACTAGTACCACGGTGGGTGATATGTGAGTGTCCTGTAGTCTTGTGATTAGGTCTTGTGTGTTGCGAATAGTGTATGTATTTGTTAGGTTAATAGTTTCTTTGAGTACGTTTGTGATGTGTTTTGCTAGTTTGTATGCGGGTGCTGGTCTATAGTTAATGACGGGTCTGATGGGTATGTCAGGTTTGTGTATTTTTGGTTGTGCTCTCATTGTTGGTGGTCGCGGGTTCATGTTGATGTATTTGTATTGTAGTCGGTCGATGATGTGTGGGTTTCGTTTAAGCGTGTCTCTTATCTGTCTCTGGTAAGTGTCTGTTGGGTCTGTTTTTAGTTTAATGCAGCGTGTGTTAGTGATGAATGTTTTTGTTTTAGTTATGTAGTCTTCCTTTGTCATTATGACTGTTACGTTTCCTTTGTCTGCTTTAGTAAGGATTAGTTCATTATGCACTTGTGACCACACATACATCGGACAAACAGGACGAAAACTAAAGACACGATATACAGAACACATACGATCTTTTAAACAGAACAAACGTGACTCTAACTACGCCAACCATTTACACGAACACGCACACGACCCTAGCAACATACAAAACAGCATGACACTCATACACAGACAACAAAAAGGACGTAGACTTGACATACTAGAAAACATGGAGATATACAAACAACGATACTTTAACGGAAACATTATAAACGAACAGCTTAACACTAGCTCTGACACAATATTCAGACCACTCAAACTACTTAAACGAACAAACAAACGAAAAAGGACAGACACAACATCACTTCCAATAACTAAACGACAACGTACTTAACATAAAAACAGGAAAACTAAGAAAGTTAAACATAAAATCACATTTCCCAAGATCAACATACAACGAACCACCTGCACAGAGTACAGACAAACAAACTACCTGGAAAACCCTTAGACGGCAATGACCCACGGAGCCAACAAATACTTTACCTGAACGAACACCTGCACAGAGTACAGACAAACAACCTACCTGGACGACCCTTCACAGAAGTAAACAACTCACTCCACCCTGTATAAATACTCTGACACTACAAACACAGTTCAGTACTAACTTAACAGTGGCTTGATAATGACGTATTTACGTCGAAAGCGCTCGCCCACAGTACTCGCACAGATGCCAGTGACGACGGTCTCCACCGACAGGTATGACAAAATTAGTCTTTTGTTGACAATCTTTTCAAGAAGTTTGCTACAGCAATTTGTCATACTAATTGGTCTGAAACTCGAAGGTAGTTTGCTATCTTTCCCTTTCTTCAATATAGGAACTACTACAGACTCATTCCAGAAGTGAGGATAGGCACCGCTCTGATAGATGTCATTGAATATATCAAGGAGCGTGACGAGGCCTATGTTGGGTAGATTTTTGTACATATCGTAAGTCAGTCCGTCAGGTCCTGGAGATGTGGGATGAACTGTCGACAGTACATGTTGTAGTTCGTTTATAGTAAAGTAATCATTCAAGGGGTGGTCATGTTCGTCAGTAATGGGAAGGGACATGTTTTCTGCGTTAAGTCGGTATTGTAAAAAATGATTATTGTAGTTGTCAATGCTTGATATTGTTGCGAAATAACTCCCTATTATGTTACTAATTTCATGTTGGTTAGTTACTATGTCGTTTAAGTATTCAATACCAGAAATAGGGGGTCTGTAATTTCTATGCTGTATTTGTCTTATCTTGGTCCATATCTCTTGTTTGGGTGTGTTTCTGTTCATGTTGGACAAAAAATCTACCCAACATTTCTTTTTACTGGTTTTAATAGTCCATTGGGCCTTCGCCTTTTTTCTTTTATAATTTTGAAGATTGACTTCAGATGGATTTCTACGGAATAAATTGAGGGCCCTTCTTCGATCTCTAACTGCTGTCTTGCAATCATCATTCCACCAAGGAACAGGTGTTGTTTTGTATTTGTCCTTGGTCATTGGTATGCTTACGTTAGCCGCTTCAATAATTACCGAGTTCAGTTCTTGTATTGTTCTTGTTTGTGAGGTTAGTAGTTTGTCCGTCACGTAGCTCTGGAAAGCGTCCCAGTCGGCTTTTTTAGTATTGTACCTTTTTTTAGCATTAAAACGGTGTCTAAGACAATTCTGTGTAATGAAAATGGGGAAGTGATCGCTTCCGTGAGGTTCGCGACTCACTTCCCAAGAAAACCGTGTGTAAATGTCAGGAGTACAGAGCGTCACGTCTATATTAGTGAATGTCCCTGTTCTTGGGCAAAGGTGAGTCGGTCTGTCGTTGTTGAGGCATAAGAGATCATTTTGTTCAAATATATTTTGTAATTGAACGCCTTTATAGTTGCTGGTCAATGAATGCCACATTGCACTTTTAGCATTAAGGTCTCCTAAGAATAATAAAGGCGTCGGTAATTGTGTCAGTAAGTCATTGAGTTCGTGAACATCTATGGGCTCACTTGGTGGAAGATAAATACAACATACAGTTAGACGAAAAGGAACATGTACTGAGACAGCTACTGCTTGGATAGTCGTCCTCAGCTGAACAGGTTCGCTGTGGATGCTATCCTCTACAAATATCGCAACTCCGCCACAAGCTCTACCACCCAAGGAGTAGTCTCTTCTGTAGAGGGAATAGCCATGTATGCTGATTCCCTTACCTTGTTGAAGGTGTGTTTCTTGGAGTGCAATGATTTGTAAGTTGGACTGGCTGAGGAGGAGTTTTAGATCAGAAATATGCCTGGTGATTCCATTGATATTCCATTGTAATATCGTCATGAAATTAGTTTTGCTCTAAACATATAAAACAAAATCTCAAATTAAGTCCAATTTTCGAACTACAAACTAATAACGGTTTATTTAAAACAAGTAAACAGCCACACTGGAGCAAATTTGCTTTGATAACACTAAAGTGGGATTTTATAAAACATGATAAAATACTAAGACATACAGCTTTTGTATACAAAAATATCCAGAGAAAATATTTTTGTTTAAAATAGGAGATAAAACGGTAATTAAAAGAAATAATTTTAAAAATTGTAAGAGTTTTTGGGAAACTACGAAAGAACTTAGTCATATGGTTAAAACCAATGCTATACCTTATTCTTATATTAGAAGATAGAAGTCCATATAGTTTAAGAACAATTAAATTGGCGTTGATGTTAGGGATCAGATAAAATGAATTATGAAACACCATTTAAGATAAAATTAAAGAAAACATTAAGTATAAAGAAAAAGGAATGTAAAATAATAGTTGTCCAGTTTTACCGTTTTTTATATTTCCTAATGTCCTGTAGTATGTCTGTTGGTGGGTTGTTTTTGCTCAGTCGTCCTTGAGATTTACGACTCGTTCCGGGTTCGTCTTGGCTTCCAGGTATAATCCGTGCTCTTGGTTCTTCGTCTGAGCCGGCGTTGAGTCGAAGACTGCTGGAGGCATCTTTTAGAACTGGAGCCTTTCCTGTGGGAGGCACAGCTTCAGGGACACCCGGATTCTTGACCAACGCCTTCTCCAGGACTTCTAACCTTCTACTCATCACCAGTACTAAAGCAGTCAGCTTGTCTACAGCCTCGGTATTAGATGGAGTACTCATCGTCTTGCTAGCGTATGACTCTGATCCTGTGCTTTTAATCCGTCGTTTTGCTTCGAAGTAATTAAGGTTTTGGTGTACCATTATTTTCTTCACCTCAAATTCTTCTGCATAAACGGGGCAGAGTTTTACAGTCGTTCGATGTTGATCACCACAGATACAACACTTAACCCTTGTGCACTCATTTTCATGCAACGGTTCAGCGCATTTTCGGCACACTGCTTCCTTCTCACAGGTAGCCTTATGGTGGCCAAGTAAACCGCACCGATAGCAGACGAGTGGTGGAGGAACGTAAAGACGTACAGGCACAGAGATGTATCCTATATAGAGCCTCTCTGGAAGTTGGGGATTGTCAAACGTCGCCATGAAAAGTGCCGACCTCTTTTTTGGATCTCCAAGTCGTCTTATTTTACAGACGTTCTGTTCTTTTAATTCTTGGAGGATCTCCTCTTCTTTGAGATCTCTTATTTCAGGACAGAAGAATACGCCTCTCGTTTGATTGAGTGTCTTGTGAGGCTGAACACTTATTTAGTATTTGTTCAGTGCTTTTTGAGCAAGTAGTTTTCTCGTTACCTCATTATTTGGCGAATCTAAAAACAATAAGCCGGATTTCCTCAATTTCTTAACCTTGATGTTTTTCCCAAAGGAAGAAATCCATCGGCTTATTTCAAAGGGACTAACGTCATTAAATGTTTTCCCCTCTTCGCCGAGTTTAACAACTAGGTAGCGAGGTATAAGGTTTACCTGACTGTTTTCTGTTTGCTTGGACCAGTCGTTTTTTGAATCCACTAGTTTCTCCTTGTTCTTATTGACCATTTTACACTTTTGATATACTATTTTGGCCTTTACAGTTGGGGATATCTGCAATTCTTGGAAGAATAGAAATCTAAGATTTTTCTTCGTAGATTGCAAACATATGTTTCTTTATGTGTATTTATTTATTTAAATTATTCTGCCTCTACCCTTGAGGGTCATTGGCAGGACATGTAGCTGTTATATCTGTTGGTATATATTGATCTCCTTCAGGAAGTTAATCAAATTTTTGACAGTAGTTTCGTCATCTTGTAGTGCTTCCTGTAGAGTTGTTGGGATGTTATAGCGTGAACGATATGTAGAAGACTTTTTGCATTTGATGATTATGTGTTCTATAGTGAGAGGCATTTCGCATATTTCACAAGTGGGTGGATGTAGAGATTTGAGGAGGTAAGTGTGGGTTATTGCACAGTGGCCTATTCGCAAACGTGCCAGAACGACTTCTTCCCTCCGAGAGTGACGTGAAGCTGTATCCCATGGTCTTGTGTCACGTTTTTCTCTCAGCAATTCGCTCCTGCATGTTTGTGGCCAAAGTGCTGACCATTTTTCCAACATCTTATTTTTAATGTACCTTTTTACATCGTGCACAGTCGCCGCATCGACGTGTTGCACATCCGCAACATTGTCACACCGAGCACGGTTTGCTTCTAGGTCTGCTAATTCATTGTACTCGATACCACAGTGCGACGGGACCCAGAGAAACGTATATGCTTTATGACTTGTTTCATAACATAGTTTCCGGATTCTCTGAATCAATCCATTGGAAGAGTCCTCTGTAGTTAAGGCCTGTACAGCACTCAGAGAGTCGGTTATTACGAGTACTTTGTTATGGGAATGATCTTGAGCACACTTTACCGCTTGTAGAATGGCATAAAGCTCCCCGGAGAATACTGAATTAGATTCATGCAGATTGCTCTTAAAAATACGTGAATCTGATATCACTGCACATCCTACTCGATCTCCCTTAGATGCATCCGTGAACAACATCAAATAGTCTGGGTATTTACTAAGTTCTTCCTGGTACAAGGAGCAATATATGTGTCTTGATGTTGTATCCTTTGGGTATTGGGAAATGGAGGTATTGGTCGTATAATTAGGAATCCACCAAGGCGGCGTTGTAACCAATTCAGTCTTGCTAACTTGAGGCATGTTAATATTGTAATGTTCAAGGTACTTCACCACTCTATGCTTGAAAGAGTTCGACATCACAATGTTGTTTGGTATTTCCCTCGTTTCGTCAGTAATAAGGGTTTGATGCACTATGTGGTTTGGTAAGCCTTGAATTGAAGTAAAATATGTCAGACAGCTTGCTGTTCGTCTTAAGGTTTAGAGGGGGCTCCCCACTTTCAATGTACATACTCTCCGTAGGAGACGTTCGGAAAGCACCTAAAGCTAGCCTGATCCCAGCATTGTGGATGCTATCTAACATTTTTAAAGCCGACGGACTAGCGGAGCTGTAAACAGGAGAGGCGTAGTCCAACAAGGATCTGATGAGCGTCCTGTAGATATTCATCAAGGTTTTCCGGTTACATCCCCACTGTGTGTTGGCTAGAACTTTCAGCAAGTTGATCCTGGTTATACACTTCCTTTTAATTGTTTTTATGTGGTCAATCCACCTCAGCTTAACATCCATCTGAATACCTAAGAATTTAAAAGTTTCTACATAGGGTAAGATACAGCCAAACATGGTGAATGTAGGATTACTTTTGCATTTTTTGAGTCTGCAAAAATGCATACATTTCGTCTTCTCTTTTGAAAATTTGAATCCAGACATATTGCACCATTCCTCCAAGTTTTGTATAGTGGTCTGCAATTTGATTTGAATAAAGTCTAAGGATTCGCTGCTCGTGTAGATTGCAAAATCGTCGGCGTACAGAGAACATTGTACACCAGGTCTCAGGGTAGTAATAATGTCATTTATGGCAATTTGGAACAATGTTACACTTAAATTAGAGCCCTGAGGAGTGCCATTTTCCAGTGAATAAATTTGAGAGTAATGCCCAGAGACTCTCACCTGAAATTTTCGATTCTCTAGAAAGTTTGTTAAGAACTGCATCATTCTGCCGCTTAGATTCCATTTAAGTAGTTGTATGATTGCTTTGTGTTTCCACATTCTGTCATAAGCCTTTTCGATATCGAAGAAAATCGCTATAAGGTGTTTTTTGTTCAAAAAGGCTGAATGGATATAGTGTTCGAGTAGTACCATTTGGTCGAGTGTTGAGTGAAATCTTCTAAAACCGCATTGATACGGGCTGATTAGGTTCCTTTTGTTAAGAAAGAAAACGAGTCTCTTGTTTATAATCTTTTCTAGAGTTTTAGATAGACATGAGATAAGAGAAATCGGTCTCAAATTATTAAGTTCTACTGAACCCTCCATTTTATTTATGGGGACAATAGTTGCTATTCTCCAAGAATCGGGAAAGATATTGTTTTGCCATATTTGATCATAAATTAATAAGAGAAAATTTTTGGCAACAAGAGGTATTTTTTTTAGAAATATGTACGGAACATGGTCAGGTCCCGGTGCAGAATTCACATTACAGGTAGTTAGTACATTTTCCATTTCCTGCATTGTTATTGGACAATTTATTTCTTCTGAGTTCTCAGGATCGAAAAAGATTTCCCGCTCTTCCTCCTGTTTTTTATGTATTAAAAAATTTGGATCATAATTTTCACTCTGAGATACTCTTGAAAGATGTTCCCCGATGCTGTTGGCAATGATTGTTTTATCTGTGACATATTCTCCTTCTATAATAATTCCTGCTATGGCATCTTTTTTCCTGATACCTTGTATCCTTTTAACCTTATTCCACATCTGTTTTATTGAGTTATTGGAGATAGACCCAACATATTCTCTCCATGAGCTCTTTTTGCTTTGTTTTAAAGTTCTATTGGCTATGGCCCTGAATTTTTTAAAGTTAACGAAGTCTTCTTGAGTCTTTGTTCGCCTGTATTTATTTAATGCTCGCTTTTTTTCTTTAATCGCTATTTTGCAGGCATCATTCCACCACGGGACTCTGCATTTTCCGGAGGAAGGATATGTTTTCGGAAATGTAGCTTCTCCTGCTAGGACTAATAATTGAGTGAAGAAATCCACCTTTTCCTGTATACTAGCTTCTGCTACCAATGCTATGTTTTCTTGAAGGCCAGTTTCAATCAATGCCTGAAAGCTATCCCAGTCTGCATTATCGGTTTTCCACTTGGGGGAGTAGTATGTTTGTAGGTCTCTATTCGTTTCAATGTAAATAGAAATAGGGAAATGGTCACTACCAAATATCTGTTTTTCTACTGTCCATTGAGATTTTAAAGCCAATCGGGGATCGATGAAAGATAGGTCTATTGCTGAGAACGCACCCTTCTTGTTATCCAGGTGTGTTGGTGATTTTAAAGCAAAAAGAAAATTACTAGCCTAAAATTCAGTTAAATTAGCTATCATAGAGAAGGTTGACATATGATATTTGATTAAAATACTTGAATAGTTGGGTTATTGTTTAGGAGTGTTGTGGCCATTGGAAGAAGAATCATTCAGTGCATTTAATGTTTTAAGAAATTTAGTTATGCGGACTTTTGCCGACCTGTTATTCTTAACAAGTTTCCGAGTATCCGCTAACATTCGAATGATACCATCAGTATCTGAACTGAATTCAGAGATGACATGGGAAATATTTTTTTCAACAAACGATATCTTGAGAAGAGATTCAAGTTGTGCAAAGGGTATAGGATATTTATTAATGTTCTGTTCGATAGAAGACCTTGCTTCTTCGATACTGAAAGCACGTGATGGTGTGATTGGTTCAGGAGTCCCGGAAGTTAACGGATTGAAACGAAAGTAATTAACATTTTCAATAGCAGAAAATTATTGTGGTTAGGATGTAATTCTTATGTTATAGTTGCAGTTCAACTTTATATGTAGAGACAATATCTAAGTAGGTGGATAAATAGCTTAATCATTTAACATTATTAAAAAAATTAATTTTTTTTACCAAAAGGGAAGTAATGAGTGTTTTTTTAATTTTAATTTTTGTTTTCTGATTTAATTATAATTACCTCAGAATTTAATCATCTTACTGACAAGTTCTCTATAGTTCTCAGCTAAGAAATACAAGCACTGTACTATCATTATTCCAAAAATGGTGGGCACTTTTCCTAGAGTACACATTCAGTATCTCTTGTACAAGGTAAAACAGAAGACAAAGGGTAGAATTGTGGAACCAGATGAAGCTTAATCAATTTATAATTTGTTTTGTGTACAAAAATATAATTCCTCATGAATAATTATTATGTATTGTTTTTATTGTTATTACTGCACACAAGGTTTTCCTATTGCAAGCATATAGCCTTTATAATTTTGTTTATATATATATATATATATATATATATATATATATATATATATATATATATATAAACAAAATTATATTATATATATCTATTATATAAAAATGAATCGCTAAAAGTGTTGGTAAGCGCAAATCTCGAGAACAACTGAACCGATTTCGGTAATTCTTTTTGTATAATATTCCTTGAAGTACAAGGATGGTTCTTACGGAGAGAAAAGTTTAAAAAATTGCCTGAAAAAGTCTAAAAACAACACTTTTCGGGTCTTTTTCACTTCCTTAACGCAAATTAATTTTTAAATAAAAACATATGTTCTCAATCATAATATTTTTAACAGTTAACGTATTTGGTTATTTGTGTATAAGCAAAAAAATGTAAATAAATAAGAACATGTAATCACTAGGTGACATTAGAATCACATGTTAATAATGCAATTTAAATTAATTTATATTTGCATTAACAAAGTAAAAAAGACTCCACTTTTCTATATTCCCATACAAAAGATTCGTAATAATATTTAAAGGTCAATTTGAACTTTAATACCATACCATAAAGTGTTAGTGGAGGGGTTCTGGGAAGGCAAACCAATTGAGTGACATTAGTATCCTATAAATATTAATGTAAATATTTGTCAATATTTATACGATGGCAACATTACTCAAAAACAAATTGACTATGGTAAAATGTAAATTGTCAGTGGTAAAATGCCACTTGAAATGTAAACATCTCTTTGCTGTGCATCTATAATATTACTAAATCTAAAAGCCACAAATTTCTATAAAATTACTAAAGTGTTGTGTGTTTGTGACTTACTAAATATGCCTCCTATAAGGCGGCGGACAAATTTAGGCAGAAGAACCCGAAATGCAACGCATCAAAATAATTATCAATCTAATCGTACTGCCCAGGAACATGAAGATCGCAATGAACGTGAAAGAATTTGGTTAAGACAGATCCGCAAAGCGCGACATTCGACCAATAATGGTGCAAGTTTGAATCGAGCTGCTGTCAATTGATTACAGTGCCTGCAGCTGTGTTATTGGACCTATGTGCTCAGTTTGACTATAAACAAATCCCAGAGCAGTCATTAAGTGTTTGTGGTATTAATCTAGAAAACCCATGTTTCTCGCATGGTCAATTGTATGTTGCCTGTTTCCGTATTGGAAAATCATCTGCTCTATTTATTTATGTGTCAGGTAATGAAACATAAAATATCGTGTACCATTAAGTACTACAATAAAAATGAAACAATTTAGAATATTTAAAAATAAAATGAAATATAATAAGTAGGTATCATAATAAGAAATTTGATATTGTAATTTTGATTGTGATTTTTTAGGGACTATTAAAAGAATTTTAAGAGTTTTATAATTTTTATTTTTTGACATAATGTAATTGTCAACTTATTAAGTTTTTTTTTTTCTTTTTATTATCTTATTAGCTGACCGGGTGTCCCAAATAGCAGAGTAAGTATAAAAAAAAAAAAAAAAAATTAAAGAATTGACTGTTAGGCGGTACGAAGTTCGCCGGGTCAGTTAGTATATATATATATATATATATATATATATATATATATATATATATATATATATATATGATTGATTTGTGAGACGGCTTCTCTCTCCAGCGGTGTTCTTCCTCTCCTTTGCGCAATATTTCGTCGGGTTCATCTCCGACTTCTTCGGGCTGCTATCTGTCGTCCTCGGTGGTTGTCAAGGGAATGATTTTTCCCCGGAATTTCCCTCCTTTATAGCCCTACTTCGTAGACTATGCGGGCCAATGGTGTAGGGGGTCCATGGGCCAATAGGGCTCGAGGGCTGTCTTTGTCCGTCCGTCGTCTGTAGTTCATCAGTGGTCCGTGTGGGGCGCTGGTCTTCAGTCCTTGTTTTCACCTCTCTCTTCTTAAGGATGGGCCGCCAGATGTCCGGGAGGATGAGGCCATCTTCCCTATTGAAGTTCACCGGATGCTTATATATTTCTTTGGCTTATCTAATAAGTCTTCTTGTCAAATTGGTCTCCTTGGCTAGGGTCTTGGCTTGGTCGAATAATACTTGCTTGGGGCACTCTTCTCCGTGTGTTGCCACCGCAGAAGTTTTGGTGCGCCCCAGCCTGTAGTCAGCAGCGTGTTGTCCGATCCGGGTGGCCACCTTCTTACCTGTTTGACCTACATACACCTTCCCACAGTCGCACGGTAGAAGGTAAACACCCTGGTCTTGTAACCGCTGCTTATCCTTACTCTTGCTGAGCCATTCCCCTAGCTTATTGAGCGGTTTAAAGGCGACTTCGGTGTTGTGACTTCTGAATAGTCTGCCTAATTTCTCGCTCACGCCGTTGACATATGGCAGGGAGATTCTTGTCTTTTGTTCTGCCTCTGTCCGGTTATTGTCTTGGTGTCGGGTTTTCACATCTTTGATGATCCGGGCCAGTTTCTTATGATCATAGCCGTTGCTCACCAGATCTTTCGTGAGTTGTGCCAGTTCATTTTCTAAGTGTGTCTGGTTACTGCACAAAGTCAGGGCTCTATGTGCCAGTGTCCTGATCACACTCATCTTGTGTGCCATGTGATGGTGTGAGTCCGAGTGGAGATAACGTCCTGTGGCCGTGGGCTTCCTGTAGACGGTGTGCTCCAGATCACCATTGTGTCCTCTTATAATCAGGAGGTCCAGAAAGGGCAACTTGCCATCTTTTTCTTCTTCTATGGTGAATTTGATGGCTGGGTGCATGTTATTCATAAAGTGAAGAAATTTCTGAAGTTCTTCTGCACCGTGCTGCCAAATTGCTAGGACATCATCAACATACCTAAGCCACAGCTTGGGTTTGTGTTCAGTCCTCTCCATGAGTTGCCTTTCAAAATCCTCCATAAATATATCGGCCACCACTGGTGATAGGGGGCTGCCCATAGCTACGCCATCCTTCTGCTGGTATATTATTCCTTTGTACTGGAAATAGCAGGAAGTTAACACTAGTTCTGCTAATTCCATCAGGCTGCCTTCCAGGAACTTGTTGTCTTTGATGATGGCAATGGAATCTTTCGCTGGAAGATTGGTGAACAGGGACTCCACATCGAAACTCACTAACATATCCTGTTTCTCCAGTTTCGTCTGTTTAAGGATCTCAACCAAATGAACCGAATTCCTCACTGCGGAAAAAGATTGGCCTGTGTGCGATTTCAGAGCTCTGGCAAGTACCTTACTTGCTCTGTATGTAGGTGCCCCGATCATTGAAACAATTGGTCGTAGTGGTATTCCTTCTTTGTGAATTTTTGGTAGACCATAAATTCTGGGAATCCTTGAGTCACCGGGGGTCATTTCTGTAATTTTCGCTTTGTCCAGGCTGCTCTCTTTCAATATTTTCTTGATTTTATTTTCAATTCGTTTAGTTAAACTAAGGGGGCGAGGTTAGCTCAGTGGTAGAGCACTCGACTAATGAACAGGAGGACCAGGTTCAAAACCCGAGCGCGCACTAAAGATTTTTTCTCCTAGTGCTGCCGTTCGAGGGTTGGATTTGGGGTCCCAGATCGTCCCTAGGCTCACCCAGCCTTTAATTAATTTAATTAATAATGGGTACCTTGGGTGCTAATGACTCTAGCAGTCGAGGCAGCCAAGGGGAAAATCAGGCGGCCGGAGCATAGTATTGACCACACTATCTCCCTAGTGTGCCGTAAGGTCAAGAATCAGATACCTCTACAGTATCTGCCCCTCTGGGCCCTCGTGGCCTGTTACGGGACTGATTTTTTTTTTTTTTTTTTTTTTTTTTTTTTAGTTAAACTAAACGAATTGAAAATAAAATCAAGAAAATATTGAAAGAGAGCAGCCTGGACGAAGCGAAAATTACAGAAATGACCCAGCAGCACGGTGCAGAAGAACTTCAGAAATTTCTTCACTTTATGAATAACATGCACCCAGCCATCAAATTCACCATAGAAGAAGAAAAAGATGGCAAGTTGCCCTTTCTGGACCTCCTGATTATAAGAGGACACAATGGTGATCTGGAGCACACCGTCTACAGGAAGCCCACGGCCACAGGACGTTATCTCCACTCGGACTCACACCATCACATGGCACACAAGATGAGTGTGATCAGGACACTGGCACATAGAGCCCTGACTTTGTGCAGTAACCAGACACACTTAGAAAATGAACTGGCACAACTCACGAAAGATCTGGTGAGCAACGGCTATGATCATAAGAAACTGGCCCGGATCATCAAAGATGTGAAAACCCGACACCAAGACAATAACCGGACAGAGGCAGAACAAAAGACAAGAATCTCTCTGCCATATGTCAACGGAGTGAGCGAGAAATTAGGCAGACTATTCAGAAGTCACAACACCGAAGTCGCCTTTAAACCGCTCAATAAGCTAGGGGAATGGCTCAGCAAGAGTAAGGATAAGCAGCGGTTACAAGACCAGGGTGTTTACCTTCTACCGTGCGACTGTGGGAAGGTGTATGTAGGTCAAACAGGTAAGAAGGTGGCCACCCGGATCGGACAACACGCTGCTGACTACAGGCTGGGGCGCACCAAAACTTCTGCGGTGGCAACACACGGAGAAGAGTGCCCCAAGCAAGTATTATTCGACCAAGCCAAGACCCTAGCCAAGGAGACCAATTTGACAAGAAGACTTATTAGAGAAGCCATAGAAATATATAAGCATCCGGTGAACTTCAATAGGGAAGATGGCCTCATCCTTCCGGACATCTGGCGGCCCATCCTTAAGAAGAGAGAGGTGAAAACAAGGACTGAAGACCAGCGCCCCACACGGACCACTGATGAACTACAGACGACGGACGGACAAAGACAGCCCTCGAGCCCTATTGGCCCACGGACCCCCTAAACCATTGGCCCGCATAGTCTACGAAGTAGGGCTATAAAGGAGGGAAATTCCGGGAAAAAATCATTCCCTTGACAACCACCGAGGACGACAGATAGCAGCCCGAAGAAGTCGGAGATGAACCCGACGAAATATTGCGCAAAGGAGAGGAAGAACACCGCTGGAGAGAGAAGCCGTCTCACAAATCAATCATATCAACCCCAGCGAAGAAACTTAAAACAAAACATATATATATATATATATATATATATATATATATATATATATATATATATATATATGTATATATATATACTTTTAAAATTTCCCACATAATGAACTTTATACTTAATCATTTACAAGACAATTCAGTAAAATGTAAGGCAATGCAAAATTAAATGAAAAATGTCTTTATTTCCATGATTCCTACAGACTAGAGAGAGGACAAAGTTTCTTTGAATTAATAGTGTACTGAATATTTCTGATTTCCGGGGGGGGGGGGGGGTTAGCTCAGTGGTAGAGCACTGGAGGAGTTCAAATCCCGAACAAGCACTAAAGATTTTTATCTTCTAGTGTCTTCATTCATGGATTGGATTTGGCCTTCCTGACCGTCCCTAGGCCAACCCAGCCCCCCTAACTATCTCCCTAGTGTTCCGTATGGTCATGAATCAGATTCCTCTATAGTATCTGCCCTTCAAGGCTCGTCACGGGACTGGTTTTTTTTTCTTAATATTTCTGATTGAAAACTTAATATTAGGGCTGGGCTAGAGGTTTTACAATTACTTACTTATTGGTGATTATTTTCCATTGTTGATAAATGTTAATATATCTGAGCTGTTTTAATAAAAGGTATTTATTCATTCATAATCTGCAGTTCTTTATTATCTTAAAGTATCAATGGTTATGATTTATTTATTTATTTTTTAAATAAGGGATAGATTTTAACCAGGAGTTATTATTATTAAATATATTTATATTGAAACTATGATTAGCAATTTTGTGCAGTCAATGTTTACAGACTTCATCCTCATCAATTTTATGTTTGGTTCACTGCCAAAATGTAAAGTAAGATTTTATTAATTTTTGAACATTTTTTAACACAGTATTTATTTAAATTTTAATGTCCATTATAATTAACTCAGAATTTTAGGACGGGTTATCTATAGGTCACCAACCTTTTCAAGCCAGGATAGGGTTGATGCCTTTTCTTTTTTCCGTCTAAAAGCCACTACCCTAAGTGGGAATCGAACTCAAGACTTTTGGCACGGAGTGTTAAGTGCTCATGCCTTAACACTCAGGGCCACCGGGCCTCCAAGTAACACAGTATATGAGATACTCATGGAAATAAAAAAAATAATTGACTGTGTGTAAATTAATATTAATCAGATAAAAAAAAACAACTTAAACAATTGTTTTGGAAAAATAAATTTTACCTGCTTAATGTAAAATCTGACTGAGCATAGAAGGTGTGACATAGTGAAGGGAGTCCATCTCGTCCTGCTCTTCCGATTTCTTGATAATATGATTCTATGTCTTTTGGTGCTCCATAATGAATAACAAGTCGCACATCTTTAATAGAAACAGGAATAATAAAATATACAAAAACAGTGAAACTCATAAAAATAGTATGAACTCCTAAAATAATGTTGAATCTTTCGAACAGCTGACTGGTTCATTAACCCTATCACTACTATTCCTACTCTGGTGTAAGCTGAAAAAGAAGTTCTCCCCTCACTACTCCCTATTAGTGTGGGCTGGCTAAGGACACTATGTTCTATCTTAAAATCGAAATCTCGTGTTTCCTTGAGCTTTTTCTATTAGTTCTACTACTTCACCACTAGATAGCAGGTGATATAAGATTTGCCTCCTCTATGAGAACTAAGATCACAAATGAGTTTGTTTAGCATGAAGTAATAATAAAAATAGAAAAGGTATTTCAACAACTGCGTTCAGATCAAAGATTGCGTTGCATTTTCCTCTACTATTCCATGTTTTGGCATATAGCACACAAAAATCAAATACTAGTATAGATTTTATGTAAAAAAAAGTTACATATATTTGAGTATATAAGTAAATTGGATCTGTAAGTGGAGCGAGAAAAATATGAAAATATAATCAGTAGGAAAGGGACCAAAATGACACAGAAAATGAGTTCCACATGGAGCGTACATCTCTGGCGAAATGTATTGGTCAAAAGGTTAAACATAGCCTGGAAACTTCATATATCAGACCCATAGATCAGAATAACAAAATTTGACTTCCAATCTCATTGTTTTTTTCTGAAAAAAATGGAATTCTAATTGGTTTATATTAATATTCAACAGAATAACACACACACCACTGCATGATAGTAATAAAAATATACTATCAGCATATTACAAAGTAATGTTGTGCCCGAGTTAGCATTTAGACCAACTTTTGAAAACATTTCTTCAAATTTTCATTGATCTTGTGCAATAGGCACTGAAAGATACCCTGTTAAAATTTATGTAAGTGTTACCATGATAGCATAGTTACTTTCAGGTACAACTCTTATAGATAGTGTGATAAGGGGAATTGAATAAAACCATGATTTCAAAGTGATATATTTAACTGTTTTTGTTTTTTTTTAATAAAAGGTAAAAGAGTTACCAAAAGAGATCCGTTATGGTAGAGCGATTTCGACTTCAGATATTCCGAAAAGACGGATAGACTTCAAACTATTTCCACATGCTTTACAATTTCTTTTTGAATGAATGAATTAATGAAAAAAATACTTTATTCTGGGACTTCGTCCCATAAGAATAAAAATAAATACATACGGTTGAATAAACAAATTTAACCTAAAAATATGACTACAAATAAAGAAAAAACAAAAGCATAAAAAAACTAATACAAATATTATTAGTGAAGTCTTAAATAATAAAATAAAACATAAGTAAATATGTACATAAATTATAATTGGATTGGGGAAATGATGATACAATGTTCAGAGGGGGATGAGAATATAATAAATAGTTTAAAATAAACAAATAAATAATTAAATAAATATTAAAAAATTAAATAAATATTGAAGAAATGGGGACTATAAAATGATATGAATAAAAATAAATGCATAAACACGAGAAGAAAACAACAACATAATTTACATAGCTAAACTGGTCTTCCTGGAGGTCAAATCTTAAGAAGCGTTTTCCTGAGAGGATAGGAGAAAAGCAAAGAGGCGGGATTTAAATACAGGTAAGGAAGGAGAGTGTCGAATCAAAAGAGGGATAGAGTTCCAGAAGGATGAGGCTCGGGAGATGAAGGAATGGTCGAAGAAGGCTGTTTTATGAGTGGGAGGATAGAGATCGGAGGGATGGGAGCGGGTACCACGGGAACATAACTTTTAAAATAAACGTATTTCTCAATCGTTTTAAGAGACAGGAAGATAGGGTCTATTTTAGTGGCTCTTCAAGTGTGTTAATTGGATGTTACATATAATGTAATTACCAAATACAACCATCTAGATAATGTTCATTGCTTGTTAGATGCGACAGTACCTCCTAAGACACAAATGTACATCGGATTAACCTTTATGTTAGACCTTCACCAACTTACACACTTTGGACTATGCAAAATTTAAGAATTGACATGGAATTGGCAAAACTTAAAAAGTCAAACCCCTTATCTACACATTCCTACAGACACATCTTTAAAGCAGTCCTTGCAAAAAAAATACAATTAATTATTTTTAGATTGATGACTTAACAAGGCACTGGGGCCATGTTCACAGATGGCTAAATCAGATAATGGGGCGGGGAGTAGCATGTTTATAATGAAAAACATCTCTCAACCCCCTTCATCAACATACAAGTGCGTATCATGCGAAATGTTAGCAATAAAAGGAGCTCTTGAGCATTATGGGAACCTTGAAAAAGCAAATAAAATGCTACATAGAATCTCAAACAGTTCTCTTGCTTCATTGAAAGGAAAATTCCCCAGAGATCCATTTTTATAGGGAATCTTTCAGTTAATACATGATTTAAATTTCAGAGGAAATAAAATGTCATTTATCTTTATGCGAGGACATTCTAACATTGAGGGCAAGGAAGGGGCAGATGATAGCAAAGGAAGCAGCATCGATAGCAGTTTGGCTGTTCCACTGAACTTGAATGGCTTCAAAAGACTTGAAAAGCAAAATGGAAATATAATGGCAAGCTGAGTATAATGACAAAGCACATTTTTGGGAAAACATTGAGATTTCTCTAACAAACCCCCTACAATGAAAAGAACATTTCACAAATCTATACCATAGTGACATAATTAATACATATAAAAATACTTTACCTGATTAAAGATCAAATGCTTTACCTGGTTTGTCAATTCCCATACCAAAAGCAACAGTTGCTATGATAATTTCAACTACATCTTTAACAAACTCTTCATGAACTCTTTCTCTAACTTTGTTCGGGAGACCAGCATGGTACAAATTGCATTTATAACCATAAACTAGAAAATTAAGTAAAACTGTGAGTAAACTTAATTAATTATAAATTAAATACAACAAATAATTAAAAATCATTGAAGAAATAACTTTGGGAATCATAGAAACTAGTTGGCCAGTTGGTTTCCAAAGTGTATTCATTATTTTGCATCTTCTTCTGGCAGGGCTATGAAGTTTATAATGTTCTAAGCCGAAATATGTTTCCTCGTTATGTTAGTGTAAATTTCACTCATTCAATTGGTTCCAATGTAAGTGTTTTCAAAAGGATAATGCCCTATTAATGGGAACTCTCAAATTTAAAAAATGGCAAGTGTGGCTCTAAAATCTCAGTATTTTTAGGAATAATAAAACATTTCTTAAGAGAAGAAATCCTTAAGGGAAATATATAACTGAAATAATAAGATCTAATAGTGACTGTTTAATTTTCAAATCCTAACTTAGTAATGAATGCTCACTAACTTTGGGAGGCTCATAAAAAATATTAAAATGGTGAACTGTTATAGAACATACCTCTCAAAGTAGAATACACTTTATCAGCTATTTTCTTAGTTGGGCAATAAATAATTGTGGAGCCAAACGAATTTTCAATTTTGTGTTTATTAATGATTCCTCGAAGATCATTTAATAAATCTAGCCCTTTTAGGGAGACAGATAAAAAAAGATTTTCTCTATCAAAACTTGTACAAATTTGTTGAGGGTTCCTGAAAATAAGAACAAGAAAATGGTTTATTCTCTTTTGATTATTTTAATTTTCAATAAATTATTCCCTTGAATGAACTAAATAAAGAGGTTGAAAGACCTCAAAATAATAATTCTTGAATCTGCGAAAATATTTTATGTTCCATCCTATCCTATCCTCCCAGGAAGACGCTTCTTAAAATTTCACCACCAGGAAGACCTGATTACCTTTGTAAATTATATTGCTGTTTTTTTCTCGTGTTTATGCATTTTCCTAGTTTATATCTTTTTATAGCCCCCATTCCTTTAATATTTATTCAACTTTTTAATATTTATTTGTTTATTTAAACTCTTTAATTTTATTCCCATCCCCCTCTGAACATTGTATCATCATTGCCCCATTCCAATGAATGTACATATTTACTTATATTTCATTTTATTATTTAAGGCTTCACATATAATATTTGTATTAGTTGCTTTTTTTGTTTTGTTCTTTTATACTTTTGTTTTTCTTTATTCATATTTATATTTTTAGGTTAAATTTCTTTATTGTTTATTTTGTACTTATTTTTATTCTTATGGGACGAAGTCCCAGAATAAAGTTTTTTTTTTCATTCATTCATTCATTCATTCCATGGAATAATAATCACATCAAAATAAATAAACTAAAGGTTATGTCTGTAGATTGCATAAAATGAATACATTTCATGAAATCATTCCGTTTCTTACATGGCACCAACATATTTCTATTTATAAGGCTCAGTAGTGGTTAATGGTAAACATTTCGTCACTATCTCTTAGTTTCCTTGACTTAAAATATAGACTATAAATGAAAACATAACATCGAGTAGAACCAAAGTTATGAAGGCTTCAGTAAAAAACTTTCTGTATGCGAAGGGGTGGATCTAACCCTAGGGAGGAGATAGAAAACAGCTTGGCCTTAACGCCTCACTGCCCTCACCCCAGGAGCTGGGCAAGCTATACCTCTGCCAGACCTGCTGTCCTCAGCCCGGCTCCCGGGGGCCTTCTCCTACCTGCTGTTTTATTGCTCTAGCACAGGCTGAGAACCCTACAGAAGGGTCTAGTTTGCTTCTGGCATTGCTAAGGTAACAAGTGTTGTGAGACAGTCATTGATTTCTGTAAAATTTACTTTTTTTCTAAATTTCTTCAAAATTTACGTGCGTTTATTATACAATAATAATTATTTAAATTATAAAAACTTTTTATATTTATTCCATACAGTTAATTATTGTGGAACGTTGCTCTTTAGATTCTAGAATGTCTGGATGTAGTGTAAAAAAAAAAATAGCGGTCAAGCATTTAAGTTAAGGTTGTCATTTTTTTTTAATATATACATAAAAACTAATTCTCTTCATAAGAGTTATAAACAGATGTAATTAATTATAATTTAATTAAACAAATAATTATTCGTTTTAGTGCCGTGTTTTGCATCTTTATATTATATTTATCGGTTTACTAGGTCAAAGTGTAGGAGACACTTTTGGGCCGAAAAGTTAATTTAGCGCAACAAAAAGTAGTATATCCACTCCTGTTGCTTAAGGTACAAAATTATGAGTATCTGTATAATTAAAAATGAAGGATAGAATTTAGGAACATTTTTATAAAATATTCTGATACAATTTTCTATGTTCTGGTATCACCCTAAAAAAGGCAAAGTAAAGAAACAGGTATTTTACTTTCTTTTAGTTCATTCAGGATTCATTTTAGAGTAATTACAACTTCCTTATTTTTACTAGGTAAAACAGAAAAGAGACGGAATACTATTATTTCCACAGTAGAGGAAATGCATGAAATAATTTTCAATGCCTCTAATTAGAAAAAGAAAAAATTGAGATTGCACATTTTTCAAGTAATACTTTCATCAAGTAATTCAAATTTTTTGTACATCGCATTTAGAATGTCTGCCAAATCAATGACCCTCTATTTCAGGTTGGGAATTATTGAAGCACTAGTCGGCGGACTACCTCAAATTCAAGATCCAGTTCCAGCAGTATCTATCCATTTGTCGGAACCTTGTCCGAAAGGTTACAAAGGGAAAACAATTAGGAGGAGATGCAAAAACTGCTGGGACATAAGTTAATAAAATATTTGTAGCATAAGGTAGACAACAGATAATAGTTATAGGTTTTACTAATAAGTTACCAAAATTGTAAATAAATAAAATAGAATAATAATGCAAAATAAATTACACCTGTATGACGTGTTTATTTATACAATAAAATCTTATTATATTAACCCTTTAACACACAAAACTTTTTTTTATACATAAAACAGTTTTTTTTTGTTTTTTATATTATTTTAGGGTATTGAAAAACACCTGCTAATCTGTACTTATTGTATTGAAACAAACATGGGCGTATATAGAAAATAATTTTGGGAGGGGCTGGGAAAATTACAGGGGGGGGGGGCTGCGACCATTTCCGGGGTATGGAATACTAAAAATTTAGAACTTGAAATAATTTTAGGCAATTAAAACGCTATTACACGTAAAATAAAACATTTTTTATGGACTAAGTGATCTTATTTCATTTATTTTTAAGGGTTTTACGACAAATTTTTACCGTCAAATCAATATTTGGGGGGGGGGGGGGGAGCTGCAGCTTTGTTTTTGAATCATAACTTTTTAATGTCAATTTTAATACTTCAATAGCTTAATAATATTTTACCAATTTTAACAATATGAAATTAAAAATTGTTATGTAATTTACCAAAAATGAATTACATTTAAATTAATAAGTTAAAATAAATTTTTAAATTTAACTTATTGGTTCTATTTTTATTTCTGATATCGTCTTTTCATTGCAATATGTCACACTTTTAAAATGTTAAGGTAATTAATAACAATATTAACAGCCTTAAAATAATATTTTTAATTTAATTATTTTATTTAATATTATTTAAGAAGTAATTACTATATATTACCTCAGATTTAATGACGCAATAATATCAGCTCTGACTTGAGGAGTTGCTGTAGCTGTCAATGTCACTATAGGAATATTTGGTAAAATTTTCCTAAGGTTTCCAAGATGTCTGAAAAATTAAATAGGACAACTTTAAGATTTTCAAAAAATATTTACTTATTAAAAAATATATTAAATCAAAACCACAACAAATTTCAAGCATGAATTTATTTTGAAGGAAGCAGATCAATTATCTTCTTTCAATGAATAAGATTTTTTCCATTTTTCAGTATATAACAGCTTAGCAATAAATACTTCAAGATCAATAAGCCTCTAAGAATAAAAAAAGTCCGACTCGCAGGAACTGCATCATCTTAGCGCGGTTCCGTTCTTATTCCTAGTGTCATTTGGAAAGAATGAAATAGAAACACTCATTATTTTCCGATCTTCCTTGAAATGATTTATGACCGGTGACAAAGGGCCAGCGTACCCTTTTACCTGGAACACCCTAAAGCTGGGTTGGCCAGGCTCCACTGCTACAGACATGAAATTCTTATTTCATTGTTCAATGTATTCAAAACTATCAAAACATTTCTAATTTATAAATGTTTCTAAAAATAAATACAATTTAAAACAAACAATTAAAAAGTGAGCTAAACAACTACGAAAACCCGTTCAAAAGAACAAAACAAACACATTCAAAGTTTTAAACACCGTTTTCTCCGATTGACATTGACTAATCGAAAATCTTCTCAGAATATTAATTATAGAGAATTTAGTAAGCTTTTGAATAGTTTCTATCCACTTACCACGATTTCCCAACTGTTTTCGAGATATTAAGGAAAATATGCGAAGTTCCCAAAACTTTTCATGTCTCTTAATAAAATATTTTATTCTAATTCTTCCTTAACTCCAAACGTAACCAAAATTTACACATATAAGTTGTCCCAAGTAAACAAATTCATCTACATACTGTAGAGTGATTCCGTTGTGGCTTATCTCCTTCTTTAAGCTATCGGTCATTAACACGGTCTTAGTGTAATTTGGGATTAGTCCAACTTCAGCGCTATGGTTTATGAGATCTTTCACCATTATTCTTAGTTCTTCTGCCTTTTCTGAGATCAACACGATGTCATCAGCAAATTTCAAATTGCTCAGTTTCCTACCATCAATTTTGACACCCATGTTGAACCAATCAAATGCTCGGAAAACCTTTTCCAATAATATTATAAAGAGAGTGGGTCACCCTGCCTTATATATATATATATATATTTATATATATATATATATATATATATATATATTTATATATATATATATATATATATATATATATATATATACATACAGTAGGACCTCCATTATCCGGGATTCCAATTAACCGGGGTCTCGATGGGGGAATTTTTATTTTTATTCATTCTTTAAATATTATGTACATACAAACATAGTTATTGCATTATTTTAATTTTTATCAACTAAAGCATTTGATTTCATAATTTTGTATTAAATATTTGTATGTATGTAATGACGATTATGCACATTAATATGAATTTAAATTAATACGTTCCCAAAACTTTTCATGTCTGTTAATAAAATATTTTATTCTAACCCTTCCTTAACTCCAAACATAACCAAAATTTCAACATATTAGTTTTGATGAAATTCGAACATGCAGAAAATGTTTCAACTGAATCCCATGACTTAAAGTACCCAAACCAAAAACGTTATTCAACAACTATTTTTCCAATTTTCTCACGTTTTTTTTTTTCAAAAAAGGCCACTAACCAAAACAGTAGTGTGTATTTTGAAGTGTAGGCCCCTTGACGGCCAAAGCTGCACCGCTGTGTGTGTCACTACCCTTAGTTTGTCTTTGAACAATAATTTGAAAAATGCAAATATTGTTGTA
This sequence comes from Gonocerus acuteangulatus, assembly GCA_946811695.1. Lineage (NCBI taxonomy): Eukaryota > Metazoa > Arthropoda > Insecta > Hemiptera > Coreidae > Gonocerus > Gonocerus acuteangulatus. The sequence goes on along the minus strand of OX328123.1, from coordinate 49,769,773 downwards.
GTTTGTGTCAACGAATTATATGTTAAAGGATTTTTATTTAAAAAAAAAAAAAAAAAAATGAACGTTTCTATAATTCAATGACAAATGAAATATACAAAACACAATCATACCTATAACTTTTTCGGAAATCATGGCCCCACTGGCTGACACAATGGGCTTCATCAATAGCTATGAGACAAATTGAGTGATCAACAAGTCTTATTAATAAATTTTCTCCATACTTATTTGTACAAAATTCAGGGGTGACATAAAGCAGGCGGTATTCTCCTTTCAGTAGGTCATTGACTACAGCGGACATTGCATTTTGAGCGCTCCCAAGAAAACAGGCAGGAATATTTCTCATCTAAACAAAATTGTTAAAAAAAAATGCTAGCAATGTTTAATTCATGAAAATAAGTGAATAATGAAATATAGAACACATAAACACAAAGAAATATTTTCTGTGAATTTTGGCTTGATTCCTCCGACTGTATAATAGGAAATCCTGATTATGACATATTCTGATGATGTAAATGCTGCCAAAAAATATTGATGCTTTATACCCATACAAAAAACAAAAAAAATTATAATTTGATCCTTTGTCAATACTATACCGTCTCAGAAATGGCTTATCCGATTTAGATGTGTTCTTCACTAATATATTGTAGCAAGCTTAACTTAACATTTAGTGTTTGCTTCATGTCAATTGGTCCATAAATAAAAAAGTTATGCCAATGCAAAGAATCCCGTCGAACATTTGCTAAACTATCCAACACGAATGCCCGAGTGGCAGCGATCATCAAAGAGTGAGGGGGCAAACATCAAAGCCTTTGATTTTATATACCATCTCTGCGGCCCGCGAACGTATTTACACACTAAAGTTTGGACCAGAAAAAGTCAAAGGTTGCCCATACCTGGTATAAAGTGTCTGACAAACCCAAGGGCAGTTTTAGGGAAGTATGTTGGCAGCAGTGAGCATCTGGATTCTAGAAACCCACTGCTGTCAACATACAACACTAAAATTTCACTTGTGTCTGTCAGACACTTTATACACACCAAGGGTTAACAATCCCTAAGGGTTTGCCTTGGGATTTCTGTACATGATACTCCATATACCCATTCAGCTGATTGTACATGACCTTTGTTTCACCCAATAAAGGTGAATTCTCATAATTTTTCCAATATTTTGCCTAAAAACCAGCAATTTCTCATAGTTCGATAGTTTCCTGCGATGACAAATCATCAAGCCCAGGAGTGGATAAATAATATTAATCTATTCTGAACTGAATACTATAGGAATACACAGACACAAAGGCAAAAGTGATCTAGCCAGGTGAAGAAATTTGAAAACGTTTTTTTTTTTTTTTTTTGTTTTTTTTTGTTTTTTTTTTTAATATTAAAATTTACATTTTTTTATTTATTTATTTAATTATTCAGAATTTACAACAATGTAAAAATACATTACTAGTAAAATGATACTTGTGAATATATCCTGAAGCTCGTGAGGAGGGAAGCTGCACAGTTGCAGTACCCACAAGGCAGCGTGTAATATTGTAGTAACTACTCGTGGAGCTGGTCTCTAGGCCAGTTACGCTTCAGACGGCGAATGGGGTTGTTTGGGATTAGATGTGATGATTGAAGTTAATTAAAGAATTTGGATGACAGTGTAATTTAGAATGAAATGTTTTATATACTTGTTTTGATAAGGGTTGGATAAATGGAATATGGAGGTCGTTGTGAAGAGTCAAATTGGATACAAAGAATGGAGCGTCGGCTATTTTACGGAGGATTTTAGATTGCAATGATTGAATTTTGTAGGAGTTTGAGGGCTTTGTGGATCCCCAGAGCTCTATGCCATAAGTACATATAGGTCTGAGTATTGTGAGTATTGTCATGTAAATGAGCCTTTTGTTCTTAAGTGTAAGGTGTGATTGTCGGTCGAGTAAGAGTAGTAAAAGTCTGTCTCTTCTGAGTAATGTGTGGTTTCCAAGTTAGTCGTTTATCAAGTATAAGACTAAGGTAGTGGATTTGGGATTTTTGAGGAAGAATTGAGTCGTTAAGGGACACTGGGGGACAAATAGATCGTCTGAGGGCAAATGTTAGGTGGCAGGATTTCTGTGGGTTTACTTTAATTCTCCACTTGATGAGCCAAGGATTGATGGTGTTAAGATGAGCCTGAAGGGACCTGGATGCAAGGCTCGGATCTTGGTTTCAAGCAAATATGGCTGTATCATCGGCAAACATATGGAGAGATGTGTCAGGATAAGTTGGAATATCGGCTGTGTATACCAGGAAAAGGAGCGGACTAAGAATTCCACCTTGTGGAACACCTGCAAGTTGGGGGAAAGTAGGTGAGGATGAAGAACCATATGAGACCTGAAAAAATCTGTCACAAAGGTAGGATTTTAATATTAGCTAGTATGTGGATGGAAGTATTTTTTTTATCTTAAACAGTAATCCCTCATGCCACACGCGGTCAAAAGCCTGAGCTACATCGAGGAAGACACCTTAGCAATATTGTTTGTTTTCGAAGGCTGTTGAAATTAAGTCCACAATTCTGTGACATTGATGAATAGTGGCATGAAATTGACGAAAACCAAATTGGGATGCGGGAATTACAGGTTCAAGGACCGGATAGAGGCGTTTGAGTATGAGTTTCTCAAGAATTTTTTTTAATATGGGTAAGAGGGAAATAGGTCGATAAGAAGTTGTGTCATGGACGGGCTTTTTTGGTTTGTGTATCATTCGGACTATTGAGTATTTCCAGAGGATGGATGGGAAAATAAGTTGTTCTAAGAACGGCGTTATAAATATAACATAAAAATAGGACTGCTTTTTTTGGGAGGTGTTTGAGTATTTGGGGCGTAATTAAATCATATCCTGGGCTTTTTTTGTTAGGTAATTGTTGGATTGTGTAAGTTATCTCATTAGGATTGAAGGCCTTTGGAGGAGGTGACATTGGAAGGGGCTCATCTAGTTCGTCTGAGACTTGGAGGGAGTGGGTAGGATCATTAATATCAGGGTGAGGGGTGAAAACATTGGAAAGGTATTGCCCGAGGTCGTAGAAATTTCCTCATCAGATTTGGCCCATGAGCCATCTTCCTTACGAATGGGGTGGTGGGAAGATTTGTATGATAAAATGTTTTTAGTGGCTTGCCAGAGTGAGTTGTTAGACGTAGTCAGTTCTTTCGTGTAGGATTGAAATTGTTCGTTTTTATATTTTTTGAGTTCGTTTCTGAGTTTGTTTGTCAAGTGATTTAGTCGTCTTTTGTCTGAGGGATATCGGGAAGTTTGCCATCGTTTGCGTGCTCTTCTCTTTTCCGTTAGTAAATGTTGTATGTTTGTCGGTATGTCAGCCAGCTGGTCGTTTTTTTGAGTTAGATAAAGGTTTTCGTCTTGTGGAGTTGAATAAAGATTGCTGAATGGCTATTGTAAAGCAATTAACAGCTTCATCAATTTCTACATCTGTTTTCAAGGATATGTTTAGGTTCAGATTATTTTCTAGGATTGTTTGAAAGGCTTGCCAGTCAACTGGACCATGTATGAGTGTCGGTCGTGGAGGAGAGGAATAGGAATCTACATCGGAGTTGAAACAGGACGATTGGAGTATGGTCGGATGAAAGGTCATCCAGAGGGGAGATGGAAGTAGGGATTTGGGAAATACCATGCGAAATAAAGAAATCAAGGATGTCAGGTCGTTTTGATCGAGAAGTGGGCCAATATGTAGGTGAAGAGGGTGCGATTATTTTTGCTGAGAAGGTAGAAAGAGTTTGTAATAAAGCTCTTCCTCGGGGATTAGCGACACGGCAACCCCATTGGGGAAGTTTTGAATTGAAGTCTCCGCCAATTAAAAAACGTGGACCAAGATGTTCAAAGAAGTTCTGAAAGGAGGTGACAGAAACAGATCTATTTGGAGGGCAATATACAGCTGCAACTGTGATGGGAAATTGGAAGGTCGACTGTAGTGAAATTGATGTACTCTGTAGGATATTTGGTGGGAATTGATTTGGAATTTGGAAGTGAGAAATCGAAGATCGTACAAGAATCGCTGTTCCACCGTGAGCAGTCCCGTCTGGATGGTCAGTCCTATATGTCTTGTATCCCTCGATATTAAAAGGAGTTCGTCATGTGAGGTGCTTTTCGGTTAAAAGTGCGATATCAATGTTTTTGTCCCTTAGAAATATGTCCAGTTCGTCTTTGTGATTTAGAAGTCCGTTGGAGTTCCATAGGAGGATTGTAAGAGGGTTACAGAAGGAATGATTCATGTTTGGGTGGGATGACAAGGAAGTTGACAGAGTTTTTGCAAAATGAAAACGAGTGGTGTTATTATGGTTCTCATTTCTGCTAAGAAGGCATTAAGTGATGCGGCAATAGAATTAAGCTCAGAAAGGGGTGTGGATAAAGGAAGGTTAGAGGGTTCAGGGAAAGGACTTACCCCACTTTTCGCCGTAGCAGCGTAACTGGCCGTAGAGAGACTCGATGCAGTGACTGGGAATTCTGTCTGAGGAGTTGCATCAGGAACGGAAGGTGGATCTTGGCATGGCTGAGCTGGATACGTGCTCTGAAGAATATCTTGCGGAGGAGTGTTCTTTGAGAAGATCTTGGTTTGGGAAATATTGTGTAACAGCAGGTGGGATTCTTGAATTGTTGGGGCAGTCGGCTGTTCTCTTGGGAGTTATTGGCGCTTTTTCAGAAGTTCTTGATATATTGAGCAGCCTTTGTAATTAGCCGGATGGTCACCTTGGCAGTGAACACACTTAGCCTTTTCTTCACGGTTTTTTTTGGAGTACTGTGAAGTTAAATGTGGTCCTGCACATTTAACACAAGCTGGATTCAATGTACAGAAGTTCTTTGTGTGGTTGAAGCCCTGACATCTCTGGCATTGGATCAGCTCTTCTTTTCTGTGGGGCTCTTCAACTTTTACACTTGTGTACAGAAGACGCTTGAGGTTAAATATCTCACTATTATTACCAGCTGGCTCCAAGTCAATAAAGAATAGAGGAAGTGGCTGTTTGGTTATTGGGTGGCGGACAGTGATGGCATTACGCACCTTGAACCCAATTTCATTCAAAGCCTCTTTAATGTCAAGTCCTGATGTGCTTGGGTGGAGGTGACGAATTACAACTCTAAAACTCTTTTCTTCGTTTAGCTGATATGTAAAATATTAGAATCCAGATGTTTTTAGATGTCTGATAATTTTCCTGTAGGAGTCTGAAGATGTTGGCTTAATGGAGACTGTTTCAGAACGACAGCGGCAGGAAAATTCTGTGGGATCGACTACTTTTTCTAGGTCCTTGCAAAACTTGATAAAATTGTTGATGCCTTTGACGTGAATGGGAGGTATTTTGTTTACATGCTCTTGGATTGGTTCTTCTATACGGGAGTTGTCTTCCTCAATAAGGACTGCTGGTAATTGTTTGTTTGGCGTTGTATCATGGTTGGCAGATTCTTCTTCCTTCGAGTGAAATGGAAGTACCTTGCTAGTAGACGGTGGAGTTGAAGATGACGCGTGGGAGATCTGTGATAAGGATCGTTCTGGGGTTGGTTTTTTGTTTTGTGGAGAATTCGGAGAATTTCGTTGCGAATTAGGTTGTCTATTTGAGTTCCCTGTCTTCCTTTTTGCTCCCATATTAATTGATATAAATTAGTGGGAAGAAAGGCAGTATGTAAAAAAAATAAATAAATAAAATAAAATAATTATAAAAAAAGTGAATGAAATAAACAAAGTAAATGTGAGAAAACGAAAGGATATGCTTGCCTCACCACTAGCCTAGCCAGGGCAAGGCTCTAATGTAATTCAAAGAACTTATTATTCACTTACTATTTAAGAGTTTTCATTTGATGTTAAGTTCTATAATACACACTGAACATAAACATAACCTCCAAAGTCAGTCTCTTCTTTTCTTGCCTGAACTTCTTTCCTTCTATTCTTCCCAGAAGTCTTGGGATGAAGATTGAAAACTAAGAGGATTATGATATTAAAATATGAAAAAGTTTTTAATTTTTTCCTTAATATAAGCTAAAAATTGAAAATTAACTTCTCATGAATTTTAAGCAAACTTTTGTTAAAGCAACCATAACAGCTGTCTGTAAGAACCAACTCTATAATGACGGATGAAACGAGAATCGTTGGTTCCTCTAAATTCCTTTGTATTGTTTTTGACCATAATATACATTATCTTAAATATAATATATGATAAAAGATGGTCATTAAGAAAGGCTAATAGTTGAGGTGTACACTAGAAAAAGAACAGGTTTGATTTCCAGTCTACTAAATTAACATTTCTGTATAATGCAATTTAAAAATAATAAGTTCAGATCTTATAAAGCAGGTATGGGCAACCTTTGACATGTTGTGGGCCAAACATTAGTATTTAAATATGTTCGCAGGCTGCATAGATGATTTAAAATAAAATCAAAGGCTTTGATCTTAGCCGCCTCACTCTTCGATGATCACTCCCTTGATTCCACAGAAGCAAGCGACAAACACCATCTCACTATATCTTCCTCATTTAGAGCGAGTGTGAGTAAGTAGTGTAATATTATTGGGGGGGGGGGTCAAAAAGTCTCGCAGGCCGGATCAAATCTTACTGAATCGGATTCAAAATAATTAAATTACTTTTTGTAAGAGAAGGAAATAAGAAACATATGTAATTAGTCAATCAAGCAATCTCTGATGCTTGAAACATTACCTTGAGTGACAAAACTTGGTCCTGCATAAGTGAAATAAGTGGTGATATTACAATCCCCAATCCATCACAGAAAACAGGTGGATATTGATAACAAAGACTTTTTCCATAACCTGTAGCCATTACAACACAATTATCCTGACGATCCTTGAAATAAAGAATACAAGATTTATTCAATGCCAGGCAAAATTCATTGGACCATAGATACAGTGAGAACAAAAAATATTGGGACAGGAGATAATATTCTTTCTACATTATATGAACCTTAATTCAATTATGATCGACTAAAAGATTTAAACATTTATTCAAACATAATTGTTGAAAAGATGGTAAAACCTTCAGACTTCTTGGCAGGAGATTTACTAAAGTTATTATAATTTTACGTTTAATTTTATTACAGCCTTCATGGAGGTGATTTCTTAAGTTGCTTTTATATTTATAAGCAGGATCTGGATTGTTCTCACAAGATTTTCACACTGTTCTTCCGAGTAAAAGTCAAGTGGCGTAGAATAGCCAAAACCTTGAATCCATGCTTCCTTGAATGCTTTTAGATTTGAGCCATAGTCCTGCCAAAAGACTTGATTTGCCAGTTTGTCAACATGAAAGGCAAATTCATTAACAGAAGAAGATAACTGTTTTCTATTGAAATGCTCATATATGATTCAGATCATAATCTTAAGAAATAAAAAACAAAGAATAAATTGTAAATTCTCTGAAATTTGTGAAGCAATTACTTCAGGAATTTTTTTATACCTTTTACACTATCTCTACCTTAATTCATTCCGTTACAAGATAAGGCAGTCTATCCATATATATTATTTTTACACAGATGAATCTAAAAACTACCAGGTTCTTAAATTTAAATGAACTTTGTAATTGATTGATTTCAAAGCACTGATTATGAAAGTGTACAATAAAATACTCCCTCTTCTTACAAGTAGTCTCCCTTCTTATATTTTCAATATATCATCAAATTATTTCAAACAGTAATTACTGGAAGGAATATTACGTTTTATTTAAAGAATATGATTTAAGAAACCGGAAACATTAAACTGGAACCCAGGAGAATTAAGATGTAATTCAATCATCTAACCAATTGCAGTAATTCTTAATTTTTTGTAATTGCCTTTATTATTATTATTTATTTTTTTTTACAGCAGACAACATCATTAATGAATGTCATTAGAAACACCATGTAGTCAAATATAATTTGCAACCTATTGTTAAATTTATGTAGCAATATTCTTTTTAATGAGGGTTTTTAAGGTATCCCAATATATCTTGTTCTCATTGGACATAACAAGTAAAATAAGTACCTCAATTATGGATCTGATAATTCGCCACTGCATTGGCCTGAATTCTTTATGGCCAAAATATTTCTTTAGCACTGCTAAATGTTTTTCAGTGGGCTCCATGGTAGGTTACAATTTCAATATTGAATAATTGTATAAAAGCTTCCAGTTATTTCGGCAGCATAAAAAAAAAATGCCCGTAAAAGTTACTACTTATTATACTGATTTCTATTGACAAACAAACTTATCAAAATCAACAGAAGCAATGTCATTATCAGAATGTAATATAATGCCAAAATCTTTTTGAAAAAATAAAATATTAAAAGTATCTGACATTCCAACTATGGCGCCATTGAAAATGTTTATAAGCAAGGTAGGTTATAAATTGTATCGATTCAGCTACTTGAAATTTAGTGTAAGCAGATCTTGTATAATCACATCGTGTTTTTTCCTAAAAAAAAAAAAAAAAATTATAAATAATAAATAACAAAAAATGTGAGTTATCAGGGAACAAATTAGAAAATAAACCACATAATATTATTTGATCAGTAAGTATTTTTTTTTCTAATGTGTTTCTTTGTGAATGATGCAGAGATCTTGTTATAAAACTTATCCAGAAGTTTAGGAAACAGTGAAGCTGTATGTTTTAAAAGTATAAAAACTCTCTTTTAGCAAAAAATAATTTAATTCACCATTTTTTTATTGAGATAAAATCACTTAGAACTTATAAAATAATTCTTAGCGAAGGTCATTAAAAAATTTGCGTCCTCAAATCTTTTATATCTCTCCCTTAATAAGGGACTATTATATTTTATAGATGTTATCCCCCTCCCCTATCACATCTTATAATCCACAAAATATATTAGAGATTTGTGAATTCGTGGACCCTTACGATAAAAGTAATTCTTACATTCGTCATCTATTTCAGAAATAGGGAAACTAATCTTAACTAATAGGCCTTAAGTAAACTGGTATTTTGATATTCTATCGGAGGCAGATCGGTAGACGGAATTTAATATGAAGTTAAGAGACTCGTGCCATGGACACCTCCTTGAGGACCTCTATTTTTCTGAAAAGATAAAACTTCTGAATGAGCATTGTTTCGCACTCGTTACATTCTGAATGCTCATTGAGAAAGATAGCTTGAAAATTATGATAGCATCATGGGCGTATATAGAAAATAATTTCGGAGGGGGCTGGGAAAATCTGGGGGGGGGGGGGGCTGAGACCATTTCCGCTTTATAGAATACTAACAATTTAGGCCTTGGAAGAGTTTTAGCCAACTTAAACGCTATTACACCCACAATAGAATATGTTTTATGAACTAAATGATCTTATTTAATTTATTTTTAAGGGTTTTATGAAATTTTTACCGATCAAATCGAAATTTCGGAGGGGGGGGGGCAGCAGCCCACTCCGCCCCCCTTATATACGCCTATGGATAGTGTTAGTATTTACCATCCCTTTTACAAGGGCCTTTTCGATGTTGTCTACATATAAAATTGTTTTTATAAACAAAGGTAGATATTGGTTAATAAAACTAAATTTTGTAGATGAAAAATGTGGGTACTTACGTATTAGCTTCAACGCAGATTAAAGATGTGGGTCTCGTTCAGAAATCTGGATTATGGATAATGCATTTATATTGGTCTATTCCTATTGTGTTTATAGTAACCGTCTTGTTCCCGTTCTATTTAGAACGCAATTCATTTGTACATTGGTATTTCTTTGTTTGTTGTTTCGCGATTTCTTAATTTTTAGTTTTCTTTTTTCGTGTTTGAGAGCTGCATATTTGCATATCGGCCCATTTTCCACCGAAAAACCATCTTTGATCTATATTATCAACGAGCTGGATTAACTAGGGTTTTGATTGATTGAGCGGGCGTAGCGAGCGGAAACGCATAGAAACTATGCCATTGACATAAGTGCTAAACAACAAACTAGGAAATGGCGTAACAACGAAAAAAAAAACGCCAATCGCGTAAAAAGGTTATATCCAAACTCCAATCAATCCAAATCTTTGATAATTCCGTCGCCATATTGGCAAAAACTGAATTGACGCCTTGATCCAGATCTTTGACCCGGTGATGATCCAGATATCTGAGAGCCGGTTCTTTAACCTGCGTACCAAAATGTGGTTTTATTAACCACGTGACCTAAGCCAGCCAATCTCAATGAATCTCATAAGGATTGTAGGTACTTACATATCAGCTACACCTCAGGTTAGAGAGTATGGGTCTCGTTCAGTGATCAGGATCATCAGCACATGCGCGAAGTCAATTGAAGTCGTGCCAATATGGCGAGAAAAAGACCATTTATTAATATTATCAACGAGTTGGTTGTCCAGTGTTTCGATATAACCTAGAGGGAACACGTTGCACTTATGTTAATGGCATAATTGCTATGCGTTCCCGCTCCCTATGCTCGCTTAAGATTATATCGAAACTCTGGTTTGATAATATAACAACTGGTTGATAATATAGATCACTGGTTTTTTGGCGGGCAAAGGGCCGATATGCAATTTAACATGGCTTTAAATGAGCCATGCTCTCTTTTTTCAATCATATTATGTTGTCGCCATATAAACTCAACTAAATATGACTTCTAATGATGCCTCGCTGTCCTCTCGACTGTTTGGGTATGAACTCCTGTGTCGGAATCAATTAAATTGTACCTGTGTTTCACTTTTGTATGTCTACAAGTGAATTGCGTTGATAACAGAAAGTAAACAAGGCGGTTACTCCAAATAACGGCCAATAGAATTGCAATTAGGAATAGGCCAATAGAAATGCCAATGAGTTATGGGCTTGCGCTGATGATCCAGATATTTGAACGAGACCCATTTCTCTAACCTGAGGTGTTGCTAATACGTAAGTACGGGATTGCCAAGTAATTACTAATTTATTTTCTTTGTACTTTATTTGTTTACTTTATTCTACATGTTTCCATAATTTTTACTAATTTTAATGGAGATATTTGACCGATTTATTTTTGTTACCGAATTGTTTTTTACAAATTAGTAATGTTGTTCTACGTCCATTTAAGGAAATCACATTGAATAAATTTGTATGTCAAAAGTCAATATCACATAACGTCTTAATTGTTTGTGTACATTGCATTTACTCAAAAGGTCTTATGGACGTTCCCATCTCACAACCAATCCTTATGCAAATACTAAGATTTTCAACTTTCACGTCCAAGTCATCACAAACACAGTATCACCAACTTCTTCAGCGTACGTCGGTGACACGGTCAATACACGAAGACGATAAACGTTCGTGACTATGCTTTTACTTGTGACGTTAATCATGCCGTCAGAAGCCTTGAATGAAAAGCATTTCCACTTCATTTTCGAAATGAATGGTTTTACAGTGTGATATAGCAGAGCCGGTCCTTGGACAGGATTTTGATCAACGGCCCCCAATATGGGCGTATATGGAAAATATTTTTGGGGGGTCTCGGAGCATTTGGCGGGTATGAAATACTAACAATCTAGAACTTGGAATAGTTAGCCAACTATTACACGAAAAAAAAAGATTTTTTCTGAACTAAGTGATCTTAATTTATTTATATTTACCAATATTTCTAAAATCCATTATTTTTGTATAACCTATATCATGTTTTCTAAATAGCGAGGGGACAACAGTACCCAACAGTCCCCACCATGTGGCGGCCCCGTGGTGTAGTTCCAGCCTCTAAAATCCACTAGACAGCAAAGTGCTGTGAAGCAATTAGATACCGAGCCTAGGAAGAAACCACGAAGAAGGAAGCTGCTTGGAGCTAGGTAATCGGTTCACGGTGCCTTCGTGGAATAATTCTTCGGCTACATTACAGTTAATTGGTTATTAAAATCTTAATTGAGAACTCAGAAGTTAGCTGTTCCCTTGTAGGCTACACCAATAATCATCTGATCTAAACATTATTTAAATGGGTAATTTCTCCAGTGTTGTAGTATTTAGAGCGCATTATCTTTCGAGCCTATCTTGGACGGTGCAGAATGCACTTTTGTCGGCACTTTTTATAAGGAATTAATTCATAAATATTAATGCAAATACCCTTCCCGGGCTGCAAAGCCGATGTTTTACACACGCATATATATATATATATATATATATATATATATATATATATATATATATATATATATATATATATATATATATACTAATCCGCTTCTTCCTGATCAATTAAGTATATTCAATTTTTTGAATATACGTGGCGAAGGTCATTAAAAAATAGCACTTATTTTTATTTTTTGTACTCCTTTATTTTATAATTGCCCTACATGTTTCGTGGCCTCCATTCCACCTCCTCAGGGGCCGTTGAAGAATGTTTGAATACATAATTTTAGTAATACAATTAAATATTCATATTTAATCTATATATATAAAAATCACGTGTCTGTTTTTCTGTTTTTCTGCTTTTCTGTTTTTCTGTTTTTCTGTTTGTTTGTTCCTTATACAAATCCACACCGTTTGACCAATTTGGACCAAACTTGGCACACATGTACTTCTTGATACGGGAAATCTCCTAGGCTAGGTCAAAATAGTCAAATTTCGAAATTTGGTCAAAAGGTCAAAAGTTTTGTTCAAGAAAAATTGGCTACACTGAACCATTCATATTCTGGCAGTCATTTTGAATAATATCTCAAATTTATTTGTTGATGTTCTTGATAATTAGAATAACTCGAACTCATTGATGACTTTACATCATTATATAATCATATATATATATATATATATATATATATATATATATATATATATATATATATATAAAATCTTTTAGGCTTCACAGTTCGGAAGTAACGAGTTCCAAATTGTTAATTAAAGAAGAGTGAATTGTTCAAAAATAGTAATTTTCTTTCCAGTGTTGCCTAGGTGGAGATTAGCAAGCTAAAAAAAACTTTCTTCTTTTTTTGCGAAAAGTTTTTCTTTTGCGAACAAAACTTTTCAGTTTTAACCTGTATGTTTATCTAAATTATAGCCGTATATTCTCAAGATTTGGACAAGTAATATCATATAAGATCAATTTTATTAATTTCTGATGAAAATGTAGAGCAACACTGAGCCCCTAGAAGCCATTAACCATTATCCTTTTTTTTAAGTTTGGTTTGTTTATCTAATTTCCAAAATTTTTTAGTTTTAGTAAAATATTAGTGTTTACCTAAATTATAGCCTTATATTCTTAAAATTTTGACTAATATATATTAATAAGTAATTTCAAATATTAAGTTTTTGATCAGTTGAAAAATGTTGTGATTATCTAAATTATAACCCTATATTCTCAGATTTTGGATTAATATCATATATTAGTAAGTAATTTGAAATATCAAGTATTTGATCTGTTGATTTGGAGTTTCCCGTTTGTTTTCCATAGTTAATTTTTTTGTATTTGTGAATTGCATTTTATCTCATGCATTTTCTTAACATGAACTATGTCTTCAACATTAACCCATTAACCTGCACAGAACTTTAATAATTTAAATACTTTTAGTTCTTTAACGTACCACCTAAAATCATCTATGTGTGACATGATATTTAAACATTTGGGTCATTCCATGTCAAATCAACCCAAAAAAATAGGATTTGACATCCATGATCTCAGATTTTAATGAAACTTGGCATGTTCATTCCTTTCATGGATATAAGTAAGAATATAAAATAGTTTTTGTCAATCTCAAATAGTTTAATTTCATGCCCTGCTAAAGTATTTCAAATTTTGCAGTTATCATCGATTGGACAAAAGAAGTGCACTTAGTTCTAAAATATAAATCATACCTATCGACCAATGTTGATGCCATTTTCTATGACAATACTTCAATAAATATGGAAGCCAGAAAAAAAATAATGTAAGCATAAAGTTATTACAAATGTTCTGAAAAAATCCTGAAGTGTTAAAATGCATTTTGTAAAAATTAAATATGGCGTTCCACACTAAGTGGAATATCATCAAACGATAAAAAGAAAATCACTAACATAGTTTTTTATTATTATTCCAAAAGGTATACACTATCACATGAAAAAATAAAATGTATGGTTTTTTCACTCTTTAATTTTTTTCCCCGTTAAATACAAAAAATTGTTCAATTAAAATTTTAGCTAACAATATATTATTTTTTATAGTACAGCGATTTAATTTTAAAAACTATAAAAAATAACCCAAAGCTATTCAGAATGAAAACTACATGTACAAAATATTCATTACTTCAGTGAAGGGTTTGCTGGGCAATATAAAATGAAATACAGCTTAATTTTTATCACATGTAACTGCACACCAGTAACTAACATTAAAATTTGAAATATTAAGTTTTTGATCTGTTAACTTGCTGGTTTCAGTTCGTTTTCCATAGTTGAATTTTTGATTTGCGAATTGCATTTTATCACATGCATTTGCTTAATAAAAACTATGTCTTTAACAGTAACCCATGGACTGTCCGAACTTATAGCAGGCTCAATATCTACTTGGCTCATACGGAGAATTGTAGTGTTTGTCATTAAACTAGATGCAACATTAGCAAACTCTACTGAGTTTTTTACATTTTTAGTTTCAGATTTGCTCATAACTTCCATTAGAGACCAAGGATTTTACTCTTTCTCCCACCCTATCTACTACACGTTTGTCATGAGCTGTAGTAAAATATTTCTGCTAAAACTTTTTGTGAAATTTTTCTGAATGTATGTAAAGCAATCTTGACATATATTTATTTTTAAACTGAGACAATGGATTATTACTGTAAATAATTTCATTTTGACAAATCATAATTTTTTATTATTATATCATATAATTTTATCAAAAGTGCGTATACAGAATTCATACCTTTATGTTTAGTATCGGAAGAAATGAGAAAAGTAGTGCATTTGTTTTTGAAAAATAATGCTGCTGTAAATAATTGAACAGTTTCTCAGGACCACAATCCTGATTGAATTCTGTTTTAACAATCGCAAGAATAAGCCATTGCAAGAACGGACGTTTTCTTTTCATTAATCAGTTATTTTATTTTATTTAATTCATTTATATTCATTCTTTTTTTTTATTTCTTTCACCTAATTTGTAATTTTGATATTATAATTTGTTTCTTTTTCAATATTATTATTTTTTTTTGTGTGTGTGTGTGTGTGTGTTTAACGGCGCATCTACAACTTGGCCATTAGTGCCGGGCTATCTACAGGTTGCCACCCTTTTATAATGCAGCCAGCACGTGGTCGGTCACCCATTCAGGTACTGACCATTTCAATATTATTATTACTATTTTTATTTGTATTATAATAGTTGTTATCATCATTACACTATCATATTTCTCTATTTTAATATTATTATTATTATACTTTTAAAACTCAGGAAAAAAATATAAAAAAAATGTATATTACTTTGATTGTAATGCAGGGAGTATTGGAAGATGGAACCTGCAGAATCTAAATGAACTCCCTCTAAATAAACTCCCCCCAAGCCATTCAATTTGTTCCTCATATAAATCCACAGCTTTCGAGCGATTTTGAACAAACTTCGCACACAGGTAGGGGTTGATATGGGGAGTGTCATAGGCTAGGTCAAAATCATCTGTCAGCTGTCTGTCTGTCTTTATTTTCCTTATACAAATCCACACCGTTTGACCAAAGTTGACCAAACTTTGCACACAGGTAGGGGTTGATACGGGGAGTGTCATAGGCTAGGTGAAAATCATCTGTCAGCTGTCTGTCTGTCTTTATTTTCCTTATACAAATCCACACTGTTTGACCAAAGTTGACCAAACTTTGCACACAGGTAGGGGTTGATACGGGGAGTGTCATAGCCTAGGTCAAAATAATCTACCAGCTGTATGTTTGTTCCTTACAACTATATAATATAAAGTTGGTGTAGCATGGCACACTGGGTAACAGCTAGTATATTATAAATAGTTAAGTTTAAAATTCAAATCTAAACTCCCAATGCGGTTCGCTTTCTACCCATATTAAGACCGAGTCTAACTAATCACCTGTTCGAGGGGTTTAGAAAGCAGGATATTATAAAATTAAGTAGTACAAAAAGAAAAAGAAGTGCTATATTTTATGACTTACGCGACATATTTCCAAAAAAGAGAATATGATATGTACAAATAATGGTAATATTATATTGTGATAGAGACCCGGTAGCCGTGAGGGTTAAGGCGTGAGCTCTTAACACTCCGTGCCAAAGGTCGTGGGTTCGATTCCCACTAGGGGTGGTGGCTTTTCTTTCGAAAAAAGAAAGGCATCACCCCTATCCTGGCTAGAAAAGAGTGGTAACCTATAGATAACCCGTCCTAAAATTCGTAGTTAATAATAACTGGACGTTAAAATTTAAATAAATAAATATTGTGATATATAACACAATGTCAAAATACTACAATAAAGCTGACACTCTTAACTACGGTGCAATTAAAAATGTTTATAAGGAAGGTAGGTTATAAATTACATCGTTTCAGCTACTTGAATTTTAGTGTAAGCATCTTGATTTTTTTAAATATGATTAATCCCGTTAAAAAGTAATAAAATAAACAATAAATTATTATTTGATCAGTAAAGTATTTTGCTTTAATGCAAAAATCATGTTATAAATGCTATCCAAAATGTTAGAATATATGTATTTTTCTGGAGTCCTGATTATCACCAGTAGGATGATGTGTACAATAAAAGCCCCGTTTTATTGTACTCATTACTGTTCAGTTATTATAAGTCTGCTGTAATTTCATATTTTCCTGTATAAAGTAATTATTATTTTTTAATACATTGATTTCTTTAATATATAAGTTATTCAGATTGATTTGAACAAACTGGCAAAAAACGATTGATAAACTATAGAAGACTCTCCCCAACAAACCTGTCATTAATAATTGTATATTCATATTAAAACCAAACAAAATACCATTTTGTTTTTAATCATTTGATTCAATAATCTATAAATCTTTTTTCTGATAGAAAAATACTTCATTTCCCCGTCCCACCAGAAAAGGTCAACTTCGATGTCTTTTAGGGTTCATCAACTTATCGAAGATGCTTCCTGGAGCAGCGAAAGTCTAACGCTATATTCATGCACCCACCGGGAACAGGAGGACGAATGACAGTACGCCCATCCGATGAGCTTACTTAGCTGAAGAAGCTTTTGCTCGATATCAGCAAGACACCAGAGACGCTGCCAATCTTGCCCACGCGCCTTTGGACGCCGAGCTTTCTATAGCCAGCGACGCATCCAACACCGCGCTCGGAGCCTTCCTTCAGTAGCTTGAAGGAAAGCATTGGAAGCCTCTCGGGTTTTTTCTCAAGGGCACTCTCACGGGCATAACAGACGTACTTCGCCTACGACGGAGAGCTCATGGCCATCTACTGCACCGTCAAACACCGACAGTAAAATGATTGTAATTATATCATTGAACTTTTTTCTATTTTTTGGATAAGATTTTAAAGACATGGTGCGTGGCAATACCAAAAAAATATTAATGCCTAAGCTGCTATATGTTAATATATCGTCGATGCAAATGCAAAGTATCGAATGTGAAAATCGCCACTTTTCAGAGTGAAAAGACTTTTATTCATTGCTTTGCTTTTGGACAATCAAATAGTCTACAGATTCAACCTTTTGACAGTGGTTACTTTCCCATTTCACTGAGTGAACTTAGATTCGAGACTTTGCCGTCCACCAGTCCAACAGTAATCAGTATAGATTGAAAATGAAAAATGCTTTTTTCACATTCGATACTTTGCATTTGTATCGACGATATTATCTTTTATTGTTATATTAAATTAGAGATGCAGGCATTAAACAAAAAAGACATTTTTGTTTAGAGCGAATGTTTCGCACTCGTGAGTACTTGTGGATCGTGTCATCGTGGCGTCATACGTGGGTTTCCCTCCCTATACGGAGGGCGGAAACAAGATGAAAGGATGATCGGTTTTATAGGTGAGAAATAGGGCGAGAGAAGGGAGTTAATCCCGCTCCCTTCGACAGCAAGGGCCTAATTGGCCAGAGGAAACGGCTCGGAGGGTGTAGAGAGAGATTGATGGAAGGTGGACGATGTCCGCAGAACGAGTAGTACCCTGAGAAGCAGTCGATAGTCGGCTCCAGGAAGGGAGTCTGTCCCCGGGGTAGGCGGGTCTTTACTAGCTACGGTTATGAGATCTGCAGTATTTGCATCGGATCAACCTCAAACTGGTGGGTCTATTTCGGAAGAAGTATCCTTACTATGAATGGACGACACGTTATTCAGCCCAATAGTCCGGGAAGAGAGCATTTCGTAGGATATCGAATGGAACTGCTATTTTGGCGATATCTTAACCATTTTAAAGTAATATGGGAACATTTTGGTTACGGTGGCTCTTTAACGACGGAGGTACGTTTTCTCAAGTTCTGCAAAAAAAAAAAAAAAAAAAAAAAAAAAAAAAAAAAAAAAAAAAAAAAAATGTCCGACCTGCAGGAGCTGTGACTTCTTAGCACTTTTCCGGTTTTGTATCCATTCTTCTATGGAGATATCCATTTGTGGCAGGTGAATCAACAAATGGATACCTCCTAGCCATCCAAGAACTATGCTTTCAACGTAGGTTAAAAGAAATTTCATTTTGAAAGAACAGGCTGACCGAGAAGCGAATTTTGCCCGAACAGAAAATGACGCAGTCAATAAAACAGCAAAAGAAGACTTACAGAAACACATAAAAATATCACAAGTCAAAGATGGAACGAGGGATGCTTTCCTCCCTATGGAACATTACATAAATCTACCTTCATAGCATTTGAGCCATACCCATTAAGTAGAGCTGATACCAATACCATATTTTGCTTAACTGGCCAATCCCCCAGTGTTTAAGATTAAAATATATCTAGAAGGTTAGCAGAGGAGCTGAGCAAGACTATCTTATAACTCTGCTCCCAGAAAACATTGATTGACTAGAAAATGTCTTAAAATTTATAGAACAAAGTTTGCAGCACAGAAGAGTATCATTAGGATAGTTCTATAATTTATTTTGTAATTATATATTTTTATCTGAAATTATATATCGTTTTTTTATAGGTGGTTTTGTCATTACATGAAGAAAAATATTAATTAGCTGAGGAGTTAGTTTAAGTAATTATTCACAGTACTTATTTTTATTTAGTTACAATACTTAGTTTTATTTTTCACTTACCATAATGTACTATTATTTCTTTGTTCTTTTATTGTAGCAATTAGCCCTTGCTATAAATAATTTCGTATTAAAAGCTTTCCTATTTAGTTTATAATATAACTTGATTCTTGGGAGCCTATTTTTTCAATAACAGCGGAGAGGATGTGGGGGTATTACACTTAGCTGCGTTGATCTATTTGTGCATAGTATGAGCTGTATAGATACTTAAGATAATGGCTTAAACGGCTAGACAGTGAGTTATGGTTGGGGTAATACTAACTGACATCGACTGATGTTCTCGGTCAGTTCGTGGTTTGAACAGGAAATGAGGGAATCAACTCTCTTGGTTAATGTTAACTAATTCTTGGCAAGTCTCTTTAATAACTATAAGCGATGCAATTAATAATATTTTAATTTCAAATAAATAATTTGTCTTGGTTTTATATATTTCAGTACCTACGTAATTTCCTTAATCCGTCAATTCTTAATAATGAAAACGTCCAGAAACTTGGCATACACAATATCCATAATAAACAATCAGATGAGTGCGTTAACCAGCAAAATCGTGTTATCTGATGTGATTTGATATACAAATTTGAAGCATCGGTATTTTTTAAACCTACGGGGTCAGAAACTTGGACCTTTCTCCTGGGCACCTCCAGATGGCATCAGAAGGCCAAGGTCATAAGCGGGTTTCCTCCCTATGGATGGAGGAAGGGAACGCTCGAAAATTAGGTCGGACCCAATGTTCTCCTAGACCTTTTGTTTCTGAACGTCTATTGGTTCTTAATGAGGTGCAGATAGTTAACCGCCGAGGTGATAAGAAGTCAGGGAATGGTTGGGATTCAGTAAGATTTCCGTAAAAAAATCTATATTTAGAACGTTTTCAATGTTTTTTGAAAAATATCTTTGTCTTTACACTCAGCTTGTCATGTCATTTTTACCTTGCTTTGCAATTGCCTTTTGAAGTCATTTAAGTGCAGAGGAAGGCCCGAATCGGCACTCAACGATGCATCCTGCTTTTCTAAGTCATCTGCCCTTCCTTGATCCCAATGTTTGAATATCTAAGGTACCCAGAGAAATGACCTATATATATATATATATATATATATATATATATATATATATACCTATATATATATATATATATATATCATTTAAAACACACATATATATATATATTATTTAGTTTAATGTGTTTTAAATGATATATATATATATATATATATATATATATATATATGTATATATATATATATATATATGTATGTATGTATATAATTTAGTTTAACGCAGTAGCAACAATTGGGCTAATAAAACCGGGTTATCAACAGGTTTCCATCCTTTTATAATACCCACAGCAAGTGGACGGTCACCTATTCAGGTACTGGCCTCGCCCGACGTTGCTTAACTTCCGTAATCAACGAGAACCTTTGCATTCAACATGGCTATGGCCGGTGGCGATATCACGTATTAACTGAAAGATTTCTAATAATGATGGATCTCAGGGGAATTTATTTTTTTAATTATGCAAAACAACTTTATGAGTCCTTGATTTGCTTTTCCGGGGTTCCCTTAATGCTCAAAAGCTAATTTTATAGCTACTGTTTCCATCTGGTACGCACTGGTTTGTTGATAAAGGAGTTCTGAGGGATCTTTGTCATTGTTTGTAAATGTGCCAAACATTTTCATATCCCTATTGTCATTTGAAAAGCTTAGAAGAGAAACAGATAATATTTTGCTCGACCTTTCTACAAAGGGATTTATGACTTTTCCTGGTCGGGTCCGCCAGACCCCAGAATCCTCATCTAGAGATACTTATAGACTTACGTGTATGTATGTGAAAAATATCAAAAATTTTCACATTTTTTGTGTTCTTCTACTACAGTAATAATTCTACAAATTAAAGCAATTAAAAAAAAAAAAAAAAAAAAAAAACCAACAGCATAAAGGCAGTTGAAAATATTCAAAAGACGTAATCAAATCTCTTTCTCTTGGAAAGCTATAATACTAACAATACATTTCTTTTCTTATTTTACTTATTATGTTTTATTGTCAAATACATTCTCCTACTATAACCAATTAAAAAATAATAAGAAATAAAAACAGACAAAAAGACCCGTTCGAATAAACGAATTCAATTACCAGCAGAATCCGCCCAATGGAGGATGGCGTTTAGGGCGAAATTCGCGCAAAAAAAAAATCGTAACTCTTATGTTTTTGAGTTCATATGCTTGCAGGTACTTCTTTTTTAGGTTTCTTAACATAGGAAAACGAATGAAACCATTTTTAAGGCGATATCTGTAACCGTTTTTGAGAAAAGTGGAATCAATGTTTTCGCATGTCATTATTTTTTTGGAAATTAATCCCAACTAAGATGTTTAAATTTAGGTTATATTTAGAGTTAAGGAAGTATGCGAAAAAAAATAATTTATTAATAGACATGAAAAGTTTTCGGATCTTCATATATTTTTCGTAAATATCTCGATAACGGTTGGGAAATCGTGGTAAGTGGAAGGCAACCATTCGAATGCTTACTAAATTCTCTACAAAAAAGGTTCTGAAGCAATATTCGATGGGGCAATGTCAATCAGAGATATAAACGCCTAAAACTTAAAAAGTGTTTGTTTTGAACGGGTTTTTGTCTTTATTTATCACATTTTGTAATTGATTGTCTTTTGTTATAATTGCATTTATCAGTGGAATTTGTATTTTAGTCAAATAAGCCAAGAAACTATAAAAGGTATTGGCTGTGGCTAAACATGATAGCGTATACATAGGTTTGTTTTGAATTCTCCTATCTATATAACCTTCCTCCTGCTACAACTGAAGTTATCATTATTTCTTATTTTATAGAAAGATTTAACCCACGAGAGAATGGACTTTTATTTGCCATGAAACACGTATTTACAGTTGATTATTACAGTGAAACGAATTTGCTAGTAAAACAAGGAACTTAAAATGACAACGAATTTTCGGTTGTTTGGAATAGAGCCTTCTGAGCAGTAGTCATAGAGTGAGTACGTTTTCAGTACATAATAGTATTGACTTATTCAGCCTTCCTCAAGAATGAGGATTAAGAATTATCCGCATCTGTGTAAGTTGGCTACTGTCAGTTTCCTGTTATTAGTGATGCCTAATCTACTCCACTTCTTCGAGATGTACGGAACCGCGCTAAGATGACGCAGTTTCTGTGAGTCGGACTTTTTATTTTTTAATTGATTTTATTTGTAGAATTATTACTATAGTAGAAGAACACAAGAAAATGTGAAATCTTTTGATATTTTTCAATGCATTGAAACGTATGAAATAAGTATTTCTAGAAGAGGATTCTGGGTCTGGCGGACCCGACCAGGTAAAGTCATAAACCCCTTTGAACAAAGGCCGAACAAAATATTATCTGTTTCTATTCTAAGCTTTTCAAATGACAATAGGGATTTGAACGGAACCGCGCTAAGAAGATGCAGTTCCTGCGAGTCGGGCTTTTTAAGACTATATTTCTTCTGGAAATTAATTTTAAAAGTATGACATATCGATTATCGATCAGCTGATTGTTTTTCGCCGTATTGGATTCTTTCAGACCATGATCAGTCTAGACGTGGCCGTACGGGTGGAAGGTTATCCTCCTCAGGTTGATGCTGTGAGTTTTACATTTGTAACTTTTTCCCCTGAAGAGGCACCAATAAAGGTGTGAAACATGTAGGGACGTAATTAAGTTAGTGAAACTGTATGGTGAAGTTTTTATTATTTGACCTTCCGCCTAGCACGAACATTATTTTTTACCCTCATATTGAAGGTGGACTACTTGGAGTCTGAAAATGTTCTGGATTGTTATCTGCTAATGGTTGTTTCAGGCGTTAAATTGCTTAGGCTTAGAAGTTTCTTAACAAAGAGTTTTCGAAGCTTGATATAATCGAATTTTTTCCTCTCCCTGAATTCTCCTTAGCCTATTAATTTAAAAAGTGAAGTAAAATAAGAGTTTATAATATTAATATATCATTAAAAGAGTTTTTAAATTCATCGTAGACAAATGTTTTTAAACTCAAACAATAAAAGAGCTTCATTTTTCATAATATAAACTCGACATGTTCGAATATATCTTACATTTTATATTTATTTATTTTATTATTTATCAACAGCAAGGTGATTTGATCACATAATAATAATTATTAGATGTAGTATAAAATTATAGTAAATAATTTCTAATAAAGTATCATAATACAATAAATTTGAGTGGAAAAATAAATAGAACGAATACCGAGTTTCGAAATATAACAAAAAGTACGGCTTGCAGTGGCAAATTGGTAATTTAGGTCCGGAGTTACCCCCCCCCCACTAATGAACCGATATAGTTTATTTTTTAAACAAATCTTTCTCTTTAGATACCCACGACATATATCCTATTTGGTTTCAATATACGAGAAAGAACGGTCGCTATGAGCAAAGTAATAATTTGGGTCCGGAGTAAACCTCCCTTCTAATGAACTGAATTAATTTTGTTTTACAACATTTTTTCTATTAAAACGGCCACGAATACCGAGTTTCATCGCGATACAACACAAATTGCGGTCGGCATGGGCAAATAACTACTTTGGGTCCGGAGTAAACCTACCCCCACTCCAGATGAATCCATTTTGCTGGTTAACGAACTCCTTCACTCGTTTCCAGGGGAATACTATATACCAAGTTTAGTGACGAAATAACAAAAATCCGGTGTTTATCGTGTTGAACCGATTGAGATGAAACAAAAACTAAATCTTAACTGAAGCCTACCACAATAATAAGTGAAAACCGCATCTAAATTGGATAAGCCGTTTCTGAGATTATCGTGGACAGACAAACATATACCTATTTGTACAAATTAATTATATATATATATATATATATATATATATTTGGCTTATCCAATTTAGTTGCGATTTGCACTAATATATTGTGGTAAGCTTAACTGAACATTTAGTGTTGGTTTCATGTCAATCGGTTTGAAAATAAAAAAGTTGTGTCAACGAACATTTCATGATCTGTCGTTAACACGGTGCACACCAGAGTTTTTTGTTTTTTCGTCACGAAACTAGTATATGGTATTCCCCTAGCAAATTATTGAACGCCTTTGTTAACTAGCAAAATTGGTTCATCTGGAGGGGGGGTTACTTAGGACCCAAAGTATTAATTCGCCCATTATTGCTCTATTGGAATGATACTCGGAATTCGTGGTGGATATATTAATAGAAAAATATGTTGTAAAAATAAATTAAATTGGTCATTAGGAGGGGGGGGGGGGGTTACTTTGGACCCAAATTACCAACTTCACACTACCAGCCGCAATCTATTTATACATATAATAAAATTCTATTGGGGGCCTTTATCAACTCAATAGTACCCAAAATAATGGTTTCTAGAATTTTTGCCAGTTTATTCGTCTGCTGTCTGTCAGACACTCTATACACACTAGGGTTTAACAATGCCTAATTGGTCAGCTTAGTGGCTCTGTCAGGTTTAACAATCCTAGCAGCCTGTATGCTTGATCCCCTCTGATGCATCTACTGTATGCCTGATATCTATTCACGATTTTTTTTTTTATTTTTTTTTAAGGGTGTCATTAGCGACGACCCTCTAGTCACGATATTATGAGTATTCGTGAATTGAGAAGCAGAGAGTATTACTGTAATGTAGATTTGTTTAAATTATCCACAAGACGGTGTTTATAATCCAAAATAAACCGCAAAATCGCGGGCACTGCTATTATATATATACGCACGCGCGTACAGGACAGTGTCGACAGAAGCAGTAGGCGCCATAACGGGCGTCCCGCCTATAGATCTTTTGATTAAGGAAAGGGCCAAAATATATAGCGGGACTCAAAGAGAAAATGCACGAGACGATCTCATAGCTAGCTGGCAAGAAAGATGGGCAAATGGGACTAAAGGAATGTGGACATACAGGTAAATAGAAGAACCTGGATCGAAAGGCCATCCGGAAAGCTGGACTATTTCCTCAATCAAGCTCTATCTGGCCATGGATGCTTTAGAAAGTATTTACATGATCGGAAAAGAGCAAGTACTGAAGTAAGTACCTTCTGCGGAGAAATAGATGATGTCGAGCACGTGCTTTTTATATGCCCGAGGTGGAAAAGCATCAGGCATGACTGTAGTATGTCCACCAACAAGACGTTTGATATTGTAAATATGATGAGAGACCTAACTACAGAGGAAGCATGGAACTATTCCTACACCGCGGTCAGGACTATTGTAAAGACAAAGGAGAAAGAAATTACAATGAAAGTTAATTAGACAGCTATCATGATGAAGTAATGCGTGAGCGGTTTCCACCATTATCGCGAAGAACAAGGGGGGGGGAGGGAGGTTTTTAGTCGGAGTCCGACACTAGGTGGTTTCTCCTCGCCAGGTGTCCATGATTTTCCTCCTACTATATATATATATATATATATATATATATATATATATATATATATATATATATTTATATATGCGTGTGTGTATAAGTTGCTGCGTTGTCTGCAGTCACCTTAGGAGATGCGGTTTTGAGTACCGCCTGCTGCAGGATGAGTTTTTTCATTTATGGGCCTCTTCCCCAGCCATGGATGTTTAGAAAGGATGGCAACCAGTAGATACCCCAGCGCTAATGGCGTAGATTAACCTAAAAATGAAAAAAAAACAAAAAAAAAAAACATTTTCATCTATGTGATGTTTCTGCTCAATGAATATGAATTAGTAAGTAGGTTATGTCTGTCTAAAATATTTTAGTTAAAATAATATTGAGGTTAAAGGTATTTATTTATAATAACCTTGTGTATTTGGCACATTAACTGCAGCCAGAACGCCATTACATGATGAAAGGTGCATAATGATTCTTTATACTGACTGCCCGACGATTGTAAAATGTAGATCACCTCGCTTGATATATTTGCAAGCGAAAAACTCCTTGACCTTACTCCCCCTAGAAACCTCAACCCTGTCCCGATTCTAGGAGTATTATTCCAGAGACTTAGGAAGCACCGGCACGGCATTCCACGCTACTTACTCATTCAGAAAATCAGGCTTATAATTATAAATCATGTTTCATATTTATTTACTGCTTCATTCAGGGTTATATTCAGGAGTTGTCTTCAGGGAAATATAGACATTCACGTTTTTGTGGTGTTCCTATTCCCTTCGAGGAAGAAGGATCCTGTTTGCAGGTATTGAAAGGAGTGTTCACTACGTGAAATTAAAATGTTGACTGCATTTTGAAAATCATCTAGTCTCTGGGGAATCTTGCCAGATGAGTGAGAGTTCTTCTAAATTGGATAAAACTAAAGACAAATACATTTTTTTCTCTGTTTCGCGCACAATCTAATGCCTCGCCAGTAGCTTATAACTAGAAATACTCCTAGTCAAATCAACCGCCCTCGGAACTAAACTTCCACAGACCCTAGCCAAGTAGCTACGAGTTAGAGGGATATTTTGCTAAAAATAGAAAAAAAAAAAAAAAAAAAAATAGAAAAAAATGAAATTAGCAAAATATTGACTGAATCGGTTTTACGTGAAGGGACTATAATTTATCAATAAATCGACGTACTACATCCATAGCATCCATAAATAACACTGCACTGAAAAAAAGAAAAAAAAAATCAAGCTCTATTTCCATAATATTTCTGCTGATTCTTAGGTACAATTATCTCCTGAATCCGAATATGACACCCATTTTGCCCCATAAAACCACGGCTTTCTTGGAACGCCCCCCATATTTTAATCACTTTTCGGTAATTTATAATAATGACCATGAATTTGATTAGAAGGGGAGAGGGATCCTTTAACTGTTAAATACCGACTGAGGGGCTGCTGATGTGAAAAATTCCAAAACATATATAACTTGTAGCAAGGGGAGGGGGGAGATTTACCCCCTTAAATTAGGGGAAAACGACAAAAATGATAGATTTTTCTGAGGCACATTTTCACAATTTACACTCCTTTTCTACATATTTTTGCTAATAGCCTCCCCCCTTTTCTATATTCAAATACCACAAATAAAACAAAATTAGGGTATTTGTGCATCACTTTTTGCACATTTATTGCGTAGACATAACAGATGCTATTTCGATGATTTTTGAACTCGCGTGTCATAATAAAATGAAATTAGTAAATCAGTGCTCGATATTTATAACACTTTTTACACTATTGTACCGTAATTCACCATTAAAAAGCCGGAGAAATTAAAATTATATCATGTCACAACATTTAAACTACATTGGAACAGAGAATCAGCACCTAGAACATTGCAAATTCACTCTCCGATCGTGTAATGTGAAGTAAGGGAACATAACGATACACAACCCCGGCGATAAGAGCAATGAACTTTGGGACGTATCAAAACTGGAGATTTACTGCGCAAAACACGAAGCATGGCAGAGTGGCAACGTTCTAAAGCGAATCTTCCAAACTTTAAAACAAATATATATATATATATATATATATATATATACACACTTGAGCAAGCTACATTGTGTTATGTAGCTTATTAAAATAGTGTACAAGAAAATCTAAGTATTTGTTTTAGTGAAAAGTCTATTTGTGTCGTGTTAAGTTCAAATATATTTGAGTAAAGTTATCACTAGGCCATTTAGGAGTGTATAGTCTTTTTGACCACTTTGGATCTCTTCCAAGTTTCGTAGGAAAGAAGTCCCTGGTAATTTCTTCTTTCTGAAGAAAGTTTCTCCTAGGAGAAAGTTGATCGTTCTGTTTACTTTTTTAGGCGAAAATGGAGAGCTTATGTGAATGTGAAAAGCGTTTTTCTTTTATTACACAATACGAAATAAAATAATTGAATTATCAATATACATCAATTATTCATCAGTGATTTTTTTTAGGTTAAAACGAATCATCATTGGCAATAAATAGAATGTTGAATTTTTAAATAAAATAAATAAATAAAACTCACTGAAGATAAATATACCATTTAAAATTTATAGTTAGCTATTATTGTTCATTTCTGCCATATTTAACATAGCGGAGCGCGATAGATTTATCACATGATGATAATTTCTAATGAATGATAAGAGGGTTTTGAAAAAGAAGCATGGGAATCTTTTCGAGGAGTCGTTTATAGTTTTTTTTTGGTTAAAAGAGAAATGAAAATTAAGTTGAACTTGTGAACAATCTCCTTCAAAAATATCAGCAGTTGGGTTGCAATATATCCCTAAAAATACATTTTCTTCATACTCATTTTGATTTTTTCCTTCTAAGTGCGGTGATGTAAGAGACAAACATCCTGAACAATTCCACCAAGATGTCTCTACAATAGAAAAGAGATACCAGTGCCTAGAGATGGGCGATCTGAATCGATGTTTTAAAAGATCGACCTAATTAACAAGATCGTTCTAAAGAATTGATCTCCAAGGGCCAATCTTTTTAAAAAATCGATCTCCAAGGGCCAATCTTTTCAAAGAATCGATTTCCAAGGTCATTCAATGAGTCGATCTATCTAGACTACCGCAAAATAAAGTGTATTATTGATTTCAAATACTTAAATACCTAATCTCACCCATGGGCGTATATAAAGGGGGGGCTGCAGCCCCCCCCCTCGAAATTTTGATTTGATGGTAAAAACTTGTCGTAAAGCCCAAAAAAATAAATTTAATAAGATCACTTAGTTCATAAAAAATACGTCATTTGACGTGTAATAGCGTTTTAGTTGCCTAAAACTATTCCAAGCTCTAAATTTTTAGAATTCCATGCCCCGGAAATGGTCTCAGCCCCCCCCCCCCGAAATTATTTTCTATATACGCCCATGATCTCACCTTCTGTAACTCAATCTCATTTCTATTATTTATCTGAAGTAGAAATTTACAGAACAGTGTCCTGTGTCCAGTAAGATAAGTTTAATACAAAAACAACATTATACATCGACTCAATACTTTCCGTTTCTCCAACTAGAGGGAAGAAGGTAATATAATTAAACAAGGTGCTCTTAATTTTTTATAACCATTTCGCTTTATTAATATTATTTCATTCTATTTTTTCCTCATTTTACAAACATATATATGTAATAATATCCACCTATTTTAATATGATATAACAGTAGTAGTTTTATGATATATTATTTTTGATGAAAAAGGTCGATTGAGAAACGATTCGAATAGAATCTAAATGAAATACGAATTTCGTAGGTAATTGTATGTAATCGTGAAATCGACCCATGTCGAAGATCGATTCTTATCGAATATAGATCCACATCGATCTTCAGAGCCTAGAAGATCTTTTGAATGGATCTGAACTCGGAGATCTTTTTTCTGGATCGATCTTTTCATTTCCAATCGAACCGATTCAAAAGATCGATTCATATTGGAGAATCGCCCATCACTACCAGTGCCTATGGAATGCGTTAATGTTAGCAGACTACTGCTAGAATTTCAGAAGAGATACCACTGAAAGCAATAACAATAGACAAACGAAAAAGAAGAGAAATTCATAATTAAACAGCTTTAAATATTTTGTTAATATTTCAAAATACGTAATTTTATAAATAACAATAAATAAATATACTCGTAGCTCTTTTAATAAATTGTTTTACTTTTAAATGATACTAAAAGACAATTTTTTTATATTAGGTATATTTTCAAAATAAGAGCTAATTAAAAAAAATATATTCGTATTTTCGTATTCAGTAACATCAAAACAGTATAAGAATATAGTATTCAATTGAAAGGGACAGAAAAAGTAAAATTTTTTAGACCTGTGTAGTTATAAAATATGATTTTATATTTTTGAGATTCAAGAGAAACATATTCGAATCAAGGCCCAGAAGTGGCTTAAGAAGGGATGTGTTATGGAATCAAATGAATTTCTATGGGATAGTTATGTTTATTAACCTCATGCAATAGTTCGCGTGAGGATGTCTAGGAATTTCCATTAGCTCGGGACGTGGAATAAATAGCAAATCGGTTTTATCTTATTCCCTTCTAGTCACACATACCAATGTATTTACATAGATTAGTTTCAGAGAAGAACCATCAAGACCGTGGCTGTTTTTATAAATGTATCGGTTTGTCATATATATGCAGCAAAATAAAGTTTAAATCGGAGGACTGCGTCATCTTAGCGAATTCCGTGTAAACCTTATATTTAAAAAATAGCAACATGTTAATCTCTCCTGGATACGAAGCCACACTAATATATTGGGTTGTCCGGAATTTTTTTTTTTTTTTTTTTTTTTTTTTTTTTTTTTTTTTTTTAAATCCTCTATATAATAATCTGTTTACGTTTACTGGATTATTCATTAGTATGAATGCCAACACTTACTAATCCTCTTCTAAATGATAATGTTTGTTTACCTCTGTAGCATTTTGCTACTTGGAAATAATTCTGTTCCATTCCTACGATTCCACATCGTTATTTTCGTACGGTTTTCTTTCACGAGCTTAAACTCGGGCGGAGCGGAGCCCAGACGGCTAGAAACATCAAACAAGTTTGGGGCGTTAATGAGTGCACTGTTGTTCAAAGATAGTTTTAAAAAAATTCGGGATGGAAACTTCAGCCTCGAAGATAAAGAAGGTCGTGGAAGGACTTCCTCTCTTGATGACGATTTTCTGCGATCATCAGTCGAAGAAAACCCCAAAATAACTTTTCCGGCAGAAAAACTTAAAGCTAGCAAATCTACTATCCGTGAACACCTTAAGACGACTAGAAAAGTGAAAAAGCTCGAAAGTTGGGTTCCACACTTATTAAACAACCGAACGGTTTAGCGCTAAACAAATCAGCTCTATGAAGTTCGGGCCGAAACACAAATTACCCTTTTCTAGCCACGTCTGCTCTTCTCTCCGGACCTCTCGCCTACTGACTAACATTTTTTAAACGCCTGAACCACTACTTACAGCACAAAATATTTATGGATCGAACGGAATTAGAGAATGCGTTTATTAGCATTATAAATTCTAAGAATTCTGAATTTTATTCAGACGGTATTAAAAAGTTACTAACACGTTGGGAGAAATGTATTGAGACTACGGGAGACTATTTTGATTACAGTTATAAAATACTTTTTTTATTTTTCTAAATTTGTATACCAAAATCCTGCATTATTTTCCGGACAAACCAATAAGAAATAGGGATAAAGCAGATTTAGCAGCAAAAAAGCAATCGGGCGGCAACCTATGGATAATCCCAGCCCAAGTGATGATGCGCTGCGCCGTTAAACACAAAACAAAAACAACTAAAAACAAGAAATCAAAGAAGGCATTCCTTACTCGTACATCCTACCGGCTGATGCTGTAGCACAGAAATTACAAAAATAAAAATCAATAAAAAAATAAGGGAAAGAGACAAAAAGAACGACAAAAACCCGTTCATAAGAACTAAACAGACGTATTTGAAGTTTTAAGCACTTATTTCTTCGATTGACATCACCTAATCAGAAATTGTTTCAGAGTATTTTTTGTAGAGAATTTAGAAAGCTTTCAAATAGTTTCTATCCACTTATCAAAATTTCCCAACCGTGTTCGAGATATTAATGGAAGTATACGAAGTACCCAAAACGTTTCATGTCTGTTCATAAAATATTTTCTTCTAACCCTACCTTAACTCCAAACGTAACCAAAAGTTTAACATATTAGTTTTGATGAAATCCGAACATGCAGAAAATGATTCAACATGATTTTAAGTACCAAAACCAAAAACGTTATTCAGCAACTATTTTTCCAATTTTCTCGAAAACGGTTAAAGCTATCGCCTTAAAAATGGTTGCCTTCGTTTTCCTAGGCCAAGAAGCCTATAAAACGAGTACTTGCATGCATATGAAGTAAGCGGAACGATTTTTTTCGCGCGACATTCGCTCCAAAAACCATGTTCCGGTAGGCGGATTTTCCTGGTTAACGAACTTGGCCTTTCAAATTAGACGAAAGATTTTTGTACCAAATTTCATCAAAATCGGACCATTTGTCTGGTACGTAGAGAGCGAACAGACAAATATATATATATATATATATATATATATATATATATATATATAAAAATTTGAACCACCGTCATTTTCGGTCCCTAGGGGTTCTGAAACGCCAAATTTTCTAGTCGGCACTTCCGGATTGTTTCATGTGATCAACCTTGTAAGCGGGGTTCCTCCCTATGAAGGGAGGGAGGAACCGCGCTAAAAACGTTACTTTAATCTGTCTGTGTGGAGCAGGTGGAGAGTGAACACCTCCCGTGCCGCGCTCCGTATCGTGGCCTCGATATTGCCGGTTCAGGTGAGCTACAGCGATCTGTGATGTGTGGAAACGGCATGTTTATACTTCCTACTACACTTTGTTCAAGAGCGACCCGGCTTTAGGGACTCGCCATCATATTATGGGGCATAATAGTACGAGGAAAATTACGGTATGATTTCTTTAAATTTCAAGTGCCTACCTGTTTCCCTTGGCCAAGAGTACCTTTGGTGAAAATATAAGAGAATTCCATCGAGCAGTTAACTAGAATCTAAATGTAAAAAAGCCCGTCTCGCAGGACTGCATCATCTTAGCGCGGTTCCGTTCATATCCCTAGTCTAATTTGGAAAGATTAAAATAGAAGCAGTTATTATTTTGGTTCCACCAGTCTTTTTTTTTAAAATTAATTATTATAATGGCATGTCAACCCTTAAGGTCACTAACGCCATTCCTGTGAGTAGTAAAGTCTTGAAAGGTCATGATTTGCAATCTTACCTGGAAGGGTCCGCTACACTAGAAACAGACCCGCTAGTGACAAGGTCTTGGAATCTTGGAAATCTATATTTCTAACAATAAATTGTTTTTGTTATTTTACTTAACCAGTTTTATTGTCAAATACATTATCCAACTATCAGCAATTAAAAAATAACAAGAAATAAAACAGACAAAAAGAACCATTGGAATAAACGAAATCAATTAATTTAAAGCTTTAAGCTCTTATTTCTCCGATTGACATCGCCTAATCAAAACATTCATTAGAACCTTTTTTTTAGAGCATTTAATAAGCTTTCTAATGGTATTCTTCCGTTTACCAAGATTCTCAACCTTTTTCGAGATATTAAGGAAATTATACAAAGTTACCAAAACTTTTTTTGTCTGTTAATAAAATATTTTATTCTAACCCTTCCTTTACTCTAAACGTAACAAAAATTTTAACATATTAGTGTTGATGAAACTCGAACATGCAGAAAATGTTTCAACTGTATCCCATAATTCTAAGTACCAAAATCAAAGACAAAGACCCTTCCCTACGAAGGACGCTAGGCAGTTGAAAAGCTATATATCTTGGAAATCCATATCTCTAACATTAAATTGTTTTTCTTATTTTTCTTAACCTGTTTTATTTTCAAATACATTATCCAACAATAAGCAATTAAAAAATAACAAGGAATAAAAAACAGACAAAAAGAACAGTTCGAATAAGCGACATCAATTACTTTAAAGTTTTAAGCTCTTATTTCTCCGATTGACATCGCCTAATCAAAACTTTCATTAGAACCTTTTTTTTAGAGCAGTTAATACGCTTTCTAATCGTATTCTTCCGTTTACCAAGATTCTCAACCTTTTTCGAGATATTAAGGAAAGTAAACAAAGTTACAAAAACTTTTTATGTCTGTTAATAAAATATTTTATTCTAACCCTTCCTTAACTCCAAACGTAACCGAAATTTCAACATATTAGTTTTGATGAAAGTAGAACATGCAGAAAATGTTTCAACTGAATCCCATGATTCTAAGTACCCAAACCAAAAACGGTATTCAAAAAATATTTTTCCAATTTTCTCGAAAACGGTTAAAGCTATCGCCTTGAAAATGGTTTCATTCGTTTTCCTAGCCCAGGAGTCATATGAAACGAGCACTTAGAAGCTTATAAACTCAAAAACGTAAGCGTTACGATTTTTTTTGCGCGAATTTCGCCCCAAACGCCATCTTCCAGTAGGCGGATTTTGCTGGTTAACGAACTTGACCTTTCAAATTGGACGAAGGATTTTTGTACCAAATTTCATCAAAATCGGACCATTCGTCTTCTATCTAGAGAGCGAACAGACAATATATATATATATATATATATATATATATATATATATATATATAAATATATACACACACATATATATATATACAAATTTGAACCACCGTTATTTTCGGTCTCTAGGGGTTCTGAAACGCGAAATTTTCTAGTCGGAACTTCCGGATTGTTTCATTGTATCAACCCTATAAGCGGGGTTCCTCCCTATGGGGGAGGGAGGAACCGCGCTAAAACCGAAAATGTGCTTGCCTTTATCTGTTGTTGTGGTAGTCATAACACCCTAATTCTACATTTATGATAGCCCTTCCAAAAGAGTTTCAGGCAAGCACCCTTTGAAGTATGTATCTAGCTCCTGCACCGGGAAATAGAGGCCGACCCGCAAGAACTGACAATCTTAAAAAAAAGTCCGACTCGCAGGAACTGCGTCATCTTAGCGCGGTTCCAGTTTTTTTTTTTTTTTTTTTTTTTTTTTTTTACGGCACATCTACATGTAGGTCATTAGCGCCGACATCCAGGGTGTAGCGAGGAATTTCACCAGCGAGCCGTGGGATGATAAAATTCCTGCCGGAGGTTGGGAATCGAACCCACCATCTCCCGCTTATGAATCCAAGGCGCTAGCCATTAGACCACGGGAGACCCCGGTTCCTGTTCATATCCCTGTTCTCATTTGAAAAGCATAGAATAGAAACAGATAATATTTTCCTCGGCCTTTGTTCAAAGGGTTTTATGGCTATACCTGGGGTCAGGTCCACAAGACCCTAGAATCCTCTTCTACCGATACTTCATTTCATACGTTTCAATGAATTGGAAAATATCAAATATTTTCACACATTCCTGTGTTCTTTTACTATAGTAATAATTCTACAGATAAAATCAATTAAAAAATAAAATAAAAAAACCAACAGCATAAAGGCAATTGAAAATATTCAAAAGACGTCAACGAATCTTTTTCTCTTGGCAAGCTATATTTCTAACAATGAATTGTTTTTCTTATTTTGCCTAATCTGTTTTATTGTAAAATACATTATCCAACTATAAGCAATTAAAAAATAACAAGGAATAAAAACAGACAAAAAGAACAGTTCGAATAAGCAAAATCAATTACTTTAATGTTTTAAGCACTTATTTCTCCGATTTACATCGCCTAATCAAAACTTTCATCAGAATCTTTTTTGTAGAGCATTTAGTAAGCTTTCTAATGGTATTCTTTTGTTTACCAAAATTCTCAACCTTTTTCGAGATATTAAGGAAAATATACAAAGTTACCAAAACTTTTTAAGTCTGTTAATAAAATATTTTATTCTAACCCTTCCTTAACTCCAAACGTAACCAAAATTTCAACATATTAGTTTTGATGAAAGTAGAACATGCAGAAAATGTTTCAACTGAATCCCATGATTCTACGTACCCAAACCAAAAACGGTATTCAAAAAATATTTTTCCAATTTTCTCAAAAACGGTTAAAGCTATCGCCTTGAAAATGGTTTCATTCGTTTTCCTAGCCCAGGAATCATATAAAACGAGTACTTAGAAGCTTATGAACTCAAAAACGTAAGCGTTACGATTTTTTTTGCGCGAATTTCGCCCCAAACGCCATCTTCCAGTAGGCGGATTTTGCTGGTTAACGAACTTGACCTTTCAAATTGGACGAAG
Organism: Gonocerus acuteangulatus; assembly: GCA_946811695.1. Taxonomy (NCBI): domain Eukaryota; kingdom Metazoa; phylum Arthropoda; class Insecta; order Hemiptera; family Coreidae; genus Gonocerus; species Gonocerus acuteangulatus. The sequence goes on along the minus strand of OX328123.1, from coordinate 49,734,045 downwards.
GATTTTTGTACCAAATTTCATCAAAATCGGACCATTCGTCTTCTAGCTAGAGAGCGAACAGACAAATATATATATATATATATATATATATATATATATATATATATATATATAAATAAATATATACATACATATATATATATACAAATTTGAACCACCGTTATTTTCGGTCTCTAGGGGTTCTGAAACGCGAAATTTTCTAGTCGGCACTTCCGGATTGTTTCATTGTATCAACCCTATAAGCGGGGTTCCTCCCTATGGGGGAGGGAGGAACCGCGCTAAAACCCAAGAATTATATCGTTAACGCTTTTTATAAATAATGGTATGATGAAGTATCAATCCTGACCCCTACTAGGAGTTTTTGAGCGAATTTAATCAATATCGCACGAGCGGTTTTAGCGCTATGCCGCTAACGCTCCTTTTACATGATCTTGTTTATCTGGCCCAAATCTGCTCCTAATGACTCCGTTTATGCTTTTAAAAATACCTAGGAGTGGTAGCTTAAAACCATAGAAAGCTGCACGGAACTGCACTATCTTGGCGGAGTTTGGAGGCGTAATAGGACTAGCGCCGCTCGAGTGCCGTTCCTTGCCTTGAATGTCTGGCCTGTCTTTGGTACGAGGAATACGCTGACACTATATAACTTGTTAATTCAAATAGATCCTTGTCTAAAAACTGGACTAGGAATCAAGCGCTAAGTGTCAATGGTTTACACAAACGAACGACAAAAGGCAAACAATCCAGGCCGTCCTTTCACTCTCTTGTGAGAGCAACTTCCAACATTTTTTGCAACACAGCCCGAACAAAGAATTTATATCAATAATTATATTTTCGATATCAAGATGACCTACGCTAAATTTCTATTAAGCAGGCTACCGAGGATTATGGATATATGCCCCATAAATACATGTAAAATCTGAGACTTTGTCATGACTGCCGATGGTCCATATAGTCAACATGTTCATAGTATCCGATGGAAAGCTAGGATGAAATAGGATGTGGGAAGGTCAAGGACCCTAAAAAGGGATTCTATAATTCGTTATGTTTTGTATGATGATTGGATGCGACAGTTTGGAGGCGGAGTGATGGTAAAAGTGTTTCGGCTGGCAGGACTAACGTGGTGGTTTGGTTAGTGTTGGTGGGTTTATAATAAAAAAAAAAAAAAAAAAAAAAAAAAAAAAATATATATATATATATATATATATATATATATATATATATATATATATATATTAACCCTTGATTGCATCGGTGGCTTGATTTGGTTGCGGTTGACCCAAAGCGCAGGTTAAGGAAATATGGAAATGAACAATAATAAAATTAGTGATAAAAGCCGCCACCCGGGGCGCCGGGACCGGACGTTCAGTGGCGACGGACCGGTTTACACTGCAAGCCACAGCGAAAACGAGGTTATGGATGGTGCGGGGGCCTTTAAACCTGGAGGTCGATTAATTCGCACACCCCCAGGAGCGGAGCGGAACCAGAAAGACTTGGCATATGATCAAGAGAATGTAACGTGGGCGGAGCATGGGACGAATAGTGAGGGATTTGATAGCAAACCCCCAGAGCGACGACACTCGTAACCTGAGGATCCTCGTGAATTCGAGCTAGGGGGCAAGCGGGCGAAAGGAACCAAAAGATCCTTTGACAGCGGAGCCCCTTTCTCCTCGCCGTCTCTCGCTGAATCAAGGAGTGTGAAGCTGAGGAGGGAGGATCTGGAAGGAGATATACCACCCCCCACAAGAAAAAAAAAAAAGAGGAATATTAGACAGAAGAGTGATCCGGGAAGTGTACAGGATCTGGTAGAAGAAGCGTCCACAATAAGGGATAATCTTAAAGTTTTCGTATCTGGAAAGGAAAAAAGGATAAATGCCTCCAACCAGGAGCACATTGGATCGCGAACCGATCGGCTAGTGGAAATAATTGAAACTTTGGCAGAGCTACTTGGTGGGGTGAACATGAATCCATCAGGAAACGTGCCAAGCGGGCAACCTTTGAGCCTGCACCGTAAAGATGAGCTAACTGACGAGCTCTTGGGAAAGGTCACGGCAGCGGTTAACGAGAGCTTTGAAAGAGCGATGAGTCAGGTGGCCTTGCGTATGAACGCGATGATGAACGTGCGCAGATGACATCGGACGGCAAATTCAGGATACAACGGTGATGTCAGGAGAAAGGAAACGGCTAAAATGTCGGGTTCTACTCTCGAGGCTTCCACGAATAGAAGTGTCCGGTGTACCTCAGGCTTGGACAAGAGAACGAGTGGAGGCATTCTTGACTGGGAAAATCCTGACTGGCGAGGGACGTAGGATGAAGGTGCTGTTTCCCGTCGGCTAATTTCCCGTCATTTGGAAAAAGGCGGTGGTTCTTCTGTTCAAGAAAAAAGGACCCTGTGACCCTTTGCCACCTAATGCATATAGGCCTATTTCTCTTCTCCCCGTATTGGGCAAAATTCTCGAAAGGCTGGTGTGTAGAGAAGTACGTCCTCGAATTGAGTTGTGCCTGAGTGATAGGCAATACGGATCACGCCCTGGGCGGTCAACTGGTGATGCCATTAAAAGAATAATTGAAGTATGCATGTTAGCCCCAACAAAGTATGTAGTGTTAATCGGTGTGGATATTGCTGGCGCCATTGATAACGCGTGGTGGCCGGCAATCTGCCAGGCTCTGAAAAGCATGGAAATACCAAGCAATGTATACGCCCTTATATCTAGTTATCTGGAATCCTGTGCAGCTGTAATGGCATCCTCGGGAGCAGATGAGGAGCCGTATGTGATTATCAAAGGATGTCCCCAGGGCTCAGTTCATGGCCCGTTACTGTGGGCGGTAATGTTTGACGGGGTGCTCGCGAATCTAGAGGAAGCGGGGTTCCCAGCCGTGGCCTACGTTGATGAACTGGCAGTGGTGGCAACAGGTGACTCGAGGATATGAGGAGAACGGAGCTGGCGTTGACCCGTGCCATTGAGTGGTGTGAGGGGGTAGGTCTTCGTGTCTCGGCGGAGAAGACAACGACCATGGTAGTGAAGGGCCGATTTGATCGCCGTCATCCACCTCGGGCACTAGTAAGGGGCAAACGGGTAAACTTTGCGGAGTCAATAACATATCTGGGTGTCACTCTGGGACCGGGACCAAGCATAACACCCGATATAGGTGCTCTCGCCCAGAAAGGTAATACTGTGCTGAATGTATTCCAGGCGTTGTCGTCTCCCACCTGGGGGATGGGATATAAGCCGACAAGAACAATGTACCTGGCCTGTGTTGTCGGCGTGATGCTGTACGCGGTGGAAGCATGGGACATGTTATTGAAGAAGCACCACCAGCGAGCGTTGTCTAGTCTGCAGCGGATTGCCATGAAAAGAATGTGCAAGGCATATAAGACAGTGTCCAACGAAGCTTTGTGCGTGATTTCAGGCGTGCCTCCTATTGGCATCCTCACCATGGCGAGGGTGGCATCTTATCAGGCAAAGAGAGGTAACATGAAGCTTCTTCCTGGACGTGTGCGAGAGACAAGGGCAAGATTGGATATTGCCGGACTTCTGGATCACCCAATTTCTGACCAGCCATGGAAATTTCAATGCCTACCTGAAAAGGTTCGTGATAAAAGAATCGGAGGCGTGCGACTGCGGAGGCGGAGCTGAAGCAGTGGAGCATGTTCTGCTACAATGCGAGAAGTACTCCGCCCCTCGACTCAGGATGTTCCGCCAGATCTGCGACTACACACCGGAAATGAAGACCCTCGTGGAGAACTCGGTGAACTTTGCCGCCTTTTCTGCCTTCGTGAAGGAGTGGAGGAAAATAAGAGGCACAATATAGAAAACAATAAAGAATAAAGTCCTGTTTCTGACCATCCTTTTCCTACTTCCTTGCATATGTAAAAGGCAATGGTGAGCTTCACTAAGCCTTACAAAAAAAAACAAAAAAAAAAAACAAGTTTAATCAAAATAAATAATTTTATAATAAATATTTCCATTGAGAAAAAGATTTCTTATTCATATTGATTCAACCAAAATATACAGCATCGAGGGAATAATTTCATCTACGAATGCCGAATAAACTCGAGATTCCTTTCGTTTAATTAATTGGATTGTGGCAGCCGAGACATTTGCTAAATGAAAATTCAAATCTCCGCAGGAAGCAAGTAATTTTATTGGTGTCGCTTTGAAATTAGTTTAAGGAAGTCGTGTTGCAAGCAAGCCAGGTCTTTTGAACCAAAATGGAATTTATGTCGCTGGCTGCCGGAAACCGTCTTTTGAATATTACACGGTTTGGAAAATATAAGTGGCTTTCCATTTTCAAATGGATACGTGTTGAGATTTAAAAGTAGCGATGGCTTGTGAATAAATATGGCAAAGATGGAGTAATCAATGATTTTTCTATTCTCTACGATATTGGAAATTTGACAATGGAAGTAGAAATGAGTAGGGAATCAGTCGAATGCTTCACTCAGAGGGTTTACATTTTTTTTTCAAGTATTGAAAAGAGCTTTATAATATATATATATATATATATATATATATATATATATATATATATATATATATCAGAATATTTACAGAAAAAAGATCTCAAATGGAATAGGAAATGTTTCTATTGTAAAATTCACTTATACACAAAATAAGTTTGAAGGGGCAGTGGTATGAGGATTATTTATATTACAGAAAAAATAAGGATAAGTCTGAAATACTCCCCTCCTTGATCGTCTTGCCTGATGGGAGTTAGGCTCTGAGGCCAGTTCAACAAATGGTTCCATCATATCCTTGTTAATCTTGTTAATCAGATCAAACTATACACTTTGTAAATACATTGTTGAGGAATCCCATTAATCGTTCAATAGTAGTATAGCATCAAATGTATGACTGTACAGTACAAGTTGATACGTTTAGACCAAGAGGAATCAAACTTATTCATATGTGTTGCAAATGAGTTACTATTTTTTGAATGTACATGTGTTGTAAATGAGCCTAATAATGCTTTAAGGCCCGAGCCCCTACTAATTCTAGCAACGAAACTAGCTTATAAATCACGAGTCTTCATCCAAGATTTGGCTGAGGTTTTCCCTTACAATGTTATTCGAATAAGGTTTTCCTGTAATAATTATTATTTAATAAGAATGGTTCTTGATTTTTGGAAAAAATAATTTGTAATTATCAGTTATTATGACGTTTAAAATAATTATGAACTATTTTAGACTTTAACAGGTACGATGCATAAACGTAATCCCCGCTATAATAATTTACTGAACAGGTCTACCACTTATTAAATGTACATACCAAGTCCGGCTTCAGCACTTCACATATTTATCAAACATTCAGTGGTGTACAGGTTAATGGTGGCTCCCCTGCATACAACCCATTCGGAAATAGTCTATGATATTGAACATAAAAATACATTTAGAGTATATTTTTATTTATGATTTATCTATGCATGTTTAGTAAATTAGAAGATAAGGCTACAAATACCCTATAATACGTTGGCAATCGTCAACATAAAATTCTTTTTTTTTTAAGTTGTTGGTCTTAGTCCGGCACCAAGTGTTATTGGAAATAATCTTAGGAAACTACGAGTTTTATGATTGTTCTGAGTCCAAAGCATTTAGTTGTAATTGTCTACATTATCGAATTCTATATAATACAACAACCTACTATTTATTTGAGGGTTGGGAGTGAATGTGTTAAAGTAAGAGAGGTGAATCCTTGATACTTTGATTCAGGGAGTGAAGAGAGCTTGATGGATGTTAAGGTCTTGAGGGAGATAGTAGATGGGATAGGCTGAGATTGGATCTTCACTTGGAACCTTACAGCTTAAATCGACAACGCTTTCTACCATTTTTTGTGGCTTGGTAACCCTAAAAGTAGGTCTTAAGGTAGTGCACAATTCGAAGAACACAGCCTTTTTGTCTCAATATTCGTTTAGTTAATCCATCTCAATGAAATTTTGAATAGTAACTCTTATTTGGGTTTTGCTTAGGGGGGGTAGTGGTAACCATTGATTTTTGTTCAAAAATATCCATCAAATCTTATTTACCTGATGATGTGGGTTAAACATCCATTGTTAGTCAATTGTATATATGTTTGGGAAAGTGTACAATGCTATTGTTGATATTCATAACTTTCAGATATGAACGAATTGTTGGAATATATTGACATATTTCAGTAGGTGATGCTTACATGCCATGCGGTAAGTCTGGATGTTGACGTTGGATGCATTCTGTTAATATGTGTTTCATGGTTAGGTCAGGGGTCTTTTTGCGATGACCACAACCAGTTACTTTCAAGTGTCTATAGTAATTTTAAACAGTTATTTTGGGATTTGCGTATTAGCTTCAAGGCAGGTTAGAGATGTGGGTCTCGTTCAGAGATCTGGAATATTTAGGCCATTATAATGGCCATTATAATGTTTCAAATACAGGTTATCTAAGGGTTAATTAGAAACCATAATATGGTTTTATATCATATTACGATATAAATATATTAATACAATTAAGTATTTAAAACTGCAATCACTACTAAAAATAACGGATATTTTTGGGAATACCATATCCAGTTACTTTTAGTAGTGATTGAAGTGATTTTAAATACTTATTTTGATTAGGAGTCAATTGAATATTTACCAATACAGCGACGGTAGTACTTAAGTTAATGGCATAATTATTATGCGTTTCTGCTCTATGTTTCTGCTCTATGCTATCGAAACTCTAGTCAATCCATTTCGTTGATAATATGGATCAACGGTTTTTCGGGAGAAAATGGGCCGATATGAACTTTAGCACCCTTTTCAGTTGTAGGTAAATCCCAAAGACATTTTTATAGCAGGAACAAAAACAGCACATAGGACACAAACAGCATTTTTTTTTTTTTTTATTAACTTTTTTATTTGAAATCTGTACAAATTATTATATGTACAATTATCAAGTTTGTTGATACAGATACATAATGTAATAAATTGAACAAAACGGTTAAAGTAAAAAAAATAAAAACCATACAAATTTGGAAGGAGCCAACCATTGTTGACACTTCCGTGGCTGTCTAAATATCTATTTCAATGATCATGATACGGTTAGGTGAGTAAATTGTCTCGTGGCCACTGTCTCTTGAGCCGCCTGGGAGGATTGTCTGGTTGGGATCGGGACGATAAAGATACACCTTCAGGATTAGGATGGTAGGACAATTTGGAGTGGAACATTTGGAAACGGGTTTTAGCAAGGTCAAGGACAAATGGAATGTTAAGGTCATTGTGAAGGGTTTTGTTTGAGACGTAGAAAGGGGCATTTACAATTTTACGGAGTACTTTTGACTGGAATGCCTGTATTCTGTTGATGTTGGATGGTTTTGCAGATCCCCAGAGTTCAAGTCCGTATGTCCATATTGGTCGAATGATTGTTTTGTATATCGTTAATTTGTTCTGTATTGATAATTTAGATGAGGGTCCAAGTAGCCGTCTAAGTAGTCCGTATCTTTTGTTCAGTTCTTGTCTTTTCAGTCTCGTGTGAGGGTTCCATGTCAGTCGGCTGTCAAGGTATAATCCTAGATATCGAACCTCGTTGGATACTGGTAGTGGAGTGTTATTGAGATGTACAGAAGGGCATGATCTCCGGTTGAGAGTGAATGTAACCTGCTTACATTTTTCCGGGTTGATTTTTACTCTCCACATTTCACACCAGTGTTGAATAGCGGTAAGATGTTCCTGCAGGTGTTGGGATGCTACTGAGGGATCGGGGGAAGTTGATAGGATGGCAGTATCATCTGCGTAGGTTGTTAGAAGGGTTTGGGGATGTGTGGGAATATCCGCAGTGTAAAGAATGAAAAGGAGAGGACCAATAATACTTCCTTGAGGGACTCCGGCATTTATGGGGCAGGTCGGGGAAAGAGTTGTGCCTTGCTTGACTTGGAAGGATCTGTTTGACAGGTAGGATTTGAGGATAAGGAAGTAGGTGTGTGGAAGTATTTGCTTTACTTTGTAAAGTAATCCCGGGTGCCAAACCCGATCGAATGCTTGAGCAATGTCGAGAAAGGCACTCGTGGAAAAACTCTTACGTTCAAGCGAGGAGGAAATAGCGTCTACAACTCGTAAGCACTGTTGTATAGTGGAATGATGGGAGCGGAAACCGAACTGATGGTTGGGAATTTTCTTCGAGGATTCTATGATAGGGAGGATTCTTTTATAAAGGAGTTTTTCGAATATTTTAGACATTAATGGGAGAAGGCTGATAGGTCGATAGGAAGATGGGCAATCGGGAGGTTTATAGGGTTTGGGAAAAACAATAACAACTGAGAGTTTCCAGGGATTGGGAAAATGGGTTGTTCTTAGGATTGAGTTAAACAGATATGTGAGGAATGTGATGGCCTTCTGGGGGAGTTTTTTGAGAATCGTGGAGGTGATAAGGTCATAACCAGGAGATTTCTTAGGGAGGCGTTTGATGATGTGTTTTACTTCTGACGGAAGAAAAGCTTTGGGAGGGAGGGACAAAGGTAGAGGAGAATTCAGGTAATCTTCGATGTTTTCGTCGTGGGAGGGGCTGGTTTGAGGATTAGGGGAAAATACTGTAGTTAGGTGTGTGGAGAGAAGGAGCGCCTTTTCTTCATCACTTCTGGCCCAGGTCCCATCGCTGCGTTTGAGAGGGGAAGGGATTGGGTGGAACTTTAGGATTCTACGAGTGACTGTCCACAGAGAACAGTCTTCAGTGGAGAGGGATGAAAGGTACTCGTTGAAGGATTCTGAGCGGAATTGGGATAGGGAAGATTTCAGCTGTCGTGTCAGTCTGTTGTATGCGTTTCTGTCCGAGGGATAACGGGATCTTTGCCATAGAGCTCTGGCCCGACGCTTGGCTGCAAGAAGTTCTTGGATGTGGGCTGGGAGTTGCAGTTTGGGCGGAGGAGGCAAACTTGTCCTTGGTCGGCATGAATTGCGGGCACAGTCCTGAATAGCTCTAGTAAATTTTTCAGTGGCTTTGTCTAAGTCTGTAGGGGTTTTTAAGGGAACAGTCAGGTCTATGGAACGTTCTAAGTTAAGCTGAAATGTTTGCCAGTTGATAGGACCGGGTGTAAGGGTTGGTTGTAAAGAACGGGGTACAGGGGAGGAGAACATGGTTAGGAGAACCGCAGAATGGTCCGAGGATAGGTCGAGGAGCGATTCAATAGAAGTCGCTATACCTCCCAAGCCAGACGAGATGAAGAAATCGACTAGGTCAGGATTGCGGGATGGGTCGGTTGGCCAGTATGTTGGAGTGTTGGGAGATATTGGACGATAATTCTGGGAGTTAAGGATATCGTAAAGGATTCTGCCACGGGAGTTAGCTGAACGGCTTCCCCACATGGGGTGTTTCGCGTTGAAATCACCCCCGGTGAGGAAGCGGGGACCAAAGGATTGGAATATTGACAGGAATTCAGGATGGTAAATGGTGTGGTTGGGAGAACAATACACTGCGGACAGTATGATATCGAAGGGAGAAAGGGAAAGGGATATGGAAGTTACCTGCAGGCTTGCTGATGCGATACTGGACTCCTGGTGATGCTTGATATTGCTCTTGATTAGAATTAGAGTCCCGTGCTGCGCCAGAGATGGATGATCGGTTCGATAACAGGAGTAACCCTTAACACCGAATGACATGGATTTCTTTAAGTGTGTTTCAGTTATTAAAGCAATGTCGATGTTTTTGTCAGTTAGTAAAAGTGTGAGTTCATGTCTTCTTGTAGTAAGTCCGTTGGCATTCCACAAAAGGATGGAGAGATGGGGATTATGGAAGGGTTGCATTTTGGGATTTAGGAAGGAAGTGGGCTATAAGGGTGGTCATCAGGTTTATAAGTGGAGTGAGAAGGGTTTCGAGTTTGTTTAGAAAAGAGGAGAAAAGGATCATTGGATCTTGAGCCTGGACCTGAGGGATTTGCTTAGGTGGGGCTGGAGTAGTAGGGAATGTAGGCAGGGTTGGGGGTTGCAAAGAAGTAGTTGATGAGGTAGGAAGGGAAGATGGTTCTTGTGGTTTTGGTACGGGGGTCTGGGCTGGTGTTGGGACAGGCGGCTTCTTTTTCTGCAGCGAAGTCAGTAGAGATGAGTAGGTCACATTCGGCCTGCGGTGAGACGTATCCTGTGCTGCTGGAACGGGTGGTAGGCTGAGGAAGTGGGATGGTCCGCTGGGTGGTGAAGACTTCTTGACATCTTTTTGATGGGTGAGCTGGATTCTCTGCCTCTGCACTCGGATCGTTTTAAGCGCTTTATAGACTTCGCACCCTTTGTAGCTGGCGGTATGATTCTCGCCGCAGTTGGCGCAGGAAGGAGGTACGTCGAGTGGTTTGGGACAGTCCTTAGAGGAGTGCTCAGCCCCACATTTGACACACTTGGATTTATGATGGCAGTATGAGCGGGTATGATTGAATTCCTGGCAGTTTAGACATTGTATGACGTCACCGCGACGACGTGGTTCCTCTACTTTAATTTTTGTGTAGAGTAAATATTGTTCACGAAATATCTCTTTACTTTTTTCATTTTTTTCTAAATCTACAAAAAAGAGTGGTAGCTGCGCCTTTGTGACAGGATGCCTTACGTTGTGCGCTCTTTTGACTGAGTAGCCTTTCTTGGTGAGTTCGGTGATGATTTCTGCCGGGGGAGTTGAATGATGGAGGTGGCGGATAACCACCCGGTATGATTTATCTTCTGGGAGTTGATAGCAGTGGAAGTCAGCTTCTTTATTTTCCAGGTGATGAATTATTTTCCTGTAGGAGTCACTATCGGAAGGTTTAATGACGATATCATTAAATCTCGCTCGGCATTCAAAGTTGTTTTCACCAACAAGACTTGTGAGAGTACTGCATAGTTGTTTGAAGTCAGTTACTTTTCTGATATAAATATTGGGAGGTTTCGTAGGATTTTCTTCGGAAGTGTGAATTTGCTTTGAACAGTTGCCTTGTGTCTGAGATGGCTTTTTTTGTTTAATCTTAGGGGGTGTCAATACGTCACTGGCTTTTTTGCGTAACCTTTTACGTCTCCCCGTTGCGATATTATCGAAGTCGTTGGCTGAAGTTGACTCAATGACTGTCATGTGCTGGTCGCTAGCTTCAATTGAGGACATCGTGAGCCACAATAATTAATTTAAAAAAAAAAAAAAAAAAAAAAAAAAAAAATAGTCGTCCCGGGCAGCCTCCAACCCGAGTGCTTGCAGCTTGGAGAATCGAACGCTACCACTGAGCCAAGGAGGCTGCTGGAGATACTAACTGTAGCGCAGGGTGTAGTATCTGGATTTCTGAAGGAGTGACGACAGCCTCTCCGTCAGGTGAGTGCAGGAGCACCCCCACCACTAGCCTCAGCTAGGGTAAAGGCCTACAAACTGTAGGAAATGAGTGTTTTTTACTCACTATTTTAGCAGTGATCTGGTTGATGAAATTCCTTCAAACTTCACCGTAATGTTCACTAGTAGATCAACTACCACTGAGTCACTTTTCATAAACGAGGATCACCTCGAACCACTTCAAAAACACTCGTATAACGGAGCTAGAAAAACTGCTGTGACATAGGCTATACCTGGGACACTACACAAACAGCATTAAGAACTCAATAAAAAAACAATGAAAAGAAATCACGTAAAAAACACAAATATACAAGTGAATTGCCCTGAAAACAAAGTAAACAAGACGGTTACTACAAACAACGACCAATAGAATTGCCCATAGGAATAGGCCAATAGAAATGCTTATGAGTTATGCTTCTGCGCTGAATCACTGTTTAAAACCACTACAGATACTTCAAAGTAACTGGATGTTCTTCGCAAAAATACCCTTGTTGAGTGTACTCGATTTGTGTTCAGGTTTTCCAGTTTGAAATTATGTGAACTGCTTTCGTCGGACATCTGAACTTCCCTTTCAGCTGTGAGCCTACAGTTACCAGCTGAAGCTGTTGGTCTATAATTATCAGCTGAAGCTGTTAGTCTACAATTATCAGCTGAAGCTGTTAGTCTACAATTATCAGCTTTAGCTGTTAGTCTAGAATTATGAGCTGAAGCTGTTAGTCTACAATTATCAGCTGAAGCTGTTAGTATACAATTATCAGCTGAAGCTGTTAGTCTACAATTATCAGCTGAAGCTGTTAGTCTAGAATTAGCAGCTGAAGCTGTTAGTCAACAATTACCAGCTGAAGCTGTTAGTCTATAATTATCAGCTGAAGCTGTTAGTCTACAATTATCAGCTGAAGCTGTTAGTCTACAATTAGCAGCTGAAGCTGTTAGTCTATAATTATCAGCTGAAGCTGTTAATATACAATTATCAGCTGTAGCAGTTTAGAGTGGGATGGTGGGAGAAATGATATTGATCAACTCCTGCCCTGCAGTCGTTCCCGTCCCGCTCCGATGTCTGCTATTTTTATTTAAATTAATCCGGGATTCAACTATTCGGCACACTATAAGTCGTATGTATAAGGTATAAGTCGAATGTTTACTGGCTAAAGTTAAGGAAACACATTCTGGCAAAGAAATAGCTACGAACCATATTAGGAGCATTGTAATTCATAAAGAAATGACGTCATTAATCATGAATAGTTCTGGTGATATTGTATGGAGATCGTTAAAGCTTACCGGTTGACCATTATGGATCTTGCATCCACTGTTTTGGCGAAGAGTCGCGTTGCAGCCATTGCCCGATACGCAGCATTTTATAGCCCTCCTGTTCAAATCATTATTTCGAGTGGTTATATCCCGGTTATACTTGTGAAAAGTCGTGATGTTAGAGACTTAACACTCTAGTACCAGTGTGTGAAGTTTCAAAGACAAATATCCAGCCGAAAGCCTGAAAATAGTAAGTAAAGAAAACTTACTTTTCACTTTATTAGTCCCTTGCCCTAGCTAGGCTAGAGGTAGGGGGCTGCGTGAATTGGCAAGTCATCCCCTCCTTGCTGCCCCTTCAGCTGGCCAAATACTCAGGCCTTCAACAAGCTTCCCAGGACCTACTGCCAGCTCTCTCTCTGGTCTAGTGGATGAGTGAGAGACTCACGATCCAGAGGTCTGCGGTTCGAATCTCCACCCCGAGACTTATTTTATTTATTTATTTTATTTTTTATTTTTTTATTTTTCCTCGGCCTTCTAATCAATCACAGCAATTATGGGAGGAAAAAGAAAATCAACCAATAGAAGGCATCATTCTCAGGAGAATTCACCCATAAACTCACCTCAAAAGAAAAAAACCTTTATTAAGCGATCTATGTCACAGACATCGCTCGCGTCATCAACATCTTCTCGAGCAACTTTTATAGATACCCCATCCCTCTCAAAAGAAGCTCCATTTCTAAAGCCAAGAAATCCTTCCAAAAAATTAAATATGGACACAAACGCTAAAGTGGATACGTCACAATCAACATTAGTTCCGAAGCCACCGCCTATTGTTGTAAGAAACATCACAGACTTTAAAAAATTCTGCCAAAAAATCTCCAATTTAATAGGCAAAGACTCGTTCACCTGTCGAGCACGATTCCAGGACACGCTAATAAATACACACACCAGTGACTCCTTCCGCAAAGTAGTAAAATACCTCGGGGACATGGAGAGCGACTTCCACTGTTATCAGCTCAAGGAAGACAAGTCCTACAGAGTTGTTTTACGTCATCTCCACCACACCACTCCTCCAGATGATATTAAATCGGAACTCGAAGAGCTCGGATACAAGGTCAAAAATGTGCATAATGCAAAACACCCAGCCACAAAACAACCTATGCCACTATTCTTTGTTGATCTGACTAAAGAACCGAAGAGTAAAGAAATCTTCAAAGAAAAATATCTCCTACATACGAGAATCTCAGTTGAAGAGCCAAGGCAGAGAAGAGATATCCCGCAGTGCCGCAAATGCCTTGAATTTAAACACACAGCGAACTACTGTGAGCACACATCTAAATGCGTGAAATGCGCAGGAGAGCATGACGCTAAGGACTGCACCCATCCCAAGGAACTTCCACCCAAATGTTCCAACTGCGGCGGTAATCACCCTGCAAACTACCGCGGCTGTGAAGTTTACAAGGCCGTGAAGACTCTCCAAAACCGATTCGCAGCACACCGGCAGGCAGCCCAACCTGATACCCTACCTCAGCCCTCCACTAGCGGCGAACCCACCACAAGCGGACAGTACTCTGCAAGACATCTACCTCCAACCAGGTTCATCTCGTCAGGAGTCACCTTCTCTGACCTTCTTCAACCGTCCACATCTCAACAAAATTTTCCACAACTCCTCAACCTACAATCCTCTCCTCAACCCACAGTTACTATCCCCAACCCTCAACCCCTCATGCAGCGTCAGCGTCCCTCTAGTCAAAGCCCGCCTACTTTTCAAGTCCCTCAGCATCGACTTCCTGTGCAACCTAAAGAACCTCCTGTACAATCTACCCCGTGCGACATCCCGTATAACTCACCTGAACCAAACAAAACCTTCGATCCCACCAATCTATTCAACTCCTTCTTCACAAGACTAGAAAACTTAATCAATCCTCTTATTAAGCTCCTATCCTCCTTTATTGAGCAATGCATCCCAGTACTTCTTAAAAAATGATCCCACCCAGTACACCTCCTATCCTTATCCTCCTCTGGAATTCCAACGGGCTGTTACCCCGAAGACAAGAACTAGAACTGCTACTTACAGACCGTGACATAGATATTGCACTTATAACAGAGACACACCTACGAACTCAACATTACTTTAACATAGCAGGATACAAAACTTACCGTACACCGTGGTGGTACACTGGTCTTGGTTAAGAACAAGATATCCCATCATTCCCATTCCTATCAGTCTACTGCTTCTTCTCAATTAACCTCCATCTCCATTTCTTTACCAAGATTTCCGCTCGTCATCGCGTCCATCTATTGCTCTCCGAACCAACGGATGTATCACCCTGATTTTACCAATTTATTCCAGTCCCTTGGCACTCACTTTATCGCTGGGGGAGATTTTAATGCCAAGCATCTCCTCTGGGGAAGTCGCCTTACTAACTCGAGAGGCCGAGTGCTAAACGACGTACTGTACAATGGTGAGTATTCCTACATTTCCCAACCTCATCCAACCCATTGGCCTTCCGATCCCCACAAAAATCCGGACATCCTAGATTTTTTCGTTACTTCTGGCTTGAACGGTATCTTCACGTCGGTATCTCCCCTTTTAGACCTCTCTTCTGACCATTCCCCTCTCCTTTTGTCACTCAGTGCATCTCCTATCCCTATTCAAACTAAACCATCTCTAACCACCGGACCTGTAGACTGGGCTATGTTCCAGTCTAACCTAGACAGTATTCTGGACCTCAATGTTAAGTTGAAGACAGCGCAAGATGTTGACGATGCTGCGGACCTCTTCACCAAATCAGTCCAGGACTGCGCTAGACTTGCCAGCAAACCAACTCACAAACGTCAACCAACAGCTACTCCAATCCCTCATCACATACAACTGCTCCTCTCAGCCAAGCGACGTGCCCGGACACAATGGCAACGATCCCATCTTCCTGCAGACAAAACCATTTTCAATAGACTAACAAGAAAGCTAAAAAACGAACTGACTAAACTAGACAATCACCGACTGGAAGAATATCTTTCTTCTTTAACGCCCCGTAACCACTCACTGTGGGAAGCCACAAAAAGAATTCTTAAATTTCAACCTACCTCCTCCCCACTCCGACGTGAAGATGGAACTTGGGCCAGAAGTGACGAAGAAAAAGCTTCCCATTTTGCCAATCATCTAGAAGCAACCTTTTCCCCGAACCCAGAGTTAAACCCTTCCCATACTGAAGAGGTAATCACTTATCTTTCCGAACCCTTACCGATGTCCTTACCTCCACCTTCCTTTCACCCATCGGAAGTCAAATACATCATTAACCATCTACCCCTCAATAAGTCCCCTGGTCCTGATCTTATCACCGCTAAAATCCTTCGGCACCTCCCCCATAAAGCCATCATGTTCCTCATCCTTATATATAACAGTGTACTGCGAACCACTCACTTCCCTTCCTCCTGGAAACACTCCTCTGTAATCCTTATTCCTAAACCAAACAAACCAGCTACTGAAACATCATCCTACCGCCCAATCAGTTTGTTACCCATCCTCTCTAAAATCCTTGAAAAACTGCTGTACAAACGAATCCTTCCTATAGTTGAATCCTTTGGTATCATTCCAACTCATCAGTTTGGCTTCCGATCACTCCACTCTACCACTCAACAAGCTTTCCGAGTTGTAGACACAATTTCCTCAACGCTTGAGCGTAAGGACTTCTGTTCAGGAGTCTTTCTAGATGTAGCCCAGGCCTTTGACCGAGTCTGGCATCCGGGCCTCCTTTACAAGCTCAAGCGTTTTCTCCCCATCACCTACTACTTAATCCTAAAATCCTTTCTTTCATCCCGCCTGTTTCATGTCCAATACAATGCATCGAATTCCTCATCCCGCCACGTATCTGCTGGAGTCCCCCAAGGCAGCATCCTAGCCCCTCTCCTCTACTCCATCTTCACCGCTGATATCCCCACTAATCCCAGTACCATTATCACAACTTTTGCAGATGATACTGCAGTGCTTTCATGTTCCGCCAACCCGCAGCAAGCCTCAGAAGCGCTCCAGAATCATCTCTTAGAAATCGAGCAATGGCTAAAGAAGTGGCGAATCAAAGTCAACGCCGAAAAATGTAAGCACGTCACATTCACACTGCGGCGTAGTGAGTGCCCATCTGTTACCCTTAACGAATCCCTCATTCCCAAATCCGATGTTGTTCGATACCTAGGCTTCCACCTCGACAAGAGACTTACTTGGAACACGCACACAAAAACAAAACGACAAGAACTAAACAGACGCTACGGCCTACTTAGACGACTAATAGGTCCCAAATCAAAACTCAGTACTGAAAACAAACTAACAACCTACAAAACTATTATTAAACCGATTTGGACATACGGCATTGAACTATGGGGTACAGCAAAACCTTCCAACATAAACCGAATCCAAACCTTCCAGTCCAAAGTCCTTCGCCGGATCCTTAATGCTCCCTTCTACGTGAACAATAATATCATCCACCGAGACCTCGAAATTCCCTTTGTCGCTGAATTAGCTAAAACCCGATTCTCCACTTTTCATTCCAAGCTATCCTTTCATCCCAATCCCCTTGCCCAATCCCTTTCCACAGATGCGATCCCTTCCAATCCTCCGAGACGCTTGAAAAGAAAGTGGCCTAGGGACCAGCTGTAATACATAAATGAAATATTTATAATTCCTCAGGGAGTGTCAGCAATGGCTGCCTTCTCCCCTCTATTCTTCCTTGTGCTAGTTTATGAGATACATATTTACTTATTGTATTATATGTAAACATATGTATACAGATTGTAAATATTCAATAAATAAAAAAAAAAAAAAAAAAAAAAAAAAAAAAAACTGTTTTGGCAATGAAAGAGTTCGGCTAATATTGGAAGAAAGTTTCAAATTTAGCTCAGATCTGTTGTGGTTGGAAATATCACCTTCACCAAAGCAAAACATCGCTTCCAAATTTTCAAGCTCATTATTTCTCGAGGTAGTCCTACTGAAGTTTACTATTGGGCATTGTTTGTAAGATATTTTTTAGGCTCTCGAATCATCACCTCCTTTTGATAAAATATTTTAATAACTTTTAATATTTTTGCCTCAATCCGTCATATTGGATTACCTAAAACTTCTTTCCACCACTCCACTTCTTACCACTTTTCCGAAAACCGGTTAATGAAAAATGGTTTTATTCGCGCTATGCGAATTCTCAAGTCAAATACATTCATACCAAGAGGAGCAACAGGATAAATCTGTTTGTGAATCCTTATTGTTAAATATTTCTTCCTTGAATCGTTTCGAACAGCCAAATCCACCTATATATATATGATTTGAGGTGCTACCCACATCTTTTGTTAATTTGCGAAGTAAATAACTGTGATAAAATGTGTACATTTATCTGAACTGTTTGTCTAGAGAGTAGAATAATTTAGCGGCTTTGTATATGCATTTATTTTATGCCTGTCAAATTGTAAGGAATGTGTGCATGTATAGTAATTGCAGGTACTTATTATATGAGTCAGCATTCGTAATGAACGTGTAAATACACAAATGGATTGCTATCTTTGGATTTAGTTGTTGGTTAAGGTTTAGGAAAACAAAATGTAAGCAGTATGAATAATAATAGTTTTATAAACCTTTCCTTTAACAACAATGTTAGTGAAAGAAATTTCACTAGCATATCTTAGCCGGAAATTGAATAGCCAAGGGAATTTCCTATATTCGTTTTTCGTCGAAATACTCAGTTTCAGTATCAAAAATCTCGTTTTATTTGATATTTAACGCCTGACAATTTCCGTGGACCCTATAATCACTCATGTATCACCTGTTGGAGTATTTCATTGATCATTTAATATTCTTCATATATTTCTTCCCACATGGGCGTATATACGGGGGGGGGGCTGAGGGGGCTACAGCCCCCCCTCCAATATTCTGTTTATGTAAAAAATGCCTATAACAAGGAAAAAAGTCTTATAAATTTACCCTGGTCTAATAGGTGCCCAAAGGACTTTAAACCTCACCATTTTACACTAAAATATTTAAAATTTCCCCAATACCCCAAATGCATAGCTGCTCCCAGCTCCCCCCCCCGGAATTATTTTCTATATACGCTAGTGTCTTCCCACTCTTTATTTTTCAATATTTGTTTATATTACATGGCAAGTGATCGATGAAAAGTAGTACGCAACTTAATTTTTGAACGACTATTGCAGTGATTCCGCCCTAAATGCTTCATGGTTTATTTCGCCAGCTCTTCAGATTACCATCAATCATACAGCGTACTGACCGGGAATCGTAACTAAAGAGGATTTGAACTAATACCGCAGGAAAAAGTTTAAAAATTAAGTTGTTTACTTCCTGTTACTGGCCCCATAACAAGGAAAACACGATATAACACTAGATTTCTTCAACAGTAGAATGATTTAATTTATATTTTGGAAGGTATTGCCATTTGAAATACCTGTATCCTTATATTTCTTGGGAGTGTATTCTGAGATTTTTAAATTACAACGCAGGTCAGGCTTTTTTAAACATTAATTTGACTTTATTAATGACATTGTTTTACTTTACTTTAATTTTGAATCATCTCATGTAATTTCCGTTTTAGACTAATTCCATGCAACCGTATTTCCGGTTATTCTGATTCAAGAGTAGCCGATTTTCTTCTACCGGAGGTGGAGTTAAACTCTGTAATCCGATAAGAGCTCATCCCTGCAGGTCCTAGAGGAAGAGGGGAAGGCGGAAGGATTTTAATGGAATATCCAGAAGGAAAATGGATTAAAGCAAGCTTCTTGCTTAGAATCGATGCCTAAAGGATTTCTCGATACTCCAAAGCAATATTTCAATGGTTCAGCTGGAATATATTTCTCATCGAACTAGAGATGCTTTGTAACAGATCCAGTTCATTCCTTCAGTTCAGAGTAATATATCTATGTAATATGAATTCACAACACAAACGGCTCAAACGATGCAGATATTTGATAAACGAACTTATCAGTTGATTGTATTGAATTCACAACAAAGTGTATTTACAATTCGGTCTGTCTAGTTTTATAAAAAAATAAGAATCAAGTCAAGTGTGAGAGTCCAATAAGATGCATAACTTTTTCTCGTCAAACAATGCGAATCCTGAACTTCTACAATCTGTAAACCTCTTGCAACTTGTCTTGTTTTTTTGTCCAGTCAGTTTACCAATTGAATGTGTGTCCGGAAGAAGGGCCTATGTCACGTTTTCCTAATTTTACAAGAGCTTCAATACTAAAACATCCCTAATAGTATTTGCAATAAAAATTAGCGAAAGTGACATAGGCCCTTCTTCCATTTGGAAAAACGGAAATTCTCAGAAACAACAACAAACTATTTTCCATGATACAAACGTTTATTGAACAAGAAAAGGAAGTAGATATGCAAATAGTAAAGTAAGTATTATGCATTGAATTACTACAATGAAGGCAAAGATGTATAAAATAGCTTATGTGTAGGATCAGTCATAAACGTAGTCATCTGAAGCAGATCTTTTTTCTTTTCCTTGCTAATGGGCAACAGGCTTGTGTAAAGGAACGGGAGATCTTGAATTACCGGAATACCAACTGTTGGGTCGAACATTCTGAATGTTTTCCATGGTCTCAGTGTGTTATGGGACTCCCTAGCATACAGGGTTGTTGGGTCATCCTTACATAGTTTATACCACACGTACTTGGTAATTTGGAATGTGGCATTTTTTTTCAGACAAGTTCTAGTAACGACGTCTATGTCTCTGAATTTATCTTGAGTCATCTCTGTGATTAAGAACGGCTTTGAAATTTTTGAAGATGCTATGATGTGCTTCCAGTCACCAGGAACAATAGTTTTTTGAATTTTTCTTCGCCGTTCGATTACAGCGAAATCACGGTCGCATGGCAAAAAACTATGCCCAGTGACCATAAACTTTTGGTGCACTTCTGTGAAGTACCCACACTGAATTAGGTACCAATATAACGTGAGAACTGTCTTATTATTGTTTTGCCCACAGCATCGATCCGACCAAATTATTACCTTACGTTCTTCACCTGGGCCAAGAGTGCGATACGTAGTTTTTATGTAGTCTAGTAGGCACGAACCAATCTCCTTTGATCCCCGTTTTGCGAGTACTTCATGCCATAAGTACATACTTGCAACATCGGCTGTCATATTGTGGATAGCAAAATTATAAGAGGAATATTGACGTTGATAATACATATCAGCATGAGTAAATGCAGGCGTGGAAAGAACTTGTTGTAAATCAACACACAAAGCTATGAAGTTCTTGTTCCTTCCATCTTCGGCCAGAGTTTTGTATGCACTGTCCGCCTGGATGTGGTGTATTGTACTCTCAATTTCTAGCCGTTCCCTTTCTCCAGTATTGGAGGCCAAAATCAGCTCTGCATAGAATTTGTCGCATTGCTTACAAGTGTCGGAACGTGGAGAACCAAACCTCAACTTGGATTCTCTGTTAAAAATCTTTCTGTATAGGCTGTAGGACACCTCGCTGTCAGGGTATTTCTCCACAAAAACTCGGTGCATCTTCTTGACCGACAAGTCTACACCCAACACATTTTTTTGTGAGCTGTTTCTACTATAGTGGTTTTCCATTACTGGGAAGCTTTCAATGTGTAGCTTCACCAGTTTTCGTTTTTCACTGTCGACTGCGTGTGGTCGGTTCAGATGAAATCCTCTTGTATCCATTGGTGCGATTTCCCCCTTTTTCAGTTTTTCTTGTATAACACGAATCCGTTTTCTTCCAACTTCAAACGTATTTAGCAGAGTTTTCAAACACACAGGCTTACCAGTAATGTTGTAATCAAAGGCTGCTAGCTTCTTTGACGTCGAATCACTCTTTCCGGGTCTCCTGTACTTAGGTTCACGTATATTAACGCACTTTGTCAACAAAAGGGTTTGTTGGTTGTAATTTAGATTATAAAACCGACTATGCATGGTGTGTACCATGTCCAGTGAAATCGTGCTACAACCTTGTTTTGAGCAAATTTCGGGGAGGCAACCTCGTCTAGATACAGGAAGTTGCTTTGCCGGGACCACATTCCCTTTACCACGCTTACTCACGTATTGTTGGCCTGCATTTCGAAGAGCCTGTTGTTTCTTATCATTCCACATATCTACATTCAATGAACGTTTCTTTCCGCTACTCAAATGTCTCGTTTCCGAAAGTGACAAATTCATATGAGCCATTGTACGTTCCGAAATATTCATCACTACACTGACAATAAAACACAAAACTTTATCACTTGTCCACGAATCATGAACCTAGAAAACCTCAAAATCACGCAGAATACCAATTTGTAGATGCTAATAATCATAATATCATTATGAATTAATATAACTTATTATTAACACGCGTAAAACTGATACTAGGAATCAAAATGATAACCGAACGTAGGTTATTGTTGTTGGTGAGTGGCAACTGTCGTGATGAACTGATAACATAGGCCCTTCTTCCACTTCAAGTTTTGTGATTTCTCTCAACGATTGTGATTCTCTTGACCTCTAGCGGCTTCCTTTTCAACTAATAACCATGGCAATACGTACACCACTTGACATAGGCCCTTATTCGACAAAAACCTGAGTTTCGAAAAAATCGTGACATAGGCCCTTCTTCCGGACACACGTTCAATTACTGATTATGCTTATTTTTATAGACTTACAAATGTTTGGTCTTATCCGTTTATTTGCCAGTTTTACTTAATTTTCTTCGCCAGAACTACTTGATTTGTTGCCATATCCAGATATTCATACAAAAGTAATAAAAGTGTTTGTGTCACGTAACAACGTATAAATTTGCTGTGAATGTGCCTCTGTCATTGAATATGCTTGAAAATCAGATGTTTTAAAGCGACTATTTCCAACTGACGATTTAGTTAAATTCAACCTATGCATTAAAGTAATTAAACCCCTACGACAACAATGTTTAGTTGCTGTCGCAAAGAGTTATCACAAGAGTTTCTCAAAATAAAGCAATTGTTTGGATATAAAGCAATTGTTTTGTGAGAATAATCTTTACATTATTTTATTGAATCACTTTTAAACGCACAGGAAGGAAGGTATAAGCTAACAGTGACCTAATTTTCAAATCTACATTTTTTAGGAAAATTAACTTTGCTAATGCTGTTGAAGTTAGAAAGTTTAAATGGCAACGCACCCGAGCGTAACCAGCGTTGGAGATCCCATATTTAGGACAAAATAGGATTTTGGTGAGTTAATAAATAAATAAATAAATAAAAAATATTAAAAATAACTCACTGACCGCTTACACCGTCCTGTATGTTACGCGGTGCATTAATAAATTTAATTCCTTGTAGGATTTCCTCATCTGTGCCTTACATGACAATATTGTCAGGATTATATTGATTTGGCATGCTGTGATATGAAGTACGTTAGCGTAATTGACAACGCCCCAAGTGTAAAACTGGATTTTTGTCCAAATCCCAATCTGGTAAGTTAATTCTTAAAAAAAATGGAAATTTGCATGAAATAAAAATGTTTTGTTAACGTAAGATATAAATGTTATTTTATTTTTTTATTATTTTTATTTGGTTATATGTGGTATAGGTCTTTAAAAATAGAGTATACTTCCTTTTCTGTTTTTCTACTACTTTATTTTATAGTTACCCTACATGTTTTAGTGGTCTCCTTGCCACCTCAGGGACCATTAAAATCTAAAACATTTTTGAGTACATCACTTTAGTTAATCAAATAAAATATTCCTAGTTAACATATTATTAATAGTCTATATTAATATACAAGAAAAATATTTAGTGTTGATACCCTGCACTTGCGACCCTTAGCATAGCAATTAGCCGATCATCTTACGGTCTATAACATTTATGCTATTATTTTAAATCGATTATTTCTTATTTTCTGATGTTATATTTCATTTGTCAAGAGTTATTTATTTATTTTTTTTGTAGTTTTTTTCATTCAATTTGTGAAAAAAAGCAAACGGTTTTGTTCTATAAAAATATTTTTTTCTCCTTCTGATGTTATTATCAAATATTTTATTTGAAAATTTAATTTTAGTTTTCTTATTTACTGAGTTTTTGTCGTTTTTAATTGTCAATATTTTCAAAAAATTAAATTAATTACTTTCTAATAACATCAGAAAAGAAGAAATTTGAACCCTCTGGAACAGATGAATAGCTAGTAGTCTCAATATAGGCAGCGAATGGTCTAAAATTGCAGGGTATCAATAAAAAACATTTTTCTTGTTTGCTAAACAACATTCGAATTTTTAGATATGAATTTAAAGAACTGAGAGTATCAATAATAAAACCTGTGTTGATTTTTTTATATTTTTTTTAAATTTATTTATTTGTGAGCACCCCGCATCGAAATCGATTCGTGGTTGATTTAATGGTCCCTTAAGTGGCATGGAGACCACGAAAGATGTAAGGAAATTAGAAAATAAAGTATTACAAAAAATAAAATTATGTACCAATTTTTTAAAGACGCCACGTACGTGTATCCAAAAAAAAAGTGATAACATTATATTTTTATATATAAATAATGACACCTATTAATATTGACAAAATACATTTACAAAGACATATTTGCATATAACTGTTCATATGAATATTTGGATGGTTTTTATAGGAGTATTTGGAAGCTGGCTTTTCCTATTCCATTATAAATCTAAATAAATATTGATTTAGAGATAAATCGCTGCTCCTAGACGGCCAATCCATGGAAATCTCATCATCCCTCAACGTGCTCCCGGAGATGGTCTCAATTCTCCAATTTTACTGCGGCAAATCATATTTGCGTTTCACGTCACGCTCGAAGAGAACTGGATTTATTTACCTGAATCCTATCGATTGAGGTTTCTGAAAATATTACTTGTAAAAAGGAAAATATTGTCAGGGTCTGTCATGTGGATCATAAAACTACTTTTAGCATGGTTCTTCGATCTCCCCTTATGAGGTTCACCTCATGACGCACTTTGAAAGTACCAGCTAGACCTTTTTGGCTTCCTAACGTACGAAAAAGAACAATTCCTGGTATTTGAACCGTTTGCAAGAAAA
This sequence comes from Gonocerus acuteangulatus, assembly GCA_946811695.1. Lineage (NCBI taxonomy): Eukaryota > Metazoa > Arthropoda > Insecta > Hemiptera > Coreidae > Gonocerus > Gonocerus acuteangulatus. The sequence continues at coordinate 49,709,489 of OX328123.1, read as the reverse complement.
GTTCATTCAAATCGTTTTCCTATCCAATTTTTGGTAACATATTCGTAATATTGTTTTCTTAAACCCAACTTTTAGAAAGTGGATGGAGTAATTCCCGAGAATGGAACGCACCTAAAATAAACGGCAAAACTTCGGGAATCGATGCAGGATGAAAAAAGTCCGACTCGCAGGAACTGCGTCATCTTAGCGCGGTTCCAGTTTTTTTTTTTTTTTTTTTTTTTTTTTTTTTACGGCACATCAACATCTAGGTCATTAGCGCCGACATCCAGGGTGTAGCGAGGAATTTCACCAGCGAGCCGTGGGATGATAAAATTCCTGCCGGAGGTTGGGAATCGAACCCACCATCTCCCGCGTATGAATCCAAGGCGCTAGCCATTAGACCACGGGAGACCCCGGTTCCTGTTCATACCCCTATTCTCATTTGAAAAGCATAGAATAGAAACAGATAATATTTTCCTCGGCCTTTGTTCAAAGGGTTTTATGGCTGGCTATACCTGGGGTCAGGTCCGCAAGACCCTAGAATCCTCTTCTACCGATACTTCATTTCATACGTTTCAATGAATTGGAAAATATCAAATATTTTCACACATTCCTGTGTTCTTTTACTATAGTAATAATTCTACAGATAAAATCAATGAAAAAATAAAATAAAAAAACCAACAGCATAAAGGCAATTGAAAATATTCAAAAGACGTCAACGAATCTTTTTCTCTTGGCAAGCTATATTTCTAACAATGAATTGTTTTTCTTATTTTGCCTAATCTGTTTTATTGTAAAATACATTATCCAACTATAAGCAATTAAAAAATAACAAGGAATAAAAACAGACAAAAAGAACAGTTCGAATAAGCAAAATCAATTACTTTAATGTTTTAAGCACTTATTTCTCCGATTGACATCGCCTAATCAAAACTTTCATCAGAACCTTTTTTGTAGAGAATTTAGTAAGCTTTCTAATGGTATTCTTTCGTTTACCAAATTCTTAACCTTTTTCGAGATATTAAGGAAAATATACAAAGTTACCAAAACTTTTTATGTCTGTTAATAAAATATTTTATTCTAACCCTTCCTTAACTCCAAACGTAACCAAAATTTCAACATATTAGTTTTAATGAAAGTAGAACATGCAGAAAATGTTTCAACTGAATCCCATGATTCTAAGTACACAAATTAAAAACGGTATTCAAAAACTATTTTTCCAATTTTCTCGAAAACGGTTAAAGCTATCGCCTTGAAAATGGTTTCATTCGTTTTCCTAGCCACTCAAAAACGTAAGCGTTACGATTTTTTCTGCGCGAATTTCGCCCCAAACTCCATCTTCCAGTGGGCGGATTTTGCTGGTTAACGAACTTGACCTTTCATATTGGACGACTGATTTTTGTACCAAATTTCATCAAAATCGGACCATTCGTCTTCGAGCTAGAGAGCGAACAGACAAATATATATATATATATATATAAATTTATACATATATATATATATATATATATATATATATATATATACAAATTTGAACCACCGTTATTTTCGGTCTCTAGGGGTTCTGAAACGCGAAATTTTCTTGTCGGCACTTCCGGATTGTTTCATTGTATCAACCTTATAAGCGGGGTTCCTCCCTATGGGGGAGGAAGGAACCGCGCTAAAATAAAGAAAAAAGTCCTTTGGTATTTTTCTCGTTTTTGCTTCTTTTCCGAGAAACTCCCAAAAAAACTAAAACACAATTGTGAATAGCCATTCTTTCATAATTCCTATATAAGAATCATTAAAAGTATATGATTCATCTTCCTCATCCTCTACCACCCACCTCCTCCCAAAACAAAACAACAGAAAATCTTCTTGGTCGAAAAATTAAAAGACATCATGTAAAGCAGCAAGTTAGACATAATTTAACATAGCTACTTTTCTTCTAAGGAAATTGATAACACAAAAACAAGAAAAATGTCTTAATAAAATTAAAGTTCCAATGCTTAAAACAGTTTAAATTTAACACTGGACGCATACATGAATATAAAATAAGAATTTATTCTTGAAATAATTCCTAATTATGAATTTAAAAACTGTTCAAAGGTTTGGCCCCTTGCAGCGATACAGGCAACACACCGCACATTGACAGACTGGTTGGCATTTGTGCATTCCTCTGCTGTAATCTGTTCCCAGGCCCATCTGATGCAACTCATGAGTTGCTCTCTTGAGCCAATGGACTCCCTGTAGACCAAATCTTTAATGTATCCCCATGCGAAGAAATCAGTGAGGTCTGAAGATCATGTCGGCCTAGACACCGGCCCACCATGTCCTATCCAAGAGCATGGATAGTTAGTGTCCACCCAATCTCGGACGGCCCTCACGTAGTGGGCTGGATAACTGTCGATTTGGAACCAGCTTTCCAATCTTTGTGCCAAAAGGACTTCACCCAAGAACGACATCTTATTATCGAGGAATGCGTGAAAAGACTGTGCGTTAAGTTTAGGGGTAAAAAAATCGAGACCTATTATTTCATTATTCCACAAAAAATGAGAGGCATACTCAGTCCTATATTTTTGGGGTGTAGGGATTAAAGGAGATGGTGGTGGGGCTGGAAGATAAAATATATACTTTTAATGGTTTTTTATAAAGGCATTATGAACGAATGCCATTTCACAATTGTGTTTAGTTTTTGCGTTTTTCTCGGAAACAAAGCAAAAACTAGATAAATGCCAAATGACTTTTTTTTCATTCATTTTTCATCCTTCATCGATTCCCGAAGTAAAGCCGTTTATTTTGTGGACACCCTGTTTACGTGCGTGTATTTATTTATGTATGTGGCAGACTATGTATGCAGAAATAAATACATTTAAAAAGATTATCTATATTAAACATGAACACAAGTACACACGCTCGTAAGTAATAAATTGCGATAAATGTATTTATAAGTGTGAATTATATATTTCCAATAAACCGTAGAGGTATTCTGCTCCCATGATATAATCCAACATAGCGCAATTGGAAATAACCCCGAATAACTTTAAATAAAATAATAAAAATTGAAAGAAAAAGAAAATATGAAAATTAAAGGGAGAACATCAAGAGGCGCCGCTCTGTTTAGAATTGAAATATACAAGGCTCTCACCTCCGCTCATTTGAATGACGCCCTAGGGGAGGAGTTTCCACAGATTAATTCAACCACTCCCTTTTTTCATTCATTTTTTCGTATTTCATCCCTCTCTTTTCTCTATTTGATGTTATTTAAGGTTAAAGGAATCAAGTTTAAATATACTAGGGAGAATTGGTTATTTCTTTTAACACACTCTGCTATGGTAATAAGTTTTAATTTGAACCGACCAAAGAGTTTTTTTTAAAAAAAGATCCTCTAATCTTCAATTGAGTGATACAGTCAAGGAATGTCCAACGGGTTACGAAGAAGGACTTCTTGCTCGGCTACGAGCTTACAGTTCTAAGACACGAATTCCTAATGACAAGACGTTATAGGCCAATATGCAATATGCAACGCAGTACTGGAGAAAAAGGAACTTTAATATCTTGAATGGTATGCAAGAACTAATTAAAAATGATAGCCAATATATGAACACTATAGTGCTTTACCTCACTAACACTGGACTCTACATCCTTATTTGTTGATATATATATATATATATATATATATATATATATATATATATATATATATATATATATATATATATATATGGGAGTGTAGTTATGACATTTTTTAGGTGAAGGGTTCACCTATAAATAATTAGTACTTAATTTTTTTTAAAGTAAGTTTTTATGTATGTATATGTATTCAAAAGTTATTGCATATATATGTCTTTGTGTATTCTGTGAAAATATGTTTAATAGAAGATTTTTCACGACACACTGTACATTCCCTTTTGAAATAAGCATGAGTAAGATTAGTGTGGCATATTTGTGCTCTCAACAGAACCAACTCATTTTGCTCATACTGTCTTGAGATGAGATTTTCCTTAGTGAAAACCTCATCTCACACTTCCTTAGGTAGTGTCTTTTATCTTCCTTAACTTGTTATCTCTATTTTGAAGCCATTCGTATTGCCATTTTGAGTGGATTAGATACTTTAGATGTGTTACAGCATCTGACGGCAAACAGTGGTTAAAAATTGTCTAAAAGCGCTCAAAACTCAATAACTTCTGATGTTGTTGAGTTAGAAACCTGAAATTGTGCACACTTAGTGTTATAACCACGATAAAGGTACTGATGAGTCACTCACATGACAAATATTTTTGTGGTCGGCCCCCGCCTCTGAACTGCACTTGGCTGGGCTCAGGTGATGGTGGAGCCAATTCAAAAAGGTCCCGTTAATATCTTAAGTGTCATTTGAAAAGATCAGAATAGAAATAAACTTCTTTTTTTTTATATATATCTCGTGAAAATTGTCATCATCTACTTGAACATTTCGAATAAAAGCTATATTAAGGGGTCAGGGAAACCGACAGTAGCTAACTTACACAGAAATACTTACAGAAACACTTACTTTTACCACTTACACACAAACTTACCTCTTAGATCGCTATAAATTTGAGTTTTCTGTTTCTGTTATATTTTGTAACTATTTATGTAGTATTAGGCATTTTTAACTAATGATTACTATCTATTTTAAACGAATGTTAATCGTGACCGAAGATTGATGGTATGATCAGTATTTGGCCTTAATTACCACTCCTTTAACATAGAAATTAAAAGCATTCACTATTTGAGATCACTACGACTATTTTTGGTGGCTAAATAAGTAAATAAAAATATTAATGAAACAGACAACAGTAAATCGTGACAATGTAAGACTAATACTAAGTTCTTACTGCATTTGAACAGTGAGAAACGTCGAAAATTTAATCTCACCATATTAATCACCGGCTTTATGGAACCTTTCCAACGTCACACCAACATAATCACACGAGGCTAACAAATTACTCAGGATCCGACAGAAAAACTTGTTGAAGAAGATAATTGTTTGCCATGAGGTTGATTTATAGCTGGCAGCTCTTGTAATGCTTCCAGAGAACAAGCAATCCTGCACCATTCAAGCCTTCATCAATTACCTTAGTTTAAATTGATAGGGTTATGTAGTGTTATAGCAAACACGCCCACACGCACGCACCCATGCACCCACCTACGCGCGCACACTCCACACATACCTTGTAACACCAAACTCTGTCTCTCTCAGACCCACACACATACACACGCCTACGCACACGCACAGGATCACGAACACACCCACACGCATGCACCCATGCACCCACCTACGCGCGCACACTCCACACATACCTTGTAACACCAAACTCAGTCTCTCTCAGACCCGTACACACTCCTACGCACACGCACTGGATCACGAACACACCCAATCACACATAAACCAGCGAGCTTCATTGTTTATAAATGCTTTATCCTTTGTTTGTAATTTCTTTGTATACGCCCGTACATATCTTTTAGAAAGTAGAGTAATAGAGTACTCGTCTAATGTTCTAGCGAACGTAGATTCGAAACTCGCGCGTGCACATACTTTTCTACTTCTCTTTCTCCCTATATATATATATATATATATATATATATATATATATATATATATATATTTGATAAAACTTTTAATATATCATATCCTGCAGAACTGGTTCTGGATATGGAACATGTAACATATTTGTTAGCATATATATGATGCATTCGATTTATAGATGATGATAATCCGGACAGTTTTCAAGCTACATTAAACCAAAGGCTGGGTGGCAAGATATTATAAATGTGGAATTATATTTGGCACCTAAATAATGAAACTGATGATGGATAACACATTTGACAAAACAATAGAAACCAGGGAGAGAGATAAATGCGCATCGTTCATTTTTCATTAATGTATTGTCAGAATCATATCATAGAAACATTTCGGGCTGTTTATTTCGTATTTAGTTAGCTTTATAAGACGTTTTGGCGTCTAGTAAAACGCAATAAATATATTAAAATTTCGTAAGTAATTCTCTATTAACATGGGTCTTTGGGTCATTATGGAAGGAGGATTGGTTGTTTTAATTACCAATTTTTTTGTAAATTCCAACAGAATGTGTTTTATCGTTACTAATTTGTAGTTCTCACTGAATTTTGTTGTAGAGTTATTAAGTGATAAAATACAGTAATATTTGTATTACTCTATATCGGCATAGAATGTCGTAATCTTGTCTGATAAACCTAATCTTGGCAGATTTCTTTGCTACGCAGTAGAAGGAAAACTAATCACTTTAGTTTCGGAAAACAGAACAAATTGAATGTCTAATTAATAATATATTCCTGATGGGGTTGTTCCATGAAGGAAATGTTTGTAATTTAGACAAACTACCTACAGAGGAATGCCTTCAGATGTCACCTCGGACAGGTAGAGTAGTGTGCACGGGACCCACGTTAGCCAACTCTGACAAATGTGCTAACTTTAGTTAGACTATTTGTCTTCAACAGGCTTACTTCATCACTCTCAATCTTCCAAGAAATTCCGGTAGATGCACTCACACACATATAGTTTGTACATAAACAAATGTTTGATACTTTGTGATACTCTATATTTATTCATTGATGAATAAACAATTGTATTTAATTACTTATTAGTAAGTATTACCAGGACCTCACAAACGTACAGAAGGCCCGTTCCTGAATAATCCAGAATGATCATTGTGAAATATCATTATAAGACAGAAATGATGCACTCCATATCGAACCGTATTATACCAAAAACAACTTATGGCGTATAATTAATCATAAAACAATACCGACCTCCGGTGACCGGATTTGAACATAACTGTAATATCATAACGGAACATACTTTAGTACAATATCTAGTGCCGATGCTATGCACAAACTTTTGTAGAACACAAAAGAATTTCTAAACCTACTTACATTTCTACTGTCATGCGAGAGCACCTTTGAAACGACACATTTACTTTACGTAAAGTGGAACTTACCTTAGAAAGCGTTAGGTTTACTTCCTAGACCTGATCAAATCACATATTATGGCATAAAATATACCCAGTCTTCGCCATTCTGTGCTGCTTGGCCCCCTTAATGAAATGTTCATGAGCAGTATCTAACCGTTTTCTAGGAATGAGGAAATTGTTATTCTATATTACGAGTAAGGCGACGAAGTAAAATAATTAACGAAGAACTTCTGTTATTTTTTGAATATGCTAAATAGTTGTTCATTGGCTACATGGCTGTCAGTGTTCGCTTGTACATCCCGCCTCCCCTGATCTGTTATAGGTGTGGATCTCTTGGACATCATCGAACTTCCTGTGAAAAAGAACAAGTGTGCAGGAAGTGTGCCGAGCCTCAGCATGAAAACGAATGTTCCAAAATTAAATGTTGCCTTTGTGGGGAAAACCACCGGACAACTACTAAATTATGTTCCGTTTATGCTGATGAGTTTGAGGTTAAAAGACTTATGGTAACCAAGAATCTAATGAAGGGAACACGAACAGCAGAGACATACGCCAAAAAAGCGATGAATACTACTCATGATCCAAATGCAGATGACAAGCTGACCACTTTAATAGGCCTGTTCAACAAAAGGATTGAAATCCTAGAAAATCTATTGGTAAAGAGTCGCTGTACACCTGAACCCTTGAAAAGGTAAGAAGACCCCACGACTCCTATAGATACTTCCACCGGACGGACCAGGAGCTTCAGCAGAGCTTCATTGAAATCATCGAAGAAAGAAATGACAGAAGCATCCTCTCGTCAACGTGATGATGGAAAAGAAGCCAAGGAGAAAATAGCTCAAGGACGCCAGAATCAAGGGAAAACACCGACTGACAAACTACAGGACAGTAGTAAACTTAAAATACGGTAAGACATGACCTTTTTAGTTCTTTTAATGTTTTTAATCATATTAATTATTTTTAAATTGGTATTTTTCAAATTACTTTTCACTGCAGATATGAATAAGGTTATATTTTTCAAATCAATATGTTTTGAATACTTCTATCTTCTGCTTTTATTGGTTATTTTAAATCGACCAACTCTTAACTTATGCAATAAAGGTGCAAATCTGTCCAAGACTTACATTAAAATTGTTTTTGTTATTGCAAGAAAACAGCACATCCTTGAATGTTTTAATTTTCCGAAATTTAAATTGGACCAGCACTTTTTTAAAATGTCCACAATTTTTGATCAGTTTTGTCTTTTCTGTTTAAAATTTATTTCAAGCCAAACACTGCTCAAGACAAGTTCACCCCGAATGTTAAGTAATATTAAGAGGGATAATACATGTGCCAGCAATATTCATATAAAAGTTTTTAATTTATTTGAATTTTTTAGCAATTTAGTATTGCATAATCTTCTGACAAATCTACATCATGTCTGTACTGCAGTGGAACATTAATGGACTTGGAAGGCACATCGAGGACCTGAAATTACTCCTGAGCCAGTCCAAACCACAAGTCATTGTACTCCAAGAAACACACCTTCAACAAGGTAAGCATCAGCATACATGGCTATTCCCTCTATAGGAGAGACTACTCCTTGGGTGGTAGAGCTTGTGGCGGTGTTGCGATTTTAGTAGAGGATAGCATCCACAGCGAACCTGTTCAGGTGAGGACGACTATCCAAGCTGTAGCTGTCTCAGTACAACTTCCTTTTCGAATAACTGTGTGTTCTGTCTATCTGCCACCAAGTGAGCCCATAGACGTCCACGAACTCAATGACTTACTGACATAATTACCAACTCCTTTATTATTCATGGGGGACGTAAATGCAAACAGCCAAATGTGGCATTCCTTGACCGATAATAGTAATGGAGTACAACTACATCATCTCTTTGAACAGAACGATTTGTTATGCCTCAACACTAACTCACCGACTCACCTCTGTCCAAGAACTGGAACACTTACTAACATAGACGTAGCCCTGTGTACACCTTCAGTATATACACATTTTTCATGGCAAGTTTGTCACGATTCACATGGGAGTGATCACTTTCCCATCTTCATTAAACAGAGTACATTCACGACCACTTTCCATGGAATAAAACGATATAACACAAAAAAAAGCAGACTGGGACACCTTCCGAACCCAAGTTACAAACGAACTCATGGCTTCACAAACAAGGACGATAGAACAACTGAACTCGGTAATCATTAAAGCAGCAAACGCAAGCATACCGATGACGAAAAACACATACAGAAAAGCACCTGTTCCTTGGTGGAACGATGATTACAGGATAGCAGTTAGAAATCGTAGAAGAGCTCTTAATTTATTTTGTAGGAACCCTTCTGAACTCAACGTTCAAAATTAGAAAAAAGAAAAGGCACAGTGGACTGTGAGAAACAAAAAATGTTGGGTAGATTTCGTATCAAACATGAACAGAAACACACCAAAACAAGAAATATGGACGAAGATAAGACAGATACAACATAGGAATTACAGACCCCCATAACCGGAATCAAGAACTTGAATACCACCATAACTGACCAAAAAGAAATTAGTAATATAATTGGTAAATATTTTTCCACGATATCTAGTAACGAGAACTACGTGGACATATTTTTACAACACAGAAATAACATAGAAAATACAATCCTCCCAATTACGAACCAACATGACCACCCTTTGAATGATCCGTTTACCTTCGACGAACTAAAACATGCACTGTCGACGACTCGCATTACAGCACCTGGACCTGACGGACTAACTTATGATATGTATAAAAATCTACCCAACATAGGCCTCGTCACTCTCCTAAACGTATTTAATGACATATTTTAGAGCAGTGCCTATCCTCACTTCTGGAATGAATCTATAGTTATTCCTATATTAAAGAAAGGGAAAGATAGCAATTTAGCTTCAAGTTTCAGGCCCATTAGCATGACTAATTGTTGTGGAAAAATACTGGAGAAAATGATTAACAAAAGAATAATTTGTTTCTTAGAAAACAATAATCTTCTCTCCGTATTCCAATGTGGTTTCAGGCCCATGCACTCTACAATGCACCACATTGCTAGGCTGGCAAATGACATTTTAGATGCCTTCCTAAATAAAAAATCCATACTAGCCGTATCATTAGATTTAGAGAAAGCCTACAACAGAGTCTGGAGACGACTAACACTGGCTCAGCTACTAGAATGGGGTGTACAAGGCCAAGTCATGCTTTACTTGAACAGCTATCTTTCCCAAAGATCATTCAGAGTGAGAATAGGTACGGCTCTTTCAGAAGAGTTTTTACAGGAGAATGGAGTGCCTCAAGGAGGTGTGCTGAGTACGAGTCTCTTTAATATCGCAACAAATTCCGTTACTAAATGTGTAACTCAAGGAGTGTCATATTGCCTGTATGCCGATGACCTCCTTATCTACACCACATACACGGACATCAATAAAGGTAAACAACAGGTACAGAATACACTACAGGAGTTAGACAAGTGGTGCTCCGTAACTGGTTTTCAATTTTCTAGAGACAAGACTAAATATATAATATTCTCTAGAAAAAGAGCAGATCAAATAGCCCACTTAACATTACATCAGACATTAATTGAGAAAACTGACTTACTGACATTTTTAGGTATGACACTTGACAAAAAATTAACATGGTTACCCCACCTGAAAGGACTTGTTATCAAATGCAAAAGGTCGTTGAATTTAAGAATCCTTAGTAACACCAAATGGGGTGCTGACAAATGTACCATGCTTACATTCTATCGATCTTACACCAGGTCTCTTCTGGATTATGGATGTATAGCATATTCATCTCCCAGTCCAACCACTTTAAGACTTCTCGACACAATACACAACACAGGACTCAGGCTTGTCAGAGGAGCTTTCAGAACCAGTCCTGCAGATAGCCTTTGCGCCTTGGCAGGAGAACCCCCGCTACAGTACAGGCGTGAAATGTTGTGCTCAGCATTTTATGTAAAATCAAAAGGGCTTGGAACGTCCTGTGTTAGAGGCTTTCTAGAAAATATGAATTTTAATAAATATACGCAACTTAATTTTAAACGAAAACCTTTTATAGTAAGGGCATTAGAAGATAGAAGTAATTCAATTTAAACGGAAACTCCTATTTTCAAAAACAAATTCACCGAAACACCACCTTGGAGATTGAGGAACTTAAGGATTGACTTGACACTAACAGAATATAAAAAGACTGATCCGACTTCAACATTATTTTACAAAAATTCAATCAGCTCAATAATAAGGCGAAATCCAAAAACTTTATACACTTATACTGACGGATCCAAGACAGACTCTGGGACAGGGGCAGCTGCCATTGTACAAGACGATAATTACCAAATCAAATTACCGGAACAGACGATTATATATACTGCTGAACTCTACGGAATACTTTTAGCACTGGCTAACGTTCAAGAAACAGAAACTGACACGATCACTGTTTGCACAGATTCCTTAAGTTCCTTAATGTCCTTACAGAACATTTACAGCACTCATCCAATTATCATAAACATATTTACACAAATAAACACTCTACAAGGTAAAGACAAAAATATTACACTCCTTTGGCTACCTGGACACGAAGATATTCCTATGAGTACAGCTGTTGAATTACAGGCGAAACTGGCTACAAGCCGATCCATACCCGCTGTAAACACCTTGACAACTTTCTACTTGAACAAAACTTTACGTACTAACACATTGTGCGAATGGGAACAAAATTGGTTGAGAAGTCATTCCAAACTAAGGGAAATTAAGAATACGACCAAAGCCTGGGTAAAAGAACAATTCTCTCTACGAGACGAAGTTATTTTATCCAGGCTTCGGATAGGACACACCCTACTTACCCATTCGTACTTACTAGACAGAAAATAAATACCCACTTGTCGAATATGCAACACACCTCTAACCGTCAAACATATACTAACAGACTGTAGACAACGTAGCAAACTAACCGTTACGACTTACATGACTTACTGACGGAAGGTAGCCCGTACACACAAACAGTACTAACACATTTAAAGCATGAAAACATCTATTCGAAAATATAACGTACGTTTTAGGCAAATATTTTTATTTCCTTTTTGTTTTTATTCTATATAATGATTTTGATTAATAATTTTAGTTAGTTTACATATTTTTAGGACAACGATCGTTTTTTTTTTATTTTTTTTTTTAGGACAACTGACCATTCGTAGATTTGACCAAAACTAACTGCCTTTGATTCTGTCGTTTTAATGAGCTCGTCGCCTCCGTTGCGATACTCACAATAAATAAAAAATAAATACTTGTTTTCATTTCAGTGTAGATTTAGAAAACATCATTCCACTATATATCACATTGCAAGAATAGAAAGCGACATTTTGTACGCGTTTCTCCACAAAAAGGTCAGTTCTAGATGTGTTACTTGATCTCAAGAAGGCATATGATGCGGTCTTGAGACGATTAATAATTAGACAATTAAAAGTGTGGGGCATAGGACGAAATATTAGTATATGTTTAAATAATTATCTTTCCCAGAAAACATTCCGAGTGATGATATGTATAGTTTTGTGAGGTGCTTTCTCTGAGGAGACTGGAGTACCTCACGGAGATGTACTGAGTACAACATTTTTCAACAAAGCCATGAACTCAACCATGAGCTGAATCCCCAACGAAATCTGTCCGTAACCTCTTCGTAGAATCATGAGAAACTCTACTGGAGCTTAGACGGCATATTCTGCACTTCAAATTTATTTTAAAATCTAAGGTACTGAGTAATACATGCGTAACTAAGTTTTTAAACAATCCATTTAAAAATAAATTAAAGAATATTTAGTTGAGAGCCTTCTTCTCAAATTCAGGAACATAAATATGCTTTAGTTCCACCCTACAAACCTATGTAATGTACTGTATAACATATAGTCTTCAGTGACACAAGTGCCCTCTGGTTTACAAACTTTGAAGCTAGGTACATACAGTTTTGATGGTTGATAAAGAGATATTTACTATATATTTTATAGCCATAACTGAAAAACGCCGATTTTTGAGTTGTGTTACTTCAGAAAAACTAGTGCGATATACACTATGTATTGTTGTGGCAATGAGATATAACAGATGACCGAGGATATTCAATCTTATAACATTTATTTATATCAGGGAAATTTTGTAAGGCGGCACAATGTAGAGAGTCCGATGTTTGTGTAAACTATGTTGACGGTTAAATGAAGGAGTCGAGTCACGAGATGTGAGGCAGCCTCAGAGAATGTGTCCACATTCTGAAACTAATGCGAAAACTTTTGACATGCTATTTGTCTACACCCAGGCCACTGTAGTTTCCACCCCATACTGCTCTTTAGGGACACTTTATATCCAATTTAAACATTATATAAAACATATTAGCCTGAGGAGAGTGTCTTGTAAACACAACAAAACAATAACTATCGTTTGTTTCACATAATCGATTTACAGGGATTTTTAATACATTATCTTCAAGCGTCGACTGAACGATTACATTTTGAACCCATTAAATGCATATGGGAGGCAAGGGGGTTAACAAATTTTGCTTGATTTAATAAATAAAATGTTTAGTGCCTAGTTGGCGCCATTCTTCTTATTTTCTACCATGTTGTGGCTCCTACAGTGGAAGGTTTATTGCCTATTTTGGCTGCAAACGGCTTTAAAGAATGGTGCCACTGAGGTTATAAAGGTGCGAAACTAGCTGAGTTGCGATATTTTAGCATGTCGTTCAGTGCTTCGAGTAAATAGTCGAAGTGGAAAAAATTCTAATTTTTATTGGTCCTTACAGAAAAATTACGCTGATTACGAATATATCAATATTTCTAACCAGAATAGTCGGATATGAGTTTAAACAAATCTAGGTTCCCGAACCAAACAACCGATCCTACCATATGGAATTTCGTCTGATGGTATCGTTGTAGGTAATAATGTAATTTCGAAATTATTGAACCTCAACATTGTCATTGTGAGAGTTTTCAGAAAAATATTAAAATATGAATGTTATCGGAAAAACAACTTAGTTTAAAAACCCCAGTTTTTGAAATATAATTATAAAAACAAATAAAAAATAATTTTACAAACTGGAACATAATACACTCTATTATAGGTTAATACATATATTTATCTATATACAATATTAAATATTTAACTACATAATAAACATACAGCATTGATATTTAGTCAATTAATATTTTTTAATCTGATTTATCTTCTTCGCTACTGCTTCCTGAATATAAATTTATGCCCCAATGTCTATTTTGTCAAATTCATCGCTAGATGTTGTTGAGTTATGATGACTCGCTTTATTGAAAAAAATAATACTTATTAAAGGGGCACCCAAAAGCACATAAACGTTAATAAAAATTAAAGTGCACACTCAATGCCGAGTTTGAGAATATGCAAAATTATGAAATGATATTTAATGATTTTTTTTAAAAACGTGTTTAATGTTTTAATTTTAACAAAATTGAGTCAAATTAAATGCAGGTATGCAAAACCATCTAATGATTTTATTTTCGAAATTACAATATGGCATTTTCAAATAGATACCTTGGCCTGTAAATTCCATACTTTGAGATGTAATGTTGAGGAAAAGCTTGGGAACACCTAGCTTTTCCTCAACATTACCCTATAAGAAACATATACTGATACTAACATGGTGTTTATTGTAACAGGATTAGTAGCTGAACATCGCTTATTGTATAGGCTATAAAAAAATGGTAAACAATGATATAATCCTAGCAGATTGTGTTAGAAGGATTATTAATAGATTTCAAATGGTAATGTACTTGTTAGAAAATAGTACAATTTTTGATTTTTGTTTATGGTCAATGCACTGTGCGTCGGCATAATAACGCAATCCGGAAGTTCCAACTATATATATATATATATATATATATATATATATATATATATATATATATATAAATACATATGCCGGTTCTACAAAAAAGTAGAAGCTAGATGACGTTAATTAATTAGTATTTAATAATATTCGTAAACCCTCCACATCTATAAAATGCCAAATATATTAGAGATAATTGGATTTCAAATATTAAATTTCCCATGATAGCACAATTATTATTGGAGCATAGAAGTTTTTACATTATGCTATTGGAGAGGGGAATATAGTGTTATGATATGGTATTTGCCTTTGAAGGGAAAATCCTCTTTTCTTTTGTAAGTTGAAGGCTCGGAGCTCATATGACGTTCATTGCCAGGCAATTTCCTGAAATAAATCCTGTTCATAAAGTTGTTGACTTGAAGCGGTATAAAAGAGGGACTATATTTCAGGGTTCTATATTAATGCTGGATATTACTTCTTGGAGTTTACATATACCGAGGTTTACTAATCCCAGGATTACCAGTCATATATTACTGACTTTGATTTTCGGTATACATTTTAAATAATAACACTATTACCAAACAGTGTCTCATGTTATTGCCTTTTTTTGCCAAAATACTAATTTTACTCATAAATGAAGCTTAAAAAAAAACTCAACCAATTAAAAAGTTAGTTAAACAAAGACAAAAATCCATTCAAAAGAATAAAACAAAAACCTCCGAAATTTTAAGCACTTATTTCTCCGATTGATATCGCCTTATCGATGATTCCTTCAAAATATTTTTTGTAGAGAATTTAGAAAGTTTTCGAATGTTCACCTTACACCTACCACGATTTCCTAACCGCTATCCAAATATTTAGGAAAATATACGCATATCCCAAATTTTTCATGTCGACTGATAAAATATTTTTGTCCTAAAACTTCCTTTACTGTCAACGAAACCAAAATATAAATATCATAGTTTGGATGAATGTCAAACGTCTGGAACAATTTTCAACTGAATCGATCTTTTATGATTATCCAAACCGAAAATTAGTGCACATTAATTTTCTTTATATGTACCGATTCTCGTAAACAGTTTCAGAAATCGCTTTAAAAATGGTTTCCTTTGTTTTCCTACGCTAAAAACCGGTAATAAGTGTACCTGCAAGCATATTAACGCGATTATGTAAGCGCTAAGGTTTCTTTGTGCGACTTTTACCCCCAAAACCATGTTGCGGTGTACAGATTCTGCTGTTAATGAACTTGACCTTTCAAATTCACAGAACGATATTCGTACCAAAGTTCATCAAAATCGGACCACTTTTGGGGCAGCTTCAGAGGAAACAGCCAAATATATATATATATATATATATATATATATATATATATATATGTATATATAAATATGACTTGTGAACAGATAGACCTAGGGTTCTGCAAGTTACTGCATGCTCAGTATCCAGGCTAGTACAGTAGCCGTCAGTAACAAACTGCGTGGTTTGTCCATTATCTGTGACAGATAGATAGATAGATCGTGGTTACGTAGTGAACAGTTTTGATGTATAATTTTGCGCTTGGTTTAAGCATAGATGAAGGCTTACAAGAAATGATGCTTGCATTGAATAATGATTGTACCAGCGTAGGAATATATTCAGGTTGTACAGAGATTTGAAAGGGAAAAGGTCACTCTGTAGGACGCTGAGAGAGAAGGACCACCACAAACATTAGGAACAGTTAAAAGAGTTTTCTGAAAAGAAAATGCTTGATGGAAGACAGCTTCAAGGATCAGAAATTTATTCGGCTCTGAGAGAACAAAGTCAAGATTGCACCCCTGGCAACTGGACCATAACAACGCTCTAATTCAAAGTGCCACAGCTTCCAACGAGTATTAGGCCACTACTAAACGTTTCACAGTCCTGACCTTGCTCACTTTTATTGCACAGTTCCCTCATGGGAGAATGAAGTGGAAATGGAAATGTTTTTCTAGTTACGAGGACTTTGCGAGACCTTAGGGCAATATATGTGGGTGCCTCACTCCCGAAGGACACTTGGCAGAGCTGGTTAAAGGAACTGTTTGGAACACATGAACACACACTGGTTAAAACATCGGTTATTTGTTGTGGCTTATGAAGGCTTGACATTTTTATTGTCCTTGCAAAAAAAGCAAATTTTAGTTTGACAGTTTTTTCAAATACGGCTAACGATATCACTATGAAAGTTGTTTCATTCAAGAGAGCACCTGGGAGTCTATAATCGATTTTTATTCGTGACGATTTAGGCAAAATAGTGTTCCTATGGACGACTTTTCTTCACGAATTCGACCTTATAAATCAGGCTGAGAGCCACATTTCATCAAAATAGGGTTATTTTCGATCGCGAAAAGTGAGGTATTTCGGCCACCTGCAGCTTTAGAATGAAATAAAATAAGAAAATCTCTATTTATCCTAGCTAAGCTGTATGAGTATAAGGTAGGTACTAGACTGGGAGACCGCCCCACCCTATCGTGGCCTATACATAGCCCTCAGTCCTCTAGAATCAATACAGTCTACAGCTGGCTCCCGGCCTCTGTCCCGCCCAGGGCCAACTTCTTTATACTCTAGCTTCAATCAGCCAGCAACAATACTTTCATTAAAATCACAATTATATCTCATTTTCATATAGATGAGCTCAATTCAAAATTAATTGAAATATGTAGATGTCTTCCCCGCCCTTTTATTTATTTCTCATTAATAATTCCTTAAGAGCTGTCTTCTTCACTCTACAGTGTCCTAAAGGACTGAGATTTATCAAAAGTCTCAAAAATAGTTGGTTTTCATTTTTTACCAATACCCATTCATGGAATTAGCACCGGGCTATCTGTAGGATGCCAGCCTTACTAAACATCCATCTTGGAGGGATCTTCTTCAAATCCCCTGAAATAAAAACAACTAAACCTGCCTCAGGCTGGACTACAACCTACCATGTCCCACATGAGAATCCAAGGCTTTAGACACTACCCAACGGGGAGACTCCTCAAAATAGTTGTCATATTTACCGTTCTTTTCTAAGCTAGACCAGTAGAAGTAACAACAGCATTTTTTCTGTACTTTTGTAATAACATCTAGGCGCAGGGTAGAGCGTCAGGCCAGGTTCCGGCCTACGCACACTGTGTATATAGTACAAAAAGTATTAGACCCTATTATTATCCTCTCATAATATTAAATCAGTTAAAGATTAAACTTCACTCACGCCACTGACTCACTCATCAAAATTATTAGGCACTTTGCGAAAAGCTATAGACTTGAAATTTTCCAGGATTATAGACATTAGAATGTTATTAATAGAAAAAATTGAAAAATCCAGAATTGTGTTTGACCCCACAGCCAGAGGAGAGGGGTGCCCGTTTTTTAATTGTTGTTTCTTTGGAAACCCATCATGTGAGGTATCATAAATCTTCTCGGTAAGGAGAACCTAAAACTAAATGGAAAAAAGCCGAAAATACAGAAAAGTTTAGTTGGGGTCTTACCCCAGGGAATTTCGTACACACACAGTACCAGTCAAACAGCTCGACGCACAACCAAGCGCCCTGTCCCCGCGTCCTCAAGCCAAACGTTGACGCACATCCGCAAAAAAATCTTTAATTATAATAATCCTGAATCGTTACG
This sequence comes from Gonocerus acuteangulatus, assembly GCA_946811695.1. Classification (NCBI taxonomy): domain Eukaryota; kingdom Metazoa; phylum Arthropoda; class Insecta; order Hemiptera; family Coreidae; genus Gonocerus; species Gonocerus acuteangulatus. The sequence goes on along the minus strand of OX328123.1, from coordinate 49,691,089 downwards.
CTAAGGGCCTGAATCTTTAATTGCTAGACATTAATGTGATAATTAGAGCGGCCATCATTAAACAAAAACCTGCCATGTTGGAAATGCTCAAATAAGTGAGATGGTATTATTAGGTTCTTCACAAGATATTAACGGCCTATGGTATCATAACTTCCTCAGGCCAATTGTTTTTGGGAGGGGCTGGGTCTCTTTTTCTCAGCATCAGTTTTTTTGGAGGTGGGGGGGGGGGGGGGTATTATATTACCGGATGTATTCACATAGAGAATGTAAGAACCAATAAAGAAATAAAAATACATCTATTTTTTATATTTATGTTTATGTTTTGTTTTCATTTTAGTTTTTGTATCTATGATCTATTTTGTTTTTAATTAATTAATTTGTATATTATTACTTTTTTTTAAATTTCTTTATGTGTGATTATGAATAAGTTCATGAATAAACTCATCACACTTTATGAATGTACTTTATTTTTATATAGATGTTAAATAAACGTCGTATTTATAAAAAAAAAAAAAAAAAAAAAAAAAAAAAAAAAAAAAAAAAAAAAAAAAAAAAAAAAATGAGGCAGACTCTGAAAGATTGACTTTTTTTTAATAGTAATCCTAGTTAATCTTCGTATAAGAGTGCTTAGTCGTAAAACACGCTGATCGTAAATGGATTCAGTGGAAAGTAGGTAAGATACTCAACCTTCACTTCTGTGGGAATTACATTTCATGGCATTAGGATTAATAAATAAATATCTACTTAAGTTTTGAATAATTTAATAGGAATGAATAAGATAAATAAATCGTAGTAACTGTTTTAGAAGGATGAATGTTCTGCTTAAAAGGTGGCGACTATGTACGAAGCCATGTTGGATGAGGTTACTGATCGCCATTAAATAGTCATGCCACTCCTTCGAGTTTAAATCCTCTTTCCAAGGCCTTATGTAAGCCTAATTCAATCGACGCAATAAAGGCATAAAACATACAATATCATTCCAGCTTCATAATTATTTAATCAACTCTACGTCTACTTAATGAAATGAAATATACGGAATTTAATTACTCAAGATTTTTAAGATTTTTTCAAAAATAAAGTGTCATTTTTTTTTTTTTTAATTTTGGGCATCTGTACAGTGGCGCTTTACCCTTTCATAGGTTATTAATATAGACCATTCATCGGATTATAAATGATACAAAAGTAAAAGAAATTCAAGGTTGAGGTGGAAAGAAAATAAAACAAATTATCTTTCTAGTAAAATAATAATAATTACTGATGGTAGTAATTATGAAAGCCTGTCACGCAGGAGCTGCATAACCATTCACTTTCCTCAGAAGGTGAACAGTGTAAACTGTATTCCTGGATAATTTGCTTAAAATAAATAAAAATGAGCCGATTTAGTTTTCTTCTAAAACATATCTTTGTCTTTATATACCCTCGACCCAAACGCAGATTTCGTTACAATATAACAGAAATTTCGACCAGTATGAGCATATTAGTATTTTGGGGATAAAATCCCCTTCCAGATAGAAGGATTTCGTTTTTTTTTTTTTTTTTTTTTTTTTTTTCTATTTTTTTTTTACAAGACATTTTTCGCTTTAGATGTTCACCATGTTTACCGAATTCAGTAGCAGTATAACAAAAAATATGGCCAGTGTGGGTAAATTATTAATTTGGTCAGGTATACCAGTTGGTGTACAGGTGGACCGATTTTGGTGGTTAACGAACACGCTCAATCGTTTACCAGGGATATTTTTCGTGGCGAAACAACAAAATGTCTCTTGTGTAAACAGAGACTTGTATCTGTTGGGAATTGAACAATACTTCATTTATTGCACCATCACCTCCTGAGTAGTTGATACTTTTATCCGTTACACCCTGTACATATATATATATATATATATATATATATATATATATATATATATATATATATATATGTATGTATTTAAGGGCGAGGTTAGCTCAGTGGTAGACCACACGACTAATATACTGAAGGTCTTGAGTTCAAAACTCGAGCGCACTGAAGATTTTATGTTCTAGTGACTTTGTTCGTGGGTTGTATTCGGGGTCTCAGACCATCCGTATGCCCTCCTAACCTTCAATGAATTTATTAATGAGTACCTGCAGAGGGGAAAATCAGGCCGCCGGAGCATTGTAATGGCCACTCTATCTTCCTAGTTTGCCGTATGCTCAAGAATCAGGTGCCTGTACAGTATCAGCCTATTGATCCTCCAAGATGTATAGACCAAATGCGTTCAGCTCAATGACGAGCTTACCATTTATCGAGATTGCTAAAATATTTCCAATGAATGTGAGAAATAATTGGAAAAATCCCAGCAAAAGAATTCACAACTACTTGGTAAGTCGTCGAGTTTATATCGAAATACTAATTCTACCTGATTCAGCAGGACGTGCGTAAATAAGGCGTTGACTCCTTGGCTTCAAGGTTGTTGCGAATCTACTCTTGCTTATCAGAGCTTGAAAGATCGTATGGATAATGAAATGTTAAATATGCAAGAACGGTTTTTTAAATTAACCATTCAACCGGTTTCTTCGATGTTCTTGAATAATTGGACAAGCAACAATAATCACGACAGGATCACAAGCTCTTTCCACGAGTGGTGAATAGAGTTAAAATCTTCTTTTAAATAATGTTTTTGATTGATTGTATGTGTGTCTGTGACACAGAAATAGAAATTCGGTTTTTTATCCCGACTTTTTATTTATCAAGCCTGTACATTTCTCTTTAACACTTCGGGACTCCGCCATAGTGTAATTCCTATAATTGAATTTTCTTCGTATAGGAAACGCTTAATAAATTAACTATTTTTAACCAAACATGCCAGTTCCTACGGTTCAGCCCTTCACTTTTGGACATTAATAAGAAAGGCTGAACGTTTCGTGCAAGTACGTTCTTGCAACCTGGCCGAGACCTCAGACAAATCGCGCGCCAAGCAAAATACTTTTTCGATTATTTTGTCTGATACTTTATGGTTGTAAAGTTGTAGAAATCTGTGTTTTTCTATTATTGTGTATTTTTTTTTCATATTTCAACAACTTCATCAATTACACCTTATCTATTTTTTAGTGTTGGTTTCTTGATTTCCTTCTACGATATAGTTTTATTTTATTTTCACTTTCCACCATGAGATGTAAAACTGTTTCTTTCTTCTTAAAGCATTACGAATAAATTTCTATTCTGTTACATTCCAAAAGCCTCCGTCTGTCGGTTATTTTGTGTTAGTGTTGAGTGTTCTGTATATTCTGTTGCATTAACCCAACATGAAACGAATATCTTTTTGTTTGATCAATTACCAAAAAATCAATTTCACCATTTGGAGGTTAATTTTTCTATTTTTAATATTTTTGTACAAATCTGTTTTTTTTAGGTTTTTAATAATTTCAACAATGTACTGGCTATCATCGGAAAGTAAGACAGTCAAATTGCAGGGTATTTTACAATTTTTCCTGACTCTGCACTCTGTCAGTACTTTATTGATAGGTCAGTATTGCAGTATGTACATGTAGGTCTGTCCTGTCTTGACATAATGTAAGAGTGTTAGTCGTGTACCAATCGTGATGCTGTATGTTATTTCCTTTTTCTGCAATATTTCCGGAGAAATTTGTTAGATTAATCGCCAAAGATATATAAGTCAATCCGAAAATTCTGGTTGCCGCCACCTTAGTAATCCTCCAGAATCCCCCCTACTCGCGAAATGACTACGGCAATGTTGTCCATATTCGTCCAAATGAAATGTACCATCGTGAAATAAAGAAAATGCAATTGTTTTTTTCGGGCATGATATGCCCCTAAGTAAATGCCACGTGCCATACCTGCGTGACGAAGGCCAGCGACCTATATATTATAGTGTAGACGGCTAAGAAATTGGAAGAACGGCTTTTCACGTAACACGTAAGGATTCAACAAAAAATAAAATAAATAAATAGAATAGTCCATGCAGCTGTAGAGTATTTAAATAAAATAATACCATAACTAGTTATTTCCCTTTATGGACACCTCAACTCGAAATGGGCCAATGAATTATGGCAAATGGAACCTAACCATTATGGACCAATAAACTCTTACTTGAAAGAGTATTTAATGAAAGAATTTCTATATTGGAGTGTTAACTGCTTCGTAAATGTTGGTATCGGTTCATTCTAAGCTTACTAAATCAAGATATATAGAAGGCTCCAGCGAATGAGGATTCTTTTAAGCAAAGTAAGAAAAACTTAAAAAAAAAAATGGATTCCATCAATAATCTTGCTTGAAATCTGGGAAGTGATCGTTTCCTTGAAGACCAATAATTAAGGGTTTAAATTCTAAGCCTTTTTAACAAGTAGTACATACGCAAACACGCTAAAACTAAGGAGTTCTTTCCGGTCTACAATTTTTGAAAATCACTCTGAATTCCAAATCAGAGAGTTTGAAATCTCTCCAAATTCACTGGAGAAAGAAGGTCTCGAATAAATCCAACTTCCCATTCGTCTCAACTTCGGCATGGATGTTATTGATGGGTTCTCTGATATGTGGCTTCCATCTCCAATTTTAAAAAGGCTTCTCATATTTCATGTTTTTCCTTCCTTTTCCCTGAGATCATAAGAAAAATTTATTCCAAATGTGAACCTACATTTACGGAAAATATTATGTAGATGAAGGATTTCATGAAATATTGTTATACTTTACAACATACATTAACTGAAACAATTAAATAATAATTAACCATTGCCAACAATTGCATAAAAAAAAGCAAATGAAAAGTTATGAAAAAATAAAATCTATAAATTGTCTAACTTCTGCTTACAACTCTATTGGATTTGCTGGGGGGGGGGGCAATGATTTAAGGGGAAATACTACCTTGTAACTTTTTTTTACCATATTATTTTTTATGGGCTTAAATGCTTCCTTAACTAATCAAAAATGATATCCAGAAGAGTGAATCCAAGTGTGCCGGAAAAGTTTTTAAATGTGCCAAAATTTCGATTTTTGAAACAGCCAGCCTTTTAAAGCTATTATGAGTTCAAGGATCAAATATTAAGAGTAAAATGGAGGCATACATGAATTACTAAAGAAAGCTAGGCATTTATGACACATTCCCCCTGGCCTTTTGTGTGAAAGGCCGAGAAGGGCGTGGTTATAGGGGTATAAGGGCGTACCACAAGGGTGTAAAATCTTCATGTTTTAGTAGCCAGTATATCCAGGCTTTCATGTGGGTTGGGGATTCTAGATGAGGCCTTCCTTGCTCTCTATGGAACGGGTTTCCTTTTATTCAAGCCTAATTCTGCTTTTATAAATGTGAAGTATTCTGAAAAAAAATTGGCTATAATTAGGTAATATATATATAATATATATATATATATATATATAAATATATATATATATATATAAATATATATATATATATATATATATATATATATATATGTATATATATATATATATATATTCAGCAGAAAAAGTCGTTTTTTATTACGTTTTAAAAGTTAACCGAAAGCATCTAATATAAATGAACTTTTTTTATATTTATTTATTATTATTATACTTTTTTTTATAAATTATTTAACTTTTCCAGAGGCAACAACTCAAAGCTTAAAAATTAGTTATTACTACAAATAATTGAAAGCACAACAATAGAACAAAAAACCTCCTGGATGTAAGGCACATCCTGGTGGAGTGCCCACGGCTCGACCAAGCAAGGCGACAATATTTGCCAAAGTCCCTGAGAGATATCTTGAGCAGGAGAGACTAATCTGTGAAAAGACTGATCGAGTATCTGAAAGACATTAGTGTTTTCCCTTAAATATAAGAATAATATTAAAACAACATATTGTTCAAAATGTGTACATGATCTCTGTTTATTTATGTTATGTGTTTTACTAGTGTGAAAGTAATTTATTGAATGAATACTATTTATCCAATACTACATACTATTTTAGTTTGATTGTATCTATTGTAAATAAGTTCTTGTGAATATGTAAATATAATCTGTTTAGGTGTAGAGTCATTTAGTACGGTTGATCCGGTATTTTTTAAAAAGGATGTGACAAATATTTTTAGTATATATTAGGTCAAATTTAGATTGAAGAAATTCTCTTCCGTTTTATTTTGGGTTTTATTCCGAAGCAAGAAAGCAGATTTTGATTCATAAAGCGAAACTGGCAAGAAGGGTGCTGATGACCTCATCAGGCGATGCAATGGGAGAAAAAAATAGAACAAAAAATATAATCAAAATTAAGTTATTAAAACTAATAAATCAGTCTTGGTCAAGTAACGGTTCATTTAACAATATAATTATTTCACCTACAAAGGAATGAAACTCTTCCTGATATCGTCGAATTTCTGCACTCGAAGTAGAAATATATCGAGTATAGTGAGCAAAGAAATATATCTTCAATATTAGGTAGCCCCCCACTACTGGCAGATGCACTTAAATCTTCTTGTACATCTGATAGTGTATCGTAATCCAAACTTGTATCAGGCCATTCACCCAATCGTTTCTCAATAACACTTTTTGTTCGGTTTGCTGTTTGTCACTTATCATGTAAATTGCTTAAGAATATCTTCAGTTTTATTTTCAATTTTTCCTTCTCCTCCGAACCAAATTATTGATATACATATTTTATTACTTCCAGTTTTTTCTGTTTGGACTTAGTAAGATCTAAACTTCAAAAAGTTCCCATTTCGACATGGCCATGTTTTATGAAAATCAGTATCATTATTAAATTGGTAGATGCTGGCAGCTAATTCTTGCATATCCATGTCAATACAAAATAGACAAATAAGAAAAAATTAAAACTAGTCCGGACAGAAAACGTACCAATAAGGATATTACAAATCGGATCGCGTAAAGAAAACATTAATGGTAAATTATGATAAATAATGAAAGAAGATCATACTTTCTGAAAAATTGTGCAACAAAGGCAGAAGTATTTTGAACGTTCCTTTTGTAATGCAAAGCCAGCAGCCTTTTTGGATTTAATTTTTCTATATTCTTTTGTTTCCAGGTTCATAGAAAGATATAGAATATAGAATCATATTCTGGAGATACGAGATCCCCTTAAAAGGGATATTTGAAACCAGGGTATTCTAGCGGAGTGATATCTCTCCATCTGACAGCGACTAATGGCTAGGTCGTCCCCATCTCGGTCTTTCCTTTCCTTTGTGTTGGCTAGGGGAAGTGATCCTTCGAAGAATGACAAAGGCATTTCAGAACCCCAAGGTTCTACTATATATTACTATTTGTTTTTGCTTTTCTTAATGACTCATATATTCCCGCAATATATAAATGTCGTGAGTTCGATTACAGTTTGGCATTTTAAAAAACACGATAATAAGTAAAGTGTTTTAACAATGTGCTATAGACAACGTTTTTCAAGCTCCCCGTCCTGCTCTAATTCTTTTCACAGTAAAGAAAACTTTGCGACGAAATTCAGATCAATTATGCTGTATGAAGTTTCATTTAGCGTAAGTGAAGGTTTTGAAACTCTCTCTTTGGATTTTTCAATCGAAAGAAGTCATCTTTATGTCCAAGTTGGTTCGTAATGGGTTAAATAGTTATTTGATGGTGGTTTTGTGTAGCAGGATGAAATATAGACATTGATACAATACTGAGGTGTAACCAGGGACAACCCAAAATAATTTGAGTTCTTATTCTGGAATGACGAGTAAACATTTCAGGAGTAGTGAACCGCCATAACTGTCATTACTAGGCTATCGAGAATGAACATTTAATGAGGGAAATAGACAGACACAATCTATGGAGGGTCAATTTGTGATGTGGGGGTTTCGAGTGAAATGTTTTGGGCTGCATTTTTAATGAATCTCTTACAGAACCAGTTTTAATTTATTTCTAAAAAATTCTTTTCCATTTTTACTTGATAATGTACTTGATGCTTTTTTTTATCGTATCGAATTTATTCTTGGGGGATGCTTCGGACTAGGGTTGCACGTAGAATGACCTCCACCAACTCTTAACACCACTGCCGTTGAATATTATTTCTGGGGAACGACTTTTAACATGCCGCCAGGCTTGAAAACCGAGAGGAAAACGCGATGGCGAATATAAGTCTCATTTCTGATGCTACCATAGGAAAATTTTCATTTAACTTCTACCTTCTAAAATATGAATTTCTCTTCATTTAGCACAAGATTATTTTTCTCACACTATAAGCCCCATACGCACCAATCCATTATTACAGACATTTTTCATATATGAATTATAAATATATTTATATTTTATATGAGTATAAATTATATTCATGTGTTATGAATATAATTATTAAATATGAATATAATTTTTAAATATGAATATAGTTTTTTAGATTTGTTCCTTAGTTTTGGGACTTTCCTTCTTCGATCATTATTATCAAATAACATGATGTAACTGCAAGATCATTAGCAACGTACTTCCTTAATATAATATTTAAAGGAATGTAATATAATAATTTAGGAATAATATCATTCTTCTGATATCCTTAATATAAGGGTACTATGATTATTTTCTTAATATTATTATTCTTACGACATAATCTTTTTACGTATAATCACTATATCGTAATTTTTTAAGCGATTTCCTTCAACTGTTGAGTATTGTTATTTTCGTATTCCTCAATATTATTTTTAATTATTAAAAATAAACATATTGGCCATAGAATTCGTTCAAGCTAATGAATTAATCTCAGAGTAATATTTCTTAGATACGCCGATATGTAGGAACATGTTTGATGCCATCAAGTATATCAACATTGTAATTTCTTTCTTTTCGCTGTAATATGTTCCAACACAAGAGTTGGAAAAATAACGAACCCTGTTGAGGTATCTTTGAAGAAAATCGTTTTGAGGAGACAAAAGATATATTTGAGACAGAAAAGCCAAGAACAAAGAGAGCTCACACTTCTGCTCCAGTGGTTTCAGGTCCTACAGAGTAACACTTCAGAATCCCTCCATTTCTTTGCCAGTTCGCCTTTCTATTGTTCAGCTTGAGGCTATCGTATCTATGGTATAAGCCCCTCAATTTTCTGATTCAATGTAGAAATAAAATAAATTTGTTAAGAGTTCCAAATGTTTATATTTAATTTATTAGTTCTTAGTTTTTATTTTTAATTTATTTATTTAGAATTTAAAACGTTGAGTTGTGTACATTTTTAGTAAATTGTTGTATACATCACATGGCTTAGAAGTAAATGAGGTGGGAGCTCCACGATTGCACACCACACAATTCCAAAGCTACAGGAGAGGGGGGGGGGTCTAATGCCACTCACATTTCATTTGGCGAGCAGGTGCCTGTAGGATGCGATGAAGGATTAAGAATGTCGATGACCATGTAATTTAGATTGGAAATAGCGATAGAGAGTTTTGGCTAAGTGTTGAATAAATGAGATATTGAAGTTATTGTGTAGAGTCCAATTGGTGATACAAAAAAAAAAAAAAAAAAAAAAAAAAGGTTATTTTTTGAGCACGGATTGCATTTTCTAGAAGGCTTTCTAGTTCCTCGGAATTTTATAGTGAAATTTCATATTGTTCTGAGATTTAAACGACTGCGAATTCGATCTTCCGACAAGAAAGAGTATTAAGAGTCTGTATCGTTTACGTTATCGTCCCTTCAAGATAATGTGTTTCCATATTATTCGTTTGACATGTATCCCGTTCTACAGAGCGGATTTAGTATTTTTTAGAAATATCAAGACGAAGAATATTAAGACGAAGGGATCGGTTTCGGGACCCAAGGATAGATGAGGTTAGAGTATGGCTAAATCGGTTCATGGATACATAGAAATGTTACTCTATATTTATCAAACTTTTGGAGAGGTGTATCAGGTTGAGTTGGAAATTTAGCCGTGTAGATCAGGAAGAGGACAGGATTAATATTTTCATCTTTTGGCAGAGCCGCAAGTAGGTGGGAAACGTGGAGGACGAATTTTTATTGTTTGATAGTAGGTACATCGATGGAATTATTTGAGTTTAAATAGTAATCCTTCATGCTACAGGCGGTCAAAACATCAAGGAAGACATCTGAAATTTATTTTCGGAGGTTGTGGAAATCCAACGTAAGCTATTACGATTCCAACGTAACCTATTACTCTTCTTCTCAAATTAATACATAATGATTCAAATCATTATTTTATGATAGTTTTATCTTAAGTTTTTTGTAGTTCGTCGTGCAAGAGTTGGATACGGGGTCCCACACTGCCCCTAGGCCCACCCTGTCTTTAAATAATTTATTAATGGCTATATGCAAAGGGGAAAACCAGGCGGCCGGAGCATAGTACTGACCTCATTTCTCCCTAGTGTACCGTATGGATCAGATGTCTCTACATTATCTGCTCCTCTGAATCCTTGTGTCCTGTTACGGGAACGATTTTGATTTTTTTCTGGTGTAATGACGAGGAGCTTCTTAAAGTTAATGTAAAATTGTTGTTTCCCTTTTATCTGTGGTACATCAGTTATTTGTTCATTTTCTATGCTAAATTTGGGAAATTTAGATTTTCGGTCTTCATTACTATTGTAGTATTTTAAGATTATTAAGTATGCTATACACTGTCAAATTGCTAAAAGGATAAGGCCATTGCAAGACTGTGGATTGCTTACACTGGAAGGGGCTGTATAGGTTAACCCGCCAGACCGCTCGGCATTGCGTGAATACCTAGCCTCATTATTAGAATTCCGTAGGTGATTAATGTACGGGAAAAACGTTTTATGAAAGAAAATGCAAATAGATTTGTTTCTCAAGTTAGTGGATTCCTAGCTAGTTAAATTCTTGAGAATGTTAGAAAAATATTCTTCGCTAGCCATCGAAATTTCTTTTTGAAGTATCATAGCATTGTATTATTCTGTTGCTTGATATATAAATATGTTTTTCTTTGAGATAGTGTAAATGGCCAGAGATATTGATCATGGTATTTTATTTTCGTATGATAAAATACCATAATCTATCTCGGTTCAATTTTTTTTCTATCGACAGGCAAAAACGACTTTATACGAAATTTGGTGTCTTTGGAAATTACCACTTTTTTTGCGTGTGCCTGTGAAATCTATATATTTATTTATCCTCTCAATGGAACATCGCCCAGATTCAAGGAAACTCCAAACAGCTGGACATGAAAGGGTTTAGGTATTGATTTTAGGTTATCTTTGGGAGGCTTACAGCTTTCTTAGTGACGTCAGTGTGTAAAGAAGCACTTCCCTTTCTATCCAGGTCACCCCGGAAGTTTGGCGTCAAACCTTGAAGCTTGGTGACGTTCACTCACCTCATTCTCATTTCGTAAACACTATTTTTCAACATCACCAATTTTCATCAATACACAAAGCTATACAACAATATTAAAATTTACATTCCCATGCTCCTTCTAATGTCTGGTTGCTTGGGAGCAATGTATGGCTTTTAGTTCATATTTCAAATTTTTATTGTCTTTGTTTATGTTGGTTTGTTTATTTGTTTTTTATGGCAAAGAACTACTTGGCTATCATTGCCCGTTTTATTGTCTTGAATTTACAAGAAAAAATAAATGCCCACGTTATTGTGATGATATAGGTGTGTGTGTGTGTGTATGTTTGTTTGTGTGTGTCTTGGGGTGTGTACATATCCATGTATATATATATATATATATACACACACATATATAGTGTATGTATAATGTAATGTATCAAACTATTTAATGGTGTAGATATATTAATATTAAAACTTGCATTAATTAATTTGGTTATATGTATTATTTTGAATACTACTTTTATTGGCAGACTTCAAACCATTAAATTTTGCCTGATAAGTCAAAATTAATATATTTCGTCTAGTATATATGTTTTGTAGTCGCTGTTCCACTTCCGATCATCGATCCTTTCCTGCTACAATATTTGTTTGTTTCGGCTCAGCTATCTACAGAAATAATCCGATTAGAATTAAATCGGAAAGAAAAATAATTTGTCTAAAATCAAAGGAAACAGTTTTTTTTTTTTTTTTTTTTTTTTTTTTTTTTTTTTTTTTTTTTTTTTTTTTTTTTTTTTTTTTTGTTCTTGCATTTTACAGAGAACCTATTAATCGTGGATGCAGAGCATACATTAAAAATAATAATTATGTGTCATACTTATTTATTAGAAGTTTTTATTTTCTCTAGGATACTCTTATTTGGTGTTGATCTGTTTTTAATTATAGCTATTTTTGGTTGTTATTTTTTAACACAAATTTATTAGGTGCATAGTTGTAATATAATATTACATGCTAAGACTTTGTCTCCATTTATTCACTATGAACATTCGCTACATAACAATGAAGTAATAAAGTAATTGTTTGTTGAAAAAAAAAGTTTAATACTTTCTTACAAAGTATTTGAAAGAACAAGAATAACCATTTAGGGTACTGCTTGCGACTTCTTTTTATGGCGATACCTAAGAAAAAAAGTTTTCAAGCAGATCCACTAACTACCATTCAAGCCCTGAAACAACGAATTGTGGACGAGATTGCTGCAAATTCTGCAAAAGAAAAAAAAATCGTCGTTTCGGTTATTCCAAAATAGCCGTTTGAGTTGAACATTTTTGAAAACATTTAACATTCATCTCAACGATGATATTTTAAGTTATGTTACGTTTGGAGCGGAGAAAATATTAACGAACCAAAAATTTGAATTACAGAAATGAGCAGTTTTAATAGTCTCTCGTATATGTTAAATGTCTTGGAAACGGCTAGAATATAGTCTTAAGACGTATCCACTCAGTTCAAAGCTTACAAAATAGTCTCTCGTATATGTTAAATGTCTTGGAAACGGCTAGAATATAGTCTTAAGACTTATCCACTCAGTTCAAAGCTTACAAAATAGTCTCTCGTATATGTTAAATGTCTTGGAAACGGCTAGAATATAGTCTTAAGACGTATCCACTCAGTTCAAAGCTTACAAAATAGTCTCTCGTATATGTTAAATGTCTTGGAAACGGCTAGAATATAGTCTTAAGACGTATCCACTCAGTTCAAAGCTTACAAAATAGTCTCTCGTATATGTTAAATGTCTTGGAAACGGCTCGAACAAAGTCTTAAGACGTATCCACTCAGTTCAAAGCATACAAAATAGTCTCTCGTATATGTTAAATGTCTTGGAAACGGCTAGAATATAGTCTTAAGACGTATCCACTCAGTTCAAAGCTTACAAAATAGTCTCTCGTATATGTTAAATGTCTTGGAAACGGCTAGAACATAGTCTTAAGACGTATCCACTCAGTTCAAAGCTTACAAAATAGTCTCTCGTATATGTTAAATGTCTTGGAAACGGCTAGAACATAGTCTTAAGACGTATCCACTCAGTTCAAAGCTTACAAAATAGTCTCTCGTATATGTTAAATGTCTTGGAAACGGCTAGAACATAGTCTTAAGACGTATCCACTCAGTTCAAAGCTTACAAAATTTCCAAAAAATTAGAATGTAGGAAATATGCGATGGTCAGAGAAATCAGAAGTTGAAATTTCGTCCGAGAACGGTCATTTGTCTCTAGTTTCCTGAGATTTATATGAGTTGGGGGCTTTATTTTTTTAATTACGTTTATTGGTTTGTTACTAAAACAAAATATAATGAGAAATATGTTTCTATCGTTTGTTGTTTGTAATAGAGATTTCTTTTGGAACGAGTGGAACTCGAGGTTGTGGACTGTGTAATTTACGCTTAGTTGGATAACAGGTTTCTTTACATTATGTCCAATTAATTGCTTAATGAGATTTATTAGAGATTTATCACAGTAGGTGTTACAATTTATCATAAAATCAGAACAAAATAATACTTTTTATGTGAAAATCTTTCAAAATGACACTAGCGAGAATATAGTTATGGAAACACGTTAAGATAACAAATTTCTTGAGAGTCGGAGTTTTTTTTAATACGTAGCTAGTGGAAATACGGTTATGTTCATGGTATCACTTAAACGTAAAGCTCATATTGAAAAAAAAATTATATTTTTTTTAGGTTACTTTAATGATCATTATGTATTTTTTGGGATGAAAACACTGTTAAAGTTTAAATAATTATGCCAATCCCTTCTTCCCCTTTATTTTCCTGAATAATTCTGGATTAGCATTTATGAAAAGAAAAGAAAGGAGGAGGAATAATATAGTCAGCATTTTCTCAGAAACTCTGGCAAATATAAAGTTTTGACTGATTAGTTCTCTCTGCTCCAGCAAGCTTAATTCTTTCTTGATTATTTTGGTTTCTGATTGTCATAAAAAAAATGCGTATTTCGAATAGGGAATGAAAAAAATGAATTTTAGTTAATTTAGGCTTTTTGGTGTGAAGAGTAATCAATAACGCCTTCGCTGATTTCAATAAAAATCATCAATAATAATAGTAGGTTATTTAACAAATGGTGCATTTTTCATCCTTTTAATAACAATTTCTTTGAGGCACTGGAGCGATTATTAGACCATCATCCATCCACGTGAAAAAAATAAATGCTATCTAAATTAATCGAAAACCCCCGTCTTTTCAAGGAATTTTAATTAGATGTAAAACACACACATATAATAACACATAGTTTTTTTCAAAAAGGAGAACCTGTCATCCGCACAGACTCTCTTAGTTCACTGTATTACAGAACACTTGAGAGCTATCCAAATTGCGCCTTAGGAGCCGAGAAATAAAACAAAATACGTTAAAAATGATTTATTTTATATATCGTATTTAGAAAATGATATCGACATGATTCTTTCACCAATTCATTTGTTTTTGTAGAGTAAATTAAATGGTTAGAAATACAATCGTTAAGAAATAATTTATATCAGTCAAATAATTCAAAAATATGCTCACCTTTTCAAGTAAACTAGTATTATACATTTTTTAACGCCAAAAATAATAGAATATTTAATATCAGCACCCCAAGAAATCAAAAAATGTTTTACATAATCGACTGTATACCTACGATTAAAAAGTTATCCATTATAAAAAAACATGTTGATTTAAAAACGGACGTGAGATTTGTTTTTAGCACATTAGAAAACTCCTTTATTCAAATTTTGGGAGGATTCCAAAAATAAAAATAAAAAAAAATGTATTTTGAATTTCAGTGAGGTTGACCCTTAAAATTTTGTTAAAAGTTCAACAATCCGACCATATTTTACAGAATAATTACCCGATTTAAACCAAACTTGGAAGGTCGATAATGGCTTTAAAGTGACACATTTCCTTCTAATCGGGGTGTTCCTATGTGTTCTGGGATCGACGTTATATGTAAAAACGTTTACATTTTATTTTTATTTTGAGAACCATTTTTTATTTATTTATTTATTTATCAAATTAAAACCATCACAGCCTATGCCAATACATTCTAGTCATACAAGAATTAAAAAAAAAGAAAAGACAAATAAATAACAATATTACAAAACAAAAACAACTTCCAGATATAAATAAATATATAAAATATCAAATAAATATATAAAACAGCTATATAATGATTTTAAAAGTCTTAAAATATTTTTTAGAAATTTCTCCGTTAAAAAAGTCTTTATTTTTTGGACTTTTATCATTCCAAAGTCCGCAACAACGAGAAATAACTTCTCTAAATGCAGAGTGGCGAGTTTTGTGTAGTAGAGGGCTGAATTGACTGGATGTTCTCAGTCTGACGACTGGAACATGAAGAGGTATTGAAGCCAGGAGGTCAGGACAATCCAGCTATCCTTCCAGTAGTTTCCAGAGGAATTGGAGGTCTGTACGCTGTCTTCGGATTTCCATGGGTTCCAGTAATACAGTGGTCTCAGAACAAGTTGTTCTCTCGAGAAATCGCTCGAATCTTCTCTGGATTTTCTCCAGTCTGTTGATATCCACGGCTATATAAGGCCGCCAGATTACCGTGGTATACTCCAGCTGGGATCTCACCAGGCTGGTGTAGAGTGAAGAAAATGCCCGCATATCCTTAGATTTACAAGTACCTTCTGAGATAATACAATAGTCATTTATATGATTAGAAAAAGGAGTCTTTTTTCTTTTGAAAGAGGTCAAGGACGTAAAAATTGGATTATCTCAAGGGGAGATATTGAATTTTAAAATGTCAGGTTACTTTTTCGCTTACAAATTTTCAGTCTCTTCCGGACTGGGAAAAATTATTATTTTTGGTTTTCGATGATATTTACCACATTAGGGTTTCGTGGGGTGCTGATCTTAAATCTTCTATTATTTGTGGCGTAAAAAAATTTATGATATTACTTTGGGGGGGGGGCACCGGCGGCAGGAATTTTCTCATCCCACGGCTCGTTGGGAAAATTCCTCGCTGCACCCTGGATGTCCGCGCTAATGGCCTAGATGTCGAAGCGCCTTAAAAAAATACTAGTTTACTTGAAAACGTGATCATATTTTTGAATTTATTTGACTAAATATAAATTATTGCTTAACGATTTTATTTTTTGTTTAATCTACTCTATAAACCAAATGAATTGGTGAAAGAATCATGTCGATATCATTTTGTAAATACGATATATAAAATAAAGCACTTTCAACCAATTTCATTTTATTTCTCGGCTCCTAAGGCGTATTGGACGGAACGCTAGGACAACTATTTTTCGATGCAAAATCACCAGAAGAAAAATGGGCCAAATCGGTGACCCCACCAGTGTATACTCCCCTTGTTAGTTCTTAATAATTGAATCAGGAAAACCTACGCAAAATGCCACCACGCAAAAATCCATTCTTACTGAATGTACGAATAACTTATGACAACGGTCAATATATTCTAAACATTCTGAAACCAATCAATATCTGGAACATAATTAAACACTCTCTAACTCTTAACTAATTTAACTTCTGCAATTGTGCATGGGCATTATCATTAAAACCTTAATAACATATCCAAAAATATACAATATCATTATATTATAATCAGGAAGGTATCATAACGCTTTGTAGCATGCTAAACGCCCAAGTAGCGAAGCATTTCAATTATAATAATAAAAACAAAACCATTCATAGTGAATTGTACATCACTAATATCCTTTCCAACTTTAAATAGCGTACTTTTTCTGTTTACTGTCAATGTTTAAAATATATGTGTGTGTATGTGCGTTCGTGTTTTTTTCGTAGGGGAACCTACATTGGATCCGATCTGATATCCCCCGACCGTCGGAAGAAAAACAAACTTAATAATCTCAAAGAAAGTGCCTGTCTAAGGTGGCTTTCAGTCACGGCCGATCAAACATGTTTCTGATGTCGGGCTTCCGACGCTTCACAAAATATGTACAAGAATTCTTGTCAAAGAACTGAGTTGGTAAGGAATGATCAATCATATCACAATTGAGAAGTTAAAATTGATCTTTTGGAGTTTATTGAACAACAAGTTCATCTTAAAAGTAAGGATTTCTAAATAAATACCTACTACCTAATTATTGTAAACAACTATATGCCTCGTTAGGGCGGCCCACATGGAGCAATTCAGGGCGCAAACTGCGTCATTGGAATTTTCGGGGGCCTTAAATTTTCAATGTTCAATGAAACTAAAAAAAATGTATATAACAATTAGTAGTTAATAAAACAATTAGTAGTTAATATGAAAAATGTGACTCTTTTTCTGTTTTTGGTCGTCAAACTTACTCATGTTCAGTGCTCCACGAATCCACTTGGGACGAGCCGCGATCGGATCGTTGGAAGTCGGGATCAATGTAGGCACTCACATCGGTCGACGTCGGTCTTGGTCGGTCAGCCGATATTAAATCGGGGGTCAATTTTTATTAGAGGAAGCTTTTTTTTTATTTAACCTTTAAGTACTGACGTATGGTCCCTGGGACTTTATGGTAGCCATTTCTAGAAATCCCCCCTAGTAGTTCACTTTTGATTGCACACATTCAAAGAATATATAATTTCTTTCGAATTTCAGTAAACAAAAGGTCCCAGGGAACATACCTCAGTACTTAAAGGTTAAAAAATACTATAGCACTACCCTGGTTAGACAAGGGTATTATTCTGCAGATAGCCCGCCCCAAAATCTGTGTTATGTATAAGTCGTCGTTAACATTTATAAAAATTATAAACTGCATTATAATTATAATGCATAATCATCATCTGAAGATATGTAAGTCGGAACTTGCTAATTTCAAAATCTAAAGCTTTTATGGCAGCTCTTTAACAAAGAAAACACGCTATTTCACGAGATTCCAAGAATTCCACATCTTTATAACTCTTTAATGTTCAAGTCTGAGAATTAGTGGCTTCTTTACTCTTAGCAGATAGTTGTATTGCAGTGTTGGGCAAAAATCATTCAGAATGATGAATAATGAATAAATCTGTTATTTCATCCTGAATAATGAATAATTTTTCATTCATTATTCAGTCCATTCAATGAATAACGTAATTTTTTATTTTTATTGAGGTACGGCTGGCAAAATAGCCCAACTCCCTTAACTTACGAGGGCTGTAACTTCTCCAAAAAAATTCATAGTCCAGTAGATATACAGAAATTAAACGAATTATTAGAAAGTACGTGACATATATGTCCCGTAACGTACACTAAAGAACGAAATCGGCTTACGGGTCACCAGTGTCCCGAACCCAGCCGATAAAAAATATTAAACATGTGTATACGCAAATTAAACATGAAATCCGAATTACTGCCCAAATTGTTTTAATATGGACCATGAAGCCCAATCGAATAATTAAGTCAGGTTTTTTTAAAAAAATATTTGAATTATAATTTTTGCATTGTTATGCCTAGTTAAAAGCTGAATCTTCTTCAAACATTTTTTTTTTTATATATATATTTAACTTGATTTTTACGATTTCTGTATATAAAATTCGTAAAGTTTGAGAATATAATATAGGTACGTATTTTGCATTTTCAAATAGTCATTTGTTAGTTATCTAATCCCATTTCCCTACTTACCAACTTTTTCCCCGTGACCCGGATAAGTAACCGCTCCCAGATCTATAATTATTAATTCCTCCGTTTCTAGTAGATTCCTTGCCAATATCCCGTCTATTTCTGCCGAATGGAGGTTTATTGGTTTTTCTCCCTTATATATGAGAGTGGGGCATTGAACCGTAGCTCCACCTGGGCATTATTGGCCTAGGAAAAAGGAGCCTACGGAAGGGGATGGAAAGACAGAGAAAGAGCGAGAGAGTGAGTGAGAGAGAAGGTGGTTCGGGTTAGCACCAGCAGAGTTCTCTGGTTGCCTCTTCTGCCCCGCCCCTAGGAGAACAGCCGGCCGGCATTCTACACCTAGCATCCGAGCAAGGACCTTGACTCAGTGACAGAATCACCCCGGTATACCAACCAAGTAAGTACCTACCATATCAGCATCATAATCAACAGTAGTGCTATCAGTGTGTGAGGACAAACTCTTATCAATCAAGGAATTAGAAGGACTTGTAACTGTGACATTTTGACATCTGAGTCAAACCGTTTTTTTTATAAGGTAAATTTTTATTTAATTGTTTATTGTTTATATTAAATTTTATGCCCCATCTATTTTGTATAATTTTATTAAATTATAAATGAAATGATATATTTATCTCGGGAGCAAAAAAAAAAAAAAAAATAGTATATTATATGAAGACCAATTATTCAAAAATAACTAACAAAAAAACCAAAATATCTACTTTACGTTTAAAAATATTTTTTTTTTTAACAAATTTCAAATATCACAAGTACTAAATGAAACAAAATTATTTTCTAACAAATACTATGTTCGCGTTTTCAAGCGAGATATTTTAATTCTGTAATTATTATTCCTCCATAAAAAGTAATAGCTTTATCGATGCTAAAAATAGCATATCTAAAAAAACGGATTATACTTAACAATCATATATTCTGTGATACTCTTCAAAAAATATTTATTGTTTATTACTATACAGTGTATTTGTCTTCTCAGGATTTTATTACATTACAAACCTATTTGAAAATTTTGCTCTATTGGTGCAGCGAAGATTATCTTAGAAAATAAGTGAATGCAAAATTACATGTATATATATATATATATATATATATATATATATATATAATGATAACATAATAAATTTTGGGAATTTTATGAATAAGCGAATTCAACAAAGTTACTCCAGAAGACGGATTCCAAATCGCCCAGACAAAGTACACTATCATCAAGAAAGAAGATACATTCACAATTTCCCAATTTACTTGCATATAATTAGATATGAAATATTTGAGCAACATACAATTATTTTTTAACATACAATTATTATTTTTCGGATTTGAATATTAATTTAACTTTGGATAAATTTATTATTACCTTAATAAGTTAAAGAAAATTAGTATGATATAGCACATGCTGAAACATGAATTTTACCAGCGAATAAGAATAATTATATATTCATATTTTATATTGACAAATATAAATGACAAATATTATCACAAATTAGAGGTGTTACAAGAATCGATCGCTTACATATAGAAATGAAGTGTAAACTTTTTTCGAAAATAATATGCAAGGTATTTAGGAACTTTGAAATTGTTGTTGCCAACAAAAACACGAGGTTCACTTTAAGTAAATTACGTATCGATATATTTTGAGTTTGAGAATATTTTTAATTAAAGCGAAGAAAATAGATGAAATTCTTATTTCCTATATCAGTGTATATATAAATAATTGAATTATAAATGCTATATTTGAAATAAAAATATAGTTTTTTCGATCCTATATTTATTCTGTACACTTCTCAGGGTGATGTTTGTAATCTATTGTAGATTATTGTTTTTTAGTTATGATAGATTTTCATTTTGGTTTTCGGTCAGATGGGTGGGGTTTTTTCCGGCTTGCATGATTTCCAGATATGAAAATTAGGTATTGATTCAGAATATAGTCAGGTTCAGTCGGTTTCTATTTTTCTAGTTCTGATTCTTTCAATGGATGTGATAAAATCTTTAGTAGTTACTTGCATATTGTGTCTTAGTAGATATTGTTATACATTAGCTGTTTCCATGCCTTTTTTTTTCTTGAAGTAGAACATTACCATGCAGCCTTGAAACGCATGACTCGCGAGAGGTTCATCCTCATTAGTGCACTACTGTGAAATCATTCTAAATTAGGAGATCTATTTGAATAATGTTAATAATTGTCCTGTTGAATAGTGCAATAATTACGACCTTAAATGTATAAGGTTCTTAAAAAATATTTTTGGTCATGTGCATTTTGACTGCTCGTTAGATAAATGAAGATTTTTATTTTTTAAATATTTCGATTGCAGTATACATTCTGAGTATTCTGATTTTTGTTTTTTTTTTAATAATTAATTATTTAAATTTTAGGGTCTTAACTCTGCTCGTTTGAAGCTTTCTATCAATTCAAGTTTTTCTTTTACATAATTTTTAGTTTATTTCATAGGAATGAAGCGATTGAAGTTATATATATTCACTAGTATTTCTAAAGTGATACAACTAAAAAAAAAAAAAAAAAAAAAAACTCAACTAAAAATGTGTCACTTTTGCCTATGTAGGAAATATAGCATTAAGACAGAAAGAGTTACACAAGTGCCTTCCGGTATACAAGCCCCGAAGCTAGACACATACAGTTTTGCTGGTTGATGAAAAATTATTTATCATGGTTTTCATAATCACAACTAGAAAACACAGATTTTTGTATATATATATATATATATATATATATATATATATATATATATATATATATATATATAACTTTTTCTTAAAAAAAAAAAACTCATCATATAAGTGGGAATTTACTATCCAAATTATCAATGTGTCCCAAAAGAACGTTATTTAATTTATTGGACCAGTCTAAATTTGAGCTCATTAAAGACATGCACGGGATCGCTATGATTTACTACTGGAGCAATAAGATTTTGAACCTTACGACACGTTCCTTGACTAATGTATCTTGTTACTCTGTCACCAAATTTCGTAATCATTGGACGCATATTAGTACCCAAATAAAATTTTTGGAAAATGGATTTCGTCAGGTGAATCTGCCAGATCTTCAACGAAAACATTTATTAGGAAATAGTGTCCATTTAATTTTAATAATGACATTCTTGCAAATCGCGTGGAGTCAGAGCCACAATTAACAGTGGATCAATGGCTGAGGTTGTATTCATCTCATGGATTATAAACCGCTTGCGAATGTCAACAAAGTGTTGTTTTATCAGGATAATGCTTTTCCACTTACGGCTCGACCAATGCTTACTCCCTGGACATAGACCCGATATATTTTCGCATATTTCGTATTTTAAAACATTTCTTGCGAGGGAAGAAGTTAATTTCTAATCAAGTGCAATACGAACTGCCTAATTTGTTTGTATCAATTCCAGAGTATTCCTACAGCAATGAATTTTGAAGTCCCTGTTACTTGGTAGAGTAACCTGTAAGATAGGGCTGTAAGATGGCGAGTAATTGTATACAGCCAAGAAAACTATATCATTGAATAAAATGGGAAACTGTGATCTATTCACAATATTTAAAAATTTCTCAAAAATGGACATGGACATTTTTACCGGCCAATGGAAGTAGCTATATACGTCTAAAAACTAATGAAAGATATGGTTTATTCCGAATAACAATGTATCCTAAGTTCCGCAACAAATGTTAAATATAGAGCACGTGATATTTTCCTATTAGGGAGGTTAATAATCCAGTCCAAATTATTCATATACTTCGTCTGACAGTAATTCTGACATAATGAGAAATATCTCTTCTAAAAATTAGCGTAATTATTCCACTAGGAGTCAAATTTATGTGGAACTTCCCTTTCCTTACGAAAATATAAATGCGAGACAATCGACTGAATATTTAGTTTTTTGGTTTTGTAATACCAATATAACGTTCGAAAATATTGAGAACATTTGTTCCCAAGAACAGCTAAACCGGGTCTCCCCCCCCCCCCATGGTATAGTGACTAACGCTATGGATTCTCATGCGGGAGATGAGGGTTCAAGTGTATATCATTATATGAGTGCCCGTTGAGAAAATTATTTAATGCACCATGGATTTCGGCGCTAATGGCCCAGTTGTCGGTGCGCCGCAAAAAATAGGAAATAAATAAAAACAGATAAATCGATTTAAATGGTAGAAGGTATTTATTTGGTTTTGAACACATTTCAAAGGATTTGCAGCTATGAGGTTCCTCTCATGAAATAAGACTTCATCGGACATGCCTACTAGACAATTAATCAATATATTTACTATATATCAGGACCTTATCAGGAAGAGTAAGGGCGAATCACGAATTCTGGATGTTGGGAATTCAAAGTAAAAGTTCTAGAAGCACTTCAGGATAGCAAGGGCGCTTACTCTATGGAATGCTGATCCATAAATATGTATGAAAAAGTATGCAATTGAAATCCAATGTTTTAATTTCACTTTTTACGAGTTATTTATGGGTAACAACAAAATACAAGGAGGGGGGTTTCAGACCCGGGATTCGCCCTGGAAATCCGACATTGAATGTTTCATAGATGGTGGTGCTTTTCCATGGGCGTATATAGGAAATAATATCGGGAGGGGCAGGGAAAATTTCGGGGGGGGGGGGGCTGAGACCATTTCCGGGGCATGGAATATGAAAACTTTAGAACTTGGAATAGTTTTAGGCAACTTAAACGCTATTACGCCTAAAATAAACTATTTTTATTAACTAAGTGATCTTATTTAATTTATTTTTATGGTTTTTATGACACATTTTTACCACCAAATGAAAATTTCGGGAAGGGGGGCTGCAGCCTCCTCCCTTATATACGCCCATGTGCTTTTCACTTTAACTTGAGACTGTGAGAGAAGTAATGGCTATCAGGGAAAGAAGTCGAAGCGCCCTCTTACCTACATCCTGACTCAGAAAAAAGATAATAAAATAAAATGAAAAGTAAATTTGTCAAATTCGCCCTTTCTATTCCATGGTCCTGATATAATACCTATCGGGATGTGACAAATTATGTTATTATTTCGGCAAACTTTAGTCGTATGAAGAAGAGAAAACATCCTCTTCGCCCAGTATTCATCAATTTCGTGGCAGCTTCAAGTTTATTCCTTAAAAGATCATCCATAGTTCCTAGGGTATTGGCAAAGATTTCTGGAGTAATCCATTAGCCGCTTCTCCACTAACATTTTCTTAAATCCAGTTCTGGGTTATCTTGTGTTCTCCCAGAACATTAAATTAGTGTTTTAACAATCCACGCTGACTCCTTAGTTTTCCTGTTTCATGATTTGTTTCTCCAGCGGTGTCATTCCTAAGTGTAGACTATTCTACTGGGATTTCATTTTTTCTCTTGCACCTGCAGTAGCGGAAGTGGATGAAACATCGTGTTGTTAAAAATGAACAACGCTGAAGGAAAAATGTACAAAAAAGCACATCAAATAAAAAAAATACCTTGAAATAATGGAACAGCCATTCTAGAAAATATATTAAAGGATCATAGGGCGTATCTTCGGACACATTTATGATGCTGTTCGTTTTTTTTTTTTCTAAAAATAAGTAAAGTGACGAACGAAAACTATAGTGGCTATCATATTTCAAGCATGATAAAACTGGCAAAGTTGTGATTTATAAGTCAGAAAAATGATTTTTTTTTTGTTTAGGGAAGCCGTTTTCTCCGCCTAGCCCCGAATCTGGCGGGGGCTGACGTTATCTCTGCTCGTCATTCTTCTTTCCAATAAAAGCGCTCAAAATACAATCTGGTGGCTTGACATGGATGTTTATCAAAATGTCTTCCATTTATTCTGAATGGATGAGCATCTCTCGGAAATAAATTCAATGCTCCAAGTGTTTTTTTGTATGAAACCAAAGGGAAAAGAATTTCGTTATAAATAGATAAATCACACTAATAATAAGAATGTAAAGAAAAATCAACAAGAACTGATGGTTTTCTTTCTCAATTTTTCAACAAGACAAATCTCCAATGTAATGTTATTGAATTCTCCTTTATTAGGAAGTACCATTAATTTTCTTTGAATAACTGTTTGTTAGTACATTAATTATGTGAAAATTGTACATCGTTTTGCATATTCAAACGTTCAGTTGACCAAGATGTGTCACTCTGAGCTCGCATTCTTATCGACAGTCCAGGTAATGGACATTTACAGAATGCTATTGGTCTGCGTAGAAAACCAAATCTGAACTTGGCAAGTCATAAAAATATTGAGTTAAAGGTGTGAATATTAATTCATTGGTGTTGTATATATATTTTTTTACCACAATTAAATTAAGTCCCACAAGTATCCCTATACTGTGGGACTTAATTTAGATTCTGCAGGTGCCATCTGTCGATACTGCCTGCATTACAATTAAAATAATATATATTATTTTATAATTACATTTTGTTTTCTGAATTTTAAAAGTATGACAATAATACAATTAAGATAGAGAAATGATAGCAACTATAATAATAATAAAAACAATAAATAAACTAGTAACAATGTCAAAATTATAAATAATAATAATAATATTAATGGTGCTAATGGCCTAGGTAGTCGAAGCACCCTAAAAGAAAAAAAAAGAAGAAAAAAATAATAATATTAATAAAGAAGGTATTAACAATATCATATTATAAATTAAGTAAATGAAATAAATAAATGAAAATGAATAAGTTAAATAAAGAAATAAATCATTAAAAAAAAAAAAGAAAAGAAAGTGTCCGTTGAATTGGATTGATGTTAATGAAGATCGTCGTATTGAAATCTCTCAACAAATGCATTAAAATGTTCAAAATATTTCTTTATCAATTGGTGCTTATTAACTGGTCATATGTCCCCAGAAAGAACGACATTTTTAATTAATTTTATTCTTTCACCATCCAGAAGTGGGCAGTTGTATATTATATGGTCATAGTCTTGTATATACAAGACAATATTGTCTGTCCGTCACATTTGCATTTATTGTCCTGTGTGAGTCTAAATCTGTATAAGTATTGTTTCACACCACCATGTCCTGTTAGTACTTGAGTTAGTTTGTATGTTAGTTTGTTTATATGTAGTCTGTCATCCAATGTCTGGAAGTATTCATACACATGTCTTCCTTTGGGTGATGTTCTCCACCGGAGATTCCAGGCTTCTTTTGCCTCCTGTTCAACTAGATAGACTTCTGCACTCCTGGGTGCCTTATTGAAGCTAATAGGTAATGTTTCATCTAAAGCAACTCGTTTTGCGGCTTGATCCGCAATTTCATTACCTTTAAAGGGGGCCTGAATGACCCTTCACCCATTTGAAAGATATAGTTGTGTCTAGTGTCCTGTTTGTGTATTTCTCGACGAATGTCTTCAGTTAGTTCGTGTTGTATATTGTCCTAAGTATTTATTTAAATTTTATCGACCAATTATAATTAACTTAGAATGTGTTATCTACAGGTTACCACCCTTTTCTAGCCACGATAGGGCTGATGCCTTTTCTTTTTTCCAAAGAAAAGCCACTACTGGAATCGAACCCACGACCCTTGGCACGGAGTTTTAAATGCTCAAGCATTAACACTCACGGCCACCGGGCCTCCTCCTAAGTATTTTATAGTCGTTTAAGATATTATTTTATTTATTTATTGAGTTACACACGATGGTAACAGGTTTAAGAGCGGTTGAACTGGCAGAATGTGAGCAAGCTACTTTTTTCAGCACCCCATTTAGTATTACAAAACATTCTGAACAAGTTCAAGGAATTTTTCTTAAATTAAACTCAAAAGATTTTTGATCATGTGCTTTATTTTTCCCTAAATATTCAAATCAGATAGAGGTTAGAATTTGCATTAGAAAGTCAAATATCATGGCCTCATTCATAATTTCTTTAAAGTTTCATCATAAAAATTAATATGAAAAGGCCTAAAGAGCCACCATCATGGGAAGACGAAAATACCGAAGTTGTATTCTTGAGCGCATCTGACTTCAAGAGCTTTTTGAAGAAGATGAATCATGCTCTGGTGATGTTTTATGACCCATTGTGCGGCTACTGCAAAAATACAAAACCGGAATTCCAACAAGCTGCTCAAGAGATGAAGAGTAACTCTAAAATTGCATTCGCTGCAGTTGACTGCACCAAGTATTCGCTGATTTGTGAAAATGCTGGCGTTAAAAACTACCCAACGATCAAATACTATCATTACTACAATAAAGAACCTTCTATGCACTACAGAGGTGAGAAAAGGAAGGATGCTTTCCTAGAGTTCTTGAAATCGGTCGTCGATAAGACTGACTCCTGAGGTGCAAAGAAGCCATTCATTATACTATTTTTGATAATAAAATGGGGTAGGACCAAAGTGATGTAAACTGATTGTTGGGGGTGGATTCCAGGCGTTAAACCAACACTGCATTCACCCTTTTCCTGTTTCCCTGAAGTTTTTCGCTCTACTGCTGCCTTGTGGTCGAAGGCATTACTTAATTGGTTCATAAAATCATGTAAATATCAATAAATATGTGTTGACTTATACATGTTTCACAACCATAATAAATTAATATTTGCTACTGGGATATTTGCTCAGTGGGCGTAAGAGCTAAGGCGTATGTACTTTGTGCCTAAAACCTTTAAGGTGGGACATACACATACAGTTCAAATCTCGAGGCTGGGACTGCACAGTTTGGCCTCAAGGTTTGGACTGTTTCCAAACATTGGTGAGAACAGTTTCTGGCTGTTTTACAGTCGCGATGAAGGGTTGAATTTCAAGTCTAAACGACGGCAAACAATATTACCCATTATCACATGTAAAATGTAGTTTTATTAAGAAAGAACGACTCAACCCTGACAATTCTTAACTTCGCATCACCAACAGCCAACGATCTCCTCTCAAAGTTTTTTATTTGGTTCAAGGCAGGTCTCCTGTTTTCAATATGTATATGAAGATAACATATATTTTAACACTAATTCTTATTTCCTTAAACAAAAATGAATTTAATTCCTATTCCCATACACCGTCTGATCCTTCCCTTTACCTGCAATACCCATCGGCAAGTCCTTTATCTTTACCGCCGTCCCTCTGTCCTTACTCCCAGGTCGACTTCTCCCCACCCCCTCACCCCCATACTCTCCTGTCTAGCCCTGGCCCAATCCTTCCCTGTACCTGCAATATCCATCGGCAAGTCCTTTATCTTTACCGTGGTCTTTACCCTCCGTCCTTACTCCCAGCTCCACTTCTCTCCACCCCCTCCCCCCCATCCTCTCCTGTCTAGCCCTGCCCCATCCTTCCAGTCTTCAGAAATGTTCTCTACCATATACATGTATATTTATTTATATTGCTATTATTATACTATATATATATATATATTTATATATATATATATATATATATATATATATATATATATATATATGTATATATTTATATTTTCAAGCATATAGGTACTCATATTTATGTTAATGTTTCTAGCCTTTTTTGTCCTTACCATTGTTATACCATATATGTTTTTACAGCCC
The DNA here is from genome assembly GCA_946811695.1 of Gonocerus acuteangulatus. NCBI lineage: Eukaryota > Metazoa > Arthropoda > Insecta > Hemiptera > Coreidae > Gonocerus > Gonocerus acuteangulatus. The sequence goes on along the minus strand of OX328123.1, from coordinate 49,662,805 downwards.
TGAAGATGGCTTGTATACCAAGCCGAAACGTTGGCGGCAATAAATATACATTTTAGCAAATAAAATGTGTTTTATTGAATAAGAACACTGACCGAAACCCCGACGATCAACGCTTCCTACTTCCGAACGGTCGACCATATCTTCTCAAAAATGAATTTACTTTAAATTGGACGAATGTCATGATAATATTCTCTATTTATCTATTATTATTTATTATTTACATATTTTATGTTTTGCCTTATTAATATAATTATATTTATTTTCTATTTAAAATTAGTACATATATCTAAAGACAAAACATGTTTCTGATTGTTCTACTATTCGCTTCAATCTAGTCTGTACCCTTTTTGCCGTCAACAACAGAATCCGTCCGCAGTAAAAATGATTTTTGAGCATAATTCGCGCAAAGAACTCGTTGTACCTAAGCTTTGAAAATATTGGCTTCCTGGTAAACGTTTTGTAACTAATTAAATTTAAGAAATGTAATGCCTCCATTTTTAAAACCGTGTCCATAGCCAGGGCCTCCGATAGAGGGAGGGGTAAGGAGGGCAATTGGTCAGGCCCCTCCGTGGTCTCAGGGGGGCCCGGTGTCATTTTTTTTACTTGCATTATAATTTGAAGTAACAAAGTTATGTACCTCTCCGTTCAATTAAAAATTTATTTAATTTTGTTTTCAGTGAAATGTCACTTTTAAATAATTCCATTAATCAATGTCAGTTTTTGGTAATTTTAAGGGAGGGGCGGGGAGGTTAAGGGGACCGTAATTTGGGAAGGTGCCCCTAACTCCTCTGCCGGACCCTATGCATCACCGGTATATTCAAGTTTCTTACACCGTTTTCGAGACATGTGGAAAAATCTAGATTTTTGGGGGGAATTTAGGATACATTCCTATAAATCACAAAACCAGTTAGACAATCTAGAAAAAGTAAATTTAGAGCATGTTTTTGAAAGCTTATTATTTTTTTTTTTTTTTTTTTTTTTTTTTTTTTTTTTTTTTTTTTTTTTACGGCACATCTACATCTAGGTCATTAGCGCCGACATCCAGGGTGTAGCGAGGAATTTCACCAGCGAGCCGTGGGATGATAAAATTCCTGCCGGAGGTTGGGAATCGAACCCACCATCTCCCGTTTATGAATCCAAGGCGCTAGCCATTAGACCACGGGAGACCCCTTGAAAGCTTATTAATTTCCTTATGAAAACGACTCGTATGTTATTCTTGATAAAGCAATCTCATTCAGCGGAATATGTGTTGAAAACATCCTAAGCGTCGGTTTCAATCTTTTGAACGGTTTTTAATTACTGGTTTTGTCCGTAGCGTTTAACAGTAAACTGAGTATTCTAGAAAAAGAAGGCAAATAAATAGTAATAATAGTAACCGTGTTTTTATAAAGCGTAGTTGACGAGGGAAGAAGGAGTAATCTCCCCTTAGGATACTGTTAGTTTATAAAGCGTAGTTGACGAGGGAAGAAGGAGTAATCTCCCCTTAGGATACTGTTAGTTTATAAAGCGTAGTTGACGAGGGAAGAAGGAGTAATCTCCCCTTAGGATACTGTTAGTTTATAAAGCGTAGTTGACGAGGGAAGAAGGAGTAATCTCCCCTTAGGATACTGTTAGTTTATAAAGCGTAGTTGACGAGGGAAGAAGGAGTAATCTCCCCTTAGGATACTGTTAATTTATAAAGCATAGTTGACGAGGGAAGAAGGAGTAATCTCCCCTTAGGATACTGTTAGTTTATAAAGCGTAGTTGACGAGGGAAGAAGGAGTAATCTCCCCTTAGGATACTGTTAGTTTATAAAGCGTAGTTGACGAGGGAAGAAGGAGTAATCTCCCCTTAGGATACTGTTAGTTTATAAAGCGTAGTTGACGAGGGAAGAAGGAGTAATCTCCCCTTAGGATACTGTTAGTTTATAAAGCGTAGTTGACGAGGGAAGAAGGAGTAATCTCCCCTTAGGATACTGTCAGTTTATAAAGCGTAGTTGACGAGGGAAGAAGGAGTAATCTCCCCTTAGGATACTGTCAGTTTATAAAGCGTAGTTGACGAGGGAAGAAGGAGTAATCTCCCCTTAGGATACTGTTAGTTTATAAAGCATAGTTGACGAGGGAAGAAGGAGTAATCTCCCCTTAGGATACTGTTAGTTTATAAAGCGTAGTTGACGAGGGAAGAAGGAGTAATCTCCCCTTAGGATACTGTTAGTTTATAAAGCGTAGTTGACGAGGGAAGAAGGAGTAATCTCCCCTTAGGATACTGTTAGTTTATAAAGCGTAGTTGACGAGGGAAGAAGGAGTAATCTCCCCTTAGGATACTGTTAGTTTATAAAGCCTAGTTGACGAGGGAAGAAGGAGTAATCTCCCCTTAGGATACTGTTAGTTTATAAAGCGTAGTTGACGAGGGAAGAAGGAGTAATCTCCCCTTAGGATACTGTTAGTTTATAAAGCGTAGTTGACGAGGGAAGAAGGAGTAATCTCCCCTTAGGATACTGTCAGTTTATAAAGCGTAGTTGACGAGGGAAGAAGGAGTAATCTCCCCTTAGGATACTGTCAGTTTATAAAGCGTAGTTGACGAGGGAAGAAGGAGTAATCTCCCCTTAGGATACTGTTAGTTTATAAAGCATAGTTGACGAGGGAAGAAGGAGTAATCTCCCCTTAGGATACTGTTAGTTTATAAAGCGTAGTTGACGAGGGAAGAAGGAGTAATCTCCCCTTAGGATACTGTTAGTTTATAAAGCGTAGTTGACGAGGGAAGAAGGAGTAATCTCCCCTTAGGATACTGTTAGTTTATAAAGCGTAGTTGACGAGGGAAGAAGGAGTAATCTCCCCTTAGGATACTGTTAGTTTATAAAGCGTAGTTGACGAGGGAAGAAGGAGTAATCTCCCCTTAGGATACTGTTAGTTTATAAAGCGTAGTTGACGAGGGAAGAAGGAGTAATCTCCCCTTAGGATACTGTTAGTTTCCGTTCTGGCACCTAAAACCTTCTTACTTATATTTAATTTTATATTTTACTCCTGTTAACGTATTTGACGAAAGATCAAAACATTTAGTATTTTTATTTTTAGCTATCCAAATGACCCCAGGTATAAGAGCCTTTAAACGCGCTAAGATGAGGCAGTTTCCCAGAGGCAGACCTTTATTAATAGTGTGGTTGTTGCTAATGGAGTACGCGTTTCGACCCCTTTTCCTAAAAGCTTCCTGAAATATTCAGTGGCTCATGTATTATTGATTTAGCTATTTAGGACTATCACTTTCTGCCTATAATTCCGCGGCATTGTTGCGAAAATGTCCTTCTATAGGAGGTAATTCTAAGCTAATATCCATTCCAGTATTTATGCGAGACCCAAGTAAATTTCTATTTTCATTAGAACGAAAACCACCTGCTGTATAAATAGAGGGAGTGCAGATATAAAAAATTGTTATTAAAATAAATTCGAGTTCAACAAGTTAACGCTGTTGCCAAGCAGAATTTCTGTATTGAGACATTTTTAAAATTCCAGTTTGTTTTTGCTTTTTCTTAGGACACGAAACTCGCTTACGGATCAGTCAGATAGCGAAATCCATCATGAGGTGCAGACTTCGAGTGTTGATGTTTAGTGAACTACAAGTCTAGACCGGCCATTCAAATAAATGAACATATATATATATATATATGTGGTCGTACGGATTTGTATAAAATATAATATATAATCATCATTGCATTTTATATACTAGATAATAATTATTCTAACTACACTTGAATTATTTTTTCTGGAAGAGGAAGTAGTTTATTTCGTTTAAGTATTTTTAGACATGTGAAATTGTTAATCTATATATATAAAAATCACGTGTCTGTCTGTTTGTCTGTTTGTCTGTTTGTCTGTTTTTCTGTTTGTTTGTTCCTTATACAAATCCACACCGTTTGACTGATATTGACCAAACTTCGCACATAGATACGTCTTGATCCGGGAAATCTCGTAGTCTAGCTCAAAATCTTCTAGGATTCATAGTTTGGAAGTAACGAGTTCGAAACTGTCATATACAGAAGAGTTTATAGTCAGAAATCGGCATTTTCTTTCCAGTGTTGCCCCTCCTTCTAAGAAGAAGTGCAATACAAAACCTTTGTTTGTTTATCTAAATAGTAGGTTTATATTCTCAGAGTTTGGACAAATATCATATAAGATATCATATAATAAAATATCATATTTTTTAAGATTAATTTTCTTAATATCAGATCAGTTTTCTTCATATTAAATCAATTTTGATTTGATTGCCTAGGGCAACACTGCTCTAACCAGAATATAGACTAATATCGTATAAATAAGTATATCATAAAAATGTTCTGTGTTTATCTAATCATAATTTGGACTAATATATTATAATTAAGTGTTCATGTTTCTATTCAGAACTTTAATAATTTCAATACTTTTGTTGAGAGAGTTTTTTTATCTCTTTAGTAAAGGAAGGTTGCAATGTCGGTTATAGTATTCGGTGTCTCTCACTCGCTTTTCTGTTTAATGAATAAATGAATATTTACTGGTATTTGATGGAGAGGGTTTTAGGATGTGGAAAAACACTTAACTTTTTTATTGAAACTGATGAAGTGTGTAAATAACAATAAGAAGAACAAGGCTAAAAGTATTTTGGAATTGTTTACACAGATGTGGACCTTTTTTTAACTATGAGTCTCAAAGGTGAAAAATATTTTGTTTCATTTATAGATGATTATAGTAAGATTGCTCTCATGTTAATTTCTTCATAATTGTTCAGTATTGTTTATTGTTATTTAAGTGTTTAGTGATGAATTCCCTTTGTCGCGGTCTCACTCTAATAAATAGTAAGATTGCTAGGATTTAAACTATTAAACCTAAAACAGAAGTTTTTCATTCCTTTGTTCAATAAGTAAATGAGGTCGAAAACTTAGGAAATAAGAGAATTGGTATTGTGAGATATGACATTGGTAAGGAATATTTAAATTGTAAGAATTATGACTACCAAAAAAAAAAAAAGGGTATCATAATTAATCCCTGTCCCTCATATGTTCATGAATTAAATGGTGTGATTTACTAGAACAATTATGAATATATCTCATTGTTTACTGGCAGAAGCTATTGTAGAAAAAAATGTTGGCCAGAAATGGTCTGTGAAGCAACTTATTTGAAAAATCTCTCTTTAGCTAACACCATTGACAATAAAATACCCTATGAAAACTGTTTTGGAAAGAAACCAGATGTTTCTAACTTTAATTTATATGGTAGTAAAAATTTTGTTAGGAAACCAGAACAAATAATAACTTCTAAATGGGATAAAAAGGTGAATATGTGCATTTTAATCGGTTATAGTGAAGTGGGATATAAAGTACTTTTGAATAATAAAATCATTGTCGCTAGGCATGTTGATGTTACCCAAGAAAACATAAGCTGTATTGGATTGGCTGAGGGTGAATCTGATAAAGTTCAAGCGATTGTGATTTTTGGGATAGAGAAAAAGATAGTTTGAAATAAAATAATGCTTGAGATTTTGTTGAAATAAGAAAGTTGAAGATATCAAATGGGTCTAAATGTTGTTCAAACAGATGGATGTAGGGACTATATTCTTAAATGATCATTTAGAAGGAAAATCCACCACTGGTTTTCTTATTAATAATTTCTTATACATTGGTAATGTATTATACTGGAAATCGAGAAAGAAAAAAGATCTTACAGAAGAGTCTACATATGCAGAATATGTACCTTTAAGTTTAAGGTTCCAAGATTTTCCAATAAGATAGAACGTTTTGTTTAAAACATAAAGATTTTTTTAAACATTAAAAACTCCTTTGTGAACAATGTCATTTTGTAAAGGACTTAAATTTATGAACTTTAAATTAATTCTCTCACATACATATGCAAATATTATTAAAATATTATATTAAATGTTGTTATATTTAACTTATTTTTTTATTCGCATATAGATAGATGTACATAATAAATTACATAAATGTTTATAATCATACAAATGAATGTATATAAATGAATTAATTTTCACCACGTTTTGAAACATTATTTTATTATTACAAGAGCTGTATGGTTTAGCAACCCTATTAATTTGGGCAGCCTCACTTTAATTTTTTTTTAATAAAGTTATTCTTAATGCATGCTATTTTTTTTTGCAGATAAATTAATGTATTAAAATATTATTTTTATAAGAAGAGGAAGTCACGTGAATTGTGGTGTTCTAATAAATGAATAAGTAATTAAATTTTCCATGCAATTTTTTATTAATTTAATATCCATAATAATTTAATCATTATATTCTGACATATGCTTTCTTTTGTCTGAGATAGTTATATCCTCTGACTGTCAACATTTAGTCGGAGAGCTGGTAACGCACATTTCATGAAGTGTTTTATGCACCTTGGAATTTTGGTGTATTGCATGTCGTGGATAGGTAAGGCATGTATGTGTAGCCTGGACATACCTTGGAACACCAGGTACTGCACATAGGGGAAAGGTGTTAAAAAAATATGTCACTAAAATGGTATTTTATTCAGAAGCCAACAATCTTTAATATATAATTAAGGCAAGTTGCTTTATTTCTAGAACTACCACAACTGTCCTGTCCAGATGATTGGTGCTCTCACTCACTCTTACGGTTACACGCAGTGTATTGCAGTCTATCATCGGCTGAATTTATTTTCATGTTTGCTGATTACTAAACCTCACAAAAAGTGTTTGCCCTTTTGTAATTATTTTCAATTATGGTGTTTAAATAGCAGTGTGAAGAAGAGACTTCATTTAATATTACAAAAACCCACTTCGGTTTTTTTGTTTTTTTTTTTATATGTATCCCACTTAAAAGTGTCTGCCTTATATATTATTCATTATAGAATTGCCTTAATTTTACATTGAACACTTATGGCTTCTGAATAAAACACTATTTTTGGCCCATAGTTTGTTACTGATTACCATGCGCAGAACCTGGTGTTTCAAGGTATGTCCAGCAACCATATACTTAACTTTTTATCTACACTAGAGACCCACTATACGACAATTTCAAGGCACATAAAACACTTGAAAAGTGTGTTACCAACTCTTGGACTAAATGTTTAAATACGGTTGCAATTCTGGTAAAAATATTGTTGCTCGCCAAGTCAATGTCGTTATTGAAATTCCCAAATACCTTTAATTCATTGTTGTCCATAACTGCAAGAAAAATATCTTAAATTTGTTTTTATTCTTAGAGGCCCCTATTTCCTCTGATAGAAGGACTATCCTTATAGAAGAGTGCATGAACCATAAAATTTGAAACAGAAGCTTTAATAGAAAGGAAAAAAAAAGTGAACAAAAATATGTGAAAGTGTATGTGAAACAACAAACTATGTTTTTAAAACTTTCCTTTTGGCATACATAACATAAACCCTGCACGACTTACCTACTTTTTCATTCATAAAAAAAACTCAGTTACGGATTATTACATGAACAAATAAACAATATAACATATTAATATTATATTTGCGCAAGGTTGAGGTTTTAGCTTTAGATGCGAAGACCTTAAAATAAATAAATATTATATTTAAAAAAAAAATCAATGAAAATAAAGAATATCGTTTCAGTTGTAGGTTTTGACAACTTATAACTAATCATAACCTTAATTAAATGCCTCATTTGTATTGCTATTTTTTATGAATATTTATTTATGGACCACATATTTTTTTTTTCTTTAAAAAAATTAAACACAGGGAGTTTGGTTTGGATTTTCTTTAAAACGGTATTGCAATTAAATTATTTGGAATCACTTAATTGTAATACCATTTTAAAAGTAAGGGTACTTTTTAAAAAATAAGGATCAATTTAATTTCCACCCCACTTTCTCTAAAAAAAAATGGAAAATAACTTTTTCAGCCGAGCTCTCAATTTATTATCTTATATTCTCATAATTTGGACCAATATAATATAATCATTCATTTTTTAAAATATATAATATAAAGTAGGCGTACCATGGAAGCTGGGTTACAACTATTTAATATGAAGCATGTGTAGCATGGTACGCCCGGCTACAGATATTTAATATAAAGTAGGTGTAGCATTGCACACCGGGTAACAGCTAGTTGAATATATATGTGGGTGTGTAGTATGTAATCTCATATTTATGATGCGTAAAGAGCTACGGTTTAGTAGCACTACAAAAACAAATATTTTAGAACAGGCATGAGGAATTATGGACTGTTCTTATTTTTTAATAAATATCTGGCATATTTTTTTTAAGGAACCTTCTCAACGGGCCCTGAGATGAGAGAAATTTCTGCCGCCGAAGGGAATCGAACCTACCATCTCCCGCATGAGAATCTTAGGCGTTAGCCACTAGACCACGGGGAGACCCATAGCACATATTGTTTCTAAACCCTGATATATGGACAGTGACAATTCGAATTTCTAATACTTTTCCGACGAAAATACCACCACAGTCGAAGAAAACGGTTCTTGAAAATTCGAAAGCACTTTTTGCGTATGCGTTGGTCCATGCGGTTCTACTAGCCCAAAATTTATGATGATGTTCTTAAAAATGTATTGTTAAAATAATTGTATTAACATAATTAAAAATACAAAGATAGCAGTCACGCAGTTTTTTTAGCATATTAATGAAATCACGCAAGTATGAAATAAGAAGCCTGTAAAGTAAGGTCAAATATCTTTGCCTCTTTCTCTTAATATGAATGAATAACTGTTCAACTTACCAAATTTCGTATATTTGATTTATAAATATACTCTAATATGCACAATATTCATCCTATTATCCTGCGTTCATGTCTTCTGCTTTAACCCAGGTGCTGTTTCCTGTGTTTCCTTGCTCGTCGACTAAAGAAAATGCATGTTTTTATTTAAGCAAGTTTTACTTTACATTTCCGATAGTTCATGGACAAAATTCTGCACACTGATTGCTTTATTTCTTAACTCACATTTCGCAAAAATCCTTAGTGCCAACATCTTATTTAGGATACCAATATTGAGTCGGTGGTCTAAATTGAGCGTTATTCTAAGTAATGACGCAGCAAAATAAAAGTTTGTCAAGCCCAATGAGTGAAATTTGGCGTCCTACGGAACAGAAAAAACTACAAGATTGCATACTATCAATCTGTTTGTGCTTTATTCTCTTATAAAGAAGATCTACACAATTGCTTTTCAGTTACACTTTTTAAAATGATATTTCAATTTGAAAGGCTGAGCAATGATAGACATTATCAACTCAAAGTTCGGTGCTAATGACCTCAGCAGTAGATGCACCAAAAAAAAAAAAAAAAAAAAAAAAAAAAAAAAAAAAAAAAAAAAAATCAACTCAAAGTAATTACTATTTATTTTAGGTAATTTATACCAAACAATGTGTAAGTGTGTTTGAATTGTAGAACAAGTCGCGTTAGCTAGTTATGGTCTTGAAATATATTTTTTAATAGTCATATTATAAAATAAGCGTGTACGGGATGAATCCATGATCCATCCATTTTCCAGCCATGATTTCTATTATCTATCGATATGAACATCTTTGCAAATGAAACAAAAAAAAAGGGGGGGGGTTCGAATGTTTCCGATTATTTAACTTGCTACGCTGTGATATGAAGCTCGGAAGCTAAAATATTATAGCACCCGAGCTAAACAAGGAGAATTTTGCTTTAAGTCTCTGCCCTGGTTTAATAATATTATAATTAAGAAAAAAAATTGTAAATGAAATCATTGGCTGTTCACAAATTCTTTGATACACGTTTACTGTAAAGAAAACGTGGGCCACTATTAAAATATCTTTTAAACCGCTAGATATAGAGCAAAATAGCCAAGGACCTATGTTGGAAAACTCGCCGAGAAAATGTTGATTCTTTATTTGATACGCCCAAATAACCTAGTTTTAACCATCAAGCACGCGCTCAAATGTCAGCTCTTCCTCTTTATTCCACATGTTTGGTAAATATTAAAAAATTAATAAACAAACATGTGTTTTTTAGTTTTAGCGTGGTTCCTCCCTACCTTCATAGGGAGAACCCGCTTATGAGGTTGACCTCACGACGCGATACGGAAGTGCCGCCTAGAAACTTTCTCGTTTCAGACCCCATAGATCACGACAATATAGGTGGTTCAAATTTGTATATATATATATATATATATATATATATATATACGTATATATTTATATATATGCTTGTCTGTTCGCGCTCCTGACGGTTCAAAAATGGTCCGGTTTTGATGAAATTTGGTACAAAAATCTGTCATCTAATTTGAAAGGTCAAGTTCGTTAACCTCTAGAATCCGCCACTAGAAGATAGTGTTTGGGGCGAAATGCGCACAAAAAAATCGTAACGCTTACGTTTTTGTGTTTATATGCTTGCAGGTGCTTGTTTTATAGGTTTCTTATCATAGGAGGTTTCCTATCTATATAACCTTCCTCATATCCTACAACTGAAGATATCGTTATTTCTTATTTTATAGAAAGATTTAACACACGACAGGATGGAATTTTATTCGCCACGAAGCACATATTTACAGTTGATTATAACAGTAAAACGAATTTGCTAGTGAGAAACTTAAAATGACAACGAATTTTCGGTTGTTCGGAATAGAGCCTTCTGAGCAGTAGTCGTAGAGTGGATACGTTTTCAGTAGGTAATTGTATTGACTTATTCTGCCTTCCTCAAAAATGAGGATTAAGGATTATTCGCTTCTGTGTAAGTTGGCTACTGTCAGTTTCCTGTTATTTGTGATGCCTAATCTATTCCATCTCTTCGAGATGTATGGAACCGCGCTAAGATGACGCAGTTCCTGCGATTCGGACTTTTTTGTATTGCTTAGTATTTAACAATAAAATGGCGACAAAAGTCGTACTTATTTCCAATGTTAATCGTTATTACTAAATTTTTTTAGACTAAAAATAACGTATCTAAAAGGTCTCGTGGAGAGAAAACTTTGATCCTTTGCTATATATCTAAGGAATTAAAATATATTTCAAGTGTCGCCCGCATGTAGGGGACATCCTTATTTATGCATTGGTTTGATATATTTTTATAATTTTTTTAGTCGTAGTTGCATGATATCTTTCAAAGAAACGAAATGAAATGACAAAAATAAAATTAGATATAGGCTTGAAAAATGGGAACTTAATATGCATGAAAGTCAGGAAAAGAAATGGAAACGGATTTGTATCTTTCATCTTAAGAGGACATAGGATGTAGAATGAAAAGGGAGGGTTGGCAGTAACGAGTGCTTGATCCCATTTCTCCAAAAAGGGTTTACAAATGTTGACTAGGGTTTGCATTGTTTTCCATGAGGATAAAAGCAAGAACAATAGTTGGGCTCAGTGGTTAGGCCCTTTTGTTCTGCCCCATCCGAGGGCTCTTTGGAAGACCGTTATCAAATCTCCTTACAATATTATCTCATAAGCCGACTTTTCATCTGGTGAAAATTTCATAAGCGCCTCGCTCGCCCCTAACTTAGTATCGAAAATATGAAAATTCTTGGGCACGCGAAATTCTGTTTATAGCTTGTATTAAAATCCTAGTAATACCATAATAGTACTTCTAATAATTCAAGTCTGGATATAATAATATGATTGCCTTGTTCTAAACTAAAAAAAAAAAAAATAAATAAAATGCTACTGGAAATCGAAGCCACAATCCTCGATAAGGAAGATAAATTACTTAAAAATCACGCTCCTTGAATGCTGAGTTCTGCTTATCTCTAAGCAGATGAATAATAACGCACTGACCTGCCAACCTGAGTACAAGGCCACCTCTATTAAAATAACGAGTTACATTGGTTAAATTGGCTTAAATGCATGAACCTGTGACTGGCAGCATTTATCCATTTGGTCATCACAATTACTAATGAATCAAAAGAATAACAAAACAAAGTTAATTCGGGCATCTAAGAAATGATCTTTATATTTCCACTTAATTATATTCACAAGTCTGGTATTTTGTACGTAATGAACTGAAACCCCACCTATCGGGATTCATGACAGAATTTTCGAAACATTTCTTCAACACACCATCATATCTACGTATATTTATATATGCATACATAGGTATGTATATGTGTGTGCGTGTAGAGAGAGTAGAGAGAGAGAGAAAGACGATAGTGGCCATGAGTTTTCGCCAAGGAAACTTGGTAGCAAATTCAGTCCGTCTGAAGGGGGTTTTATTTGGAAACGAAATATATCAATAAGCTCCTTAGTACCAAAATTGTTATTCTATCGTAAGTAAACTGCGCATTTATTGTACTCATATAGAAAGAAAGATGTTTTGAAAAAATCGGTTCATTGAGAATGGGACTTTATTCCGGAAGTACATTCATAATAAATAAGTAATTAATATTATATATATTTACTTTTTTCGGTCGGTTTTTTTTATTTAATTCCAACGAAACTCTCTAGGTATCGTAACGAACTGAGAATCGTGTTGTAAAAATATCTGAAATAGGTTCATTGGAAGTTGGAGTTCACTTAAATAAAAACTTAATAATTGATTCAGCAGAGAATTAGAAATTAAAAGGAGCAAAAGTCTATATATTTATTTTCTATTGGGAAGACCGGTGGACGCGAATGGTAAGGCTTCACTAGGGGTGATAGCTTTTCTTTGATAAAAAGAAAATCCATTAGCTCGATTCTAGCTAGAAAATCGTGATAACCTGTATAAGTAGTTAGATAATCCCGCCAAGAAATATTTGTTAATTATGGTTTAAATATATAAATATTTGGTATCAATATGTATTTTTATGCCATTCATGGGAAGGCAGAAAAAACCTTCCTGGGGGATGGATACTAATCATCCGGGCGATCAATGCGCTTAGTAGTGCTGCTCCTTCGTGACAGAGTTGTTTTTTCACTTTACTATTGTTTAAACATTTTTTTTTCATGTGCACATGGGAATGGGAAATTTAAATGTCCTCATTAATGTGTAGCCGCGTCAGAAGAGGAAAAATACCGTTGTGAATCAGCACTTGTAAATAGAAAAAAGTTGTGACTCATCAGGAGACGTGTGAAACATCCAATTAGGCCAAACCAACAATTGGCCTAACCTCTCCCACTCGGATGGTGACAAATTTGCACCCAATATCCCTAAGCCCCTGTTAGGCAATAGTCAATCAATGTTGGCAATCAAACAAGTTCGGTTTTCAATATATTGAAGGGGTTAATTGACCTATATTTCTTTTTATTAATTGATTCTGGAGTTGACATATTTGTGTTCGCATAACAATCCAATGAATTTATTTAATCAGAGGATAAAATATTTTAATATGTTATATTTCAAATTCGGTATAGCCATGAATGCGAGTTGTGAATTAAAATTCTGACATATTTACCGTCTTTGCAATAAAGTTAAATTCACCAGTTACGGGCTAATTAATGATTTGGTTCTTGAGGTCGATTTTATTTATTTTTGCAACACATGTTTCTGATTAGATGAGCCAAGTTTAGTTCCATTCGGATCAGTTCTTTCTTTCCTTATAGCTCAGAAGTCTGTGAAAGGGATACTAAAAAAATAAGGGCGGGCGGAGTAGCTGGTTCTGATGAAAGGAAAAGAGCTCATTTAGAAAGAATGAAACAAGTCTGGGTGAAAATAATATCAAACTCGTCAATAAAGCATTGTTTGTAGTTAGTGTGGTCCTACCTGGATTATACATAAGTGAAAAATATGATATGTTTTCTTTACGGTTTCCTGTTTTGGTTTGTCAAAAGGTCAAATACTCTGCAAAGAACGTTTATGTGGGATATGTATGTGTGTACGTTTTCCTTGTTGTTTCGGGGTCTGATGATGACAACGTTTTATCGAACGGCCTAGTAGGTAATGAAAAAAAAAAATATGTGGAACACTATTCTTACCTCAGATCATAAGGACCTCGGCATTGCAGGAAATATTTCTTTCTCAGAATTTCTTTAATTACTTGGAACTTCAATTTACATTCAACATTCCTAAGAATGGAAGCGTATTGAACATTCGCAGAGTATGGAAAATCCATTCAACATTTCGGACTGTTTGTCCCGTGAAGGAAGGCTGTTTGAATGAATGTACGTCCATTAGTGCAGTCATTTCGACGTCTCATCAATAATTCATAAGAAAGTGAATATTCCGTCTAGTGTAACACGCAGCCTGGACCTTTTTTCACATGCGGCGGGGAAAATTATAGTCATATCTCGTTCCCATTATAACTTTTTATTTTTTCTCTTATATTTTTCGCATTTCATAATTTATATAAAATGAATATTTTAATGTTTAAATCCATATTTAAGCCAATAATAAGGAAATCGTATAAAATATTTTTACGTATAGAAATTTATGATCGGTCCGTGAGTGTTTATTTTAAAATTGTCTTTACAAAGTTATCTATACATAATGTCTTTAAATTCCATTCACTACATCCCCCAAATCTATAAATAAAAAACTGAAAGGGTTCATCAATCTGGTGAATTACTTGTAAATCGGGTTTAGAAAAATTCAATTTTAAAGTACGTTGTCAAATGATGATTAATTGGCATTGTTTAGATTAGAAAAAAAAAAACATTTGTAATAAGAGACCAATACTCACCAAACATGAAAAAATAAGACATTACAACATGCTAATTAAACCAGAATGCCGATTAGCAAGAAAATCATAGAAAACAGCTATAAAAATATCCAATTAATACTGAACAACAAACTTCAGACTGCGACATGATATAAAAATTGAGGAACACACTCGGACACTAAAAAAAAAAAAAAAAACAATCATTCTATGGGCACATGAAAAGAATGAATCCTTTGAGACTCACAAAGCAGAATATTATAAAAATCAAAGTAAGGCAAAATTAGTAATAATTAAATGGATAGCGACAGTAAAAGAAATTTAATAGCAGCAGGTCACGCAAACAACCATTTTGGATGGAGACACATTCAGACAAAAACGTTTTCCTTGCAAAGTTGGTCGGAGGAAGATTAAAAAGAAAAGAATGCGGGAGAACGGTCTGATGAAAGAAAACGAGCTCTTTCAGAAAGAATGACACAAGAAGAAAATTCTGGTGGAAAATAATAATATATTCACTTCAGTTATTACAAAAAAAAGTATAAAACTTCATAAAATGTTCTACGTTTGTGATTCGATGTGCAAAGGGATTAGAGGAAAAAATAGAATCATTTTGTAAAGGTAGATATTGTCGAGGGTTGGGAGGGGGTTTCGTCGTGTGGTATCTTAATAAAACTACATTTTTTAAAGAAAATTTTGTTTTTTTTACAACGTTTTAGCTTGAAATTCAAGGTTTCATTTGGGCAATGAGAAGAAGAACCATGCTTCTCAGATGCAGTAAATCCGGATAATATACTTTGTTTAAAATAAATTATGATGAGAATAAAAATTCTTAATTTGATGGAGTAATGTAAATGATGGGCACATGCGATTTACTATCTATTACAAGAAATTGGTATTTACTTATTGCCAAAATGACACTATTGTGATGAAAATAATTTCTTATAAGAAGGAAATCAATCATTTCGTTCTTAATTAAGCAACTTGTGTGTTTACGAATTTTCGTAGAAGCGAATAACGAACAAGACCTTTTTTTGTTTAATTTTCACTTTCCTCGTATCTCTTCTCTTTAGCCTTTGATCCAGACCTTAATTCCAGCGACCCGTAAAAACCACTTCAAAAGTGATTCAACCCTTTTATGTGTTAACTTTTTTCCTCCAAAATACATACTACTATTGCGAGAATTCAGCTATAAAGGCAGAGTTTCTTGCAAAGTATCATGGGCGTATATAAGGGGGGGCTGAGGGGGCTGCAGCCCCCCCCCCCGAATTTTGATTTGATCTGTAAAAATTTCATAAAACCTTAAAAATAAATTAAATAAGATCATTTAGTTCATAAAACCTATTCTTTTTTGGGTTTAATAGCGTTTAAGTTGGCTAAAACTCTTCCAAGATCTAAATTGTTAGTATTCCATACACCGGAAATGGTCTCAGCGTCCCCCCCCCCCAAAAATTTTCCCAGCCCCCTCCGAAATTATTTTCTATATACGCCCATGCAAAGTATCCACAATAATATTAATAGAATATATTGTGTGATAAGGAAAAGAGCAAAAAAAAAAATAAAAATAATAATAATAAAAAAAATGTAAGAACAAGTTATTTGTAGGATTTCTTTCCTACGCTTGTCGAACACATATCAATTTTTTTCGCTAGAGTTCTTCGTCTAAAATGATAATTTGTAAATACATAAATGTTTTTTTTTATAAACTATTTTATAAGACTTAATTAATACTCTAAATATTTTAGTATACACTTATTTATAATATAATTTTTATTATGTTTTTGCGTAAGTAAATGGAACGATCATATCGCATCTTAGTAATCTCTTAATAAAATACCACATATTCCATTTGAGATTTTTATTCGTAGTTAGAATTAAGAGAACGGCAAGTTAGGAAGGTTGAAATGGTTTGAAACTGTGAATGCAATACCTAGTCAGTATGACCTAAACTGGTCCTGAGCGATACGAGGAAACTAAAGCCTGTCCTCTTATTCGATGGATTTCCTTGTTCCTGAAACTAAATAAGACCAGTCGATGCACTTAACATTATGGAGTTGTAGGGAACTGAAGGAAACTTCCAGGCCATTAGCGCTGTGAACAGGTTGCCGACACTTTTGTGAACTTCTATCGTGTAACAGGGAAACTTTTTGAGTACGTGCTGAGGATGGAAAAATTCCTCCAGCTTCAATGGCGTGACCATCCTTGGAAAACGCTTTCTAGTTTTCTTAATTATATTATAGCTATTATTAACTTCGTAAGGGCTATTGTTTAAGACAACATAGGGCAGATGTTATAGTTTCACAATTTTTTTTTCCATCATAATCGCAGTATTAATTAAAACGAAATATAAATCACAATTTATAAAATGAATAAAAATAATGTTTATTTATAGAGAAATTACTGGCGATTATAAAAGATAATTATTTACATTAATGTAAGAAATACTTCGGAAGGAGCAAATCATTATTGACACTTCCGAGTCGATTGCTTTTTTGGCGTTTTATTATATAATTGGTCACGAGGCCAAAATCTCTTTAGTCTCCTTGAAGGATTTTTGGGGTGGGATTGAGAGGAGAGGGATTGAGCTCAGGGATTGGGATGGGCAGACTTCTTGGAGTGAAAGGTTAGTAATAGGGATTTTGCCAGTTCATGAATGAAGGAAGGTCCTGATAAAAGGTTTTATTGGGAACGTAGTAATGGGTGTTAAATATTTTGCGTAGGAAATCTCGTTGGATACCAATAATAATACCTTAAATTTTTGAAAAGGGGATTTTTCCTAACAATCGTTAAGTACTTTATTATATTAATTGTTCAAACTATTTTCTTTTAGTATTGCGTTTTCAGTATACGAGAAATTAATTTAATATAAGAGAATGTTATGAAGCCATGTAGTGTAATAGCATCGCATTCAAGCATTAAAACGAGAGCTTATAAGTTCAAATTCCTGCCCAGCACACAGTTTCTTGAGCAGTGTTCATAAATAAGGAAAGTAAAGTTTGAAACAACATTGACACTGTGCGGCGTCTTAAATATGCTGAAAAAAAAATCAGTCCCGTAACAGGCCGAGAGGGCCCTACTATAGAGGCACAC
>OX328123.1:49535228-49640228 GCA_946811695.1 Gonocerus acuteangulatus | reverse complement strand
GTATGTATTTATGAATGTATAAGCAGCAAACTATAATTACCAATCAAAGGAATGGCGTTAATAACCTTAAAGGGTTGACATGCCATTAAAAAAAAAAAAATTCCTGCGGCGTCCATATTAATATGAGTAGCAGCACTCATATTAATATTTTGAATTCAGGTGGATTGTTATGCTTTTTGCCGTGCAGTGACTCTCTGAAGGGAATCCACTTTTAATTAATACGAGAGCATAACGTCGGATAGTATCCTGCCATCCACTTTGGAAATGACCAGAAAGAAAGTGGACATACTCACTAATTCGTCGGATCAATTGTACCGTAATTGGCACCACTTGAGATCTACTCACATCTTGCTACTTTATGGACTTTCCATTGAAAATAAATAGGTCCAAACTGGAATGGATGTAGTAATGCTTAATGAGTGAGACCAATCTCCGTTCTACTAGTTACTATAATACCTCTAAAGGAGGGATGGTCATCCCTAGAACTAAGAAGATGGCTTAACAATTCGAACCAAGAGAGACCAGGTGATAATAAGCCCAGTACATTGGCGTCCATACCCAAGGGCTTTTCATAAGATATCCCCTTTTCATCCGACATTTTAGATTCTGGGTGCGGTGATTAAAGAGGTGATATCACATCGAGGAGTTTCTCGTCCTCGACTTTACCCAAACCTTCAATCATCATACCTAGAAGGAGCCACAAACCAGAAACACTACCGATCAGGATTCATAGAACGTACAAAATGGGCGCCTAAGAGGGCACCTACATTGGCTGCGATCCGATATCCACCGACTGTCGAAGGTATAGTAAACACAAGCATCTTATCGGAGGTGCCTACATTGGGCCCGATTCGATCCGACGACTCCCCACTCCCAACTGTTTCTAAACTGATATCGGACGACCGAAGCTTCACAAAATGAGTGCAAGAGTTGACAAGAAATAAATTGGTATAGCTGGTAATCTTAGTTATAAATGAACCTTGCCTGTATGGCCAGCGAGACGTTAAAATTTTGTTTTTATTTAATAATTTTATGTAATAAACGTTTATTTATCATAGAAACCCCTTTTTTTAAATGCCTAAGCTGCTTTATAATAAACGATTGCTATTAATATTGATAGGCAACATTGTATTTTCATTTCGAGTATTTGTTCTTAGGTAATGATTTTCTTCATATTAATAATGTTTTCTTACTCCAGATTAGATACTGATTGATAATTATTATTAATTATATATCTTTAATGAAACCAGAAACTTTTATTTAGATTGGCGGAAACATGAATACTAATGCTTGTCTTATCGTAGTGTTAATAGTTAATTTTTTTCGGGACTGATGAACATCAGAAAGTTTGATTGGCCTCTCAACTCCTTCTATATACCGCAAACAAGGTAATATGAGGTTTCTTTGCTTATTCAGTGGTATTCTTTAGATTAATCACACATTTTCACTGGACTAGGAGATCACTACTGACTAGCTGTGATCGGATCGGATCGGGAGAAATACGGATCCAATGTAGGTGTAGGCTAAGGTCGTTTACATGCTTCGATAACTCGTTAATATAGAGAAAAGCGGTAAGGTAAAATGACCCTCTGTCCAGTTGCCTCATTAATCTGGGCCAAGCAGGCGTCAAGGAAGTGACATCATGGGTAGGATAGTTCTCCAGTAATTAATGGTGTTGTTATGTACTTTTGGTATTACGAAATGATTTAACAGGTCAAATATATATCCAATTGACAAATATTCAGAGGTTAGGAGCTATTATGTAGAAGTTTACTCCTGAAATGAGGAAGAGAGTTTAGAAAAGTATGTAATTGAAATTGATTTAATGAATAAATAATTTTAGGAGAGGAGTTTTACCGAGGTATTTATATCAACATACAAATAAAAATTTCCTTTCAACTTACTAGCGGACTATACTTAAAATCTTCACTTCGAATACTTCAATCACGCTGAGCCAAAGGCATCTTTTAGAAAATATACTCAATCCTTTGCACATTAAAATGATTTTAAAATTTTATAAATTTTGATATTTTTCCTACCAAGCAAAGAAATCCTTCTGTTAAAAAATTCCGGTAGCTTTGAGGACAGGTTGGTTGTCGAGTCAACGAATTGGGAGTTCGCGTGTACTCTAGATGCAGTATATAAATGTCAAGGTTTAGTTTAATTTTATCAATAGAATAATAATATTTTGGGAAAGACTGGACTATTGGAACACTTCGACCTAAAATGATATAAAAGCTTGTTTTGAAAATGTCTTTACTATATTGGCTTTAACGAAGCTTTAATAAGCTATTTATTTCATAGAGGTTTGTTATTAATTATACTTTCAAAGTGCTCTAATTAGTCTATTCCCCAGATTTAAATAAAATAAATTGTGAAAAACGCGACCTTTAAATATATTTTCAAGAGACCCAATTACCTGAACACTCTTGAAAAAGAAAAGTAAAGTAAATGTTAAAGGATTAACATATTTGTTATTGCACCTTTATATCAAACAAAAATATGAAATAAATAACTGGCAAATTGTTTGTTGTTTTGGTAGATTTTTGGGATAAAAGAGTACAGTGTTCTATCATTTGAGCCCTTTGGTTAGATTTCGTCTTGTATCGTGTACAATTGTCTAAAAAATTATACTTTTTACATAATACAAGATTAACGCAATTTTGTTTGCTAGACGAATACCCCTCCTTGCTTTCACGAAATTCAAACCGATTATCTCTTTTTCGTTTTGTAGATCTGTTCAAATGAAACCCCTAAAACTTTAAATCATAGCATGTTTTGAAAAAAATGTTGTAAAATATTGTGTGCTCTCTTAAATAATAAAACTATATAGCCTGGGTTGATATTCCATCAGTTTGTCTTATAATATGACACAATTCATTTTATAAATCTGGGGATAATAAAACTTTTACTGATTTGAAATTTAGATACCTAATATATTGGTTTTCAAGGTGGTTCAGTGATCAGCATATGCGTCTTCCAGTTTTTTCTCTTAGAGAAGCTGTTTCAAATCCATCAAACATCTTGAGGTAAAATGACCTATTTTAGCGATAGGCCCTCCACGACTATTTATGACATATCTTCTGAACAGAGTGATTATTAAGGAGACCAGTAAATGAGTTTTAAAGTCAAAATATCGTGTGATTATTTGGACAAACCAAACAAACTGAGGGAAATAAGATATTGAGTTTCTAAAAAGTAGAAACCGTTTGCCTGCCAGCAGATGTAGAACATACCTCACCGCATCAGAGTCCACTTCCTTGGCAATAGAGAGAGTGACCTTTTGTTGCATTCCCTGAGAAAAAGTTTATATGCACCGCATCGCCAGATCTTGAAGAGAAGTTAGATTTGAATAAGCTTATTGGGATTTTGATTTACCCCATACATATTTCAATATATCTATATCAATTTTCTTTTACGTTTAATTTGTCTCCTCCCTCTTTCCTAGGCAGGAATGCCAACTTTGGCACCGAACTGATGTTGCAATCCGGAAGTGCAGATAGGAAATGTTCCTTTTTTAGAGCCCCTAGCCTCCCAAAGCACTAACTGTCAAAACGCGCCCGCCAAGTTCGCGGTAAATCTATTATTTTTCAAACCACAGCCTTCAACTTACTAATTAGTAAATTAATGATTGATTATTTGCGCGGATAATGAATTCATTTCTCTAAAAATAGTTTGAGAAAAGAAGAATATTAGAGACTTCCATCGAACTTTAATGGATTATAAGGAAACGATAAGATGACGCAGTTCCTTTGAGTTTGAGGTTTGTTCGACATTGAGCGAATTCTGCTATTAACTGAATTCGCATTTTTTTAGTTTTTACTTTTTTTAGTGCCAAATTTATTAGGATGTGATGCACATTGCCGTTGAGCAGATAATTTTTTTTTTTTTTTTTTTTTTTTTTTTTTTTTTTATTATCAAGGCTCTCATAACGCAGATGATTCGCTCGATAATTACAAGCCGATAAGAAGTCCGGGAAAGGTTGATCCATCCTCACCTTAAAGTTAGCGTGGTCTTGCTCCATCTCCTCGACATTTATTGCTGGAAGGCTACCAAAGAAACGTTCGAAATATAGATTTTTCTTAAAATCTAACGTTTTCTCTACCATTCCTTGACGTTTTATCTTATATTTTTTTTTTTTTTTTATTTTTATTTTTTTTTTTTTTATTTTTTTTTTTTTTTGAAGATAAGGCATGACCACACACACACACACACACACTCTCTCTCTCTCTCACACACACACACACACACACATATACATGTATATAGTTTTAAAGTTCACATCAAAATTGTTAGTCAAAATCTAATTGTTAGTCATCTGTGTCGAGAGGCTTACAAATCAGCTGATTATTATATATTCTAAACCTGAGTACTATTATTTTAAATCGATTATTTACTATTTCTTAATATTATTATCAAATATTTTATTTTATTTCCGTTCTCTTATTTACTGAGTTTCTATTGTTTATTTATTATGCGAATATTTTCTTTTATTTTCCGCTTAATGTTATTGCTGTCCTTGTCAACTATCACTATATCCTCAAAGTCAAACGTAAGTCCGTTCAGGGGCCATAAAAAGGCAAAAAACACAGGTCTTACAAACAAGCATTTAAGAAAGGAAAAATATTTGACTTTGACGGTATACTGATAGTAGACAAGGACAGAAATAACATTAAGCGGAAAATAAACGAAAATCTTCACATAATAAAAAACAACTAATAAGGTGGTACAAAAGGAAAAAGGAAGTGCTATTTTTGACCTAAGCCAAAAAATCTAAAAAATATTTGTATATGTGATATATATATATATATATATATATATATATATATATATATTGGTTGGATGATTGCTAGGACGATTGGAGTAGATTGGATTGAAGGACTGAGGGTAGGTGGTGTCGGAAGGGGTGAAAGCTTGCCGGTGCTCCAGTGCGTCAAATAGGAATGTCGATATAGACTCCTCTACTGCGCATGCTTAGCTCTAACTCCCTTGTCCTCTTTCACAATACTATTAATAAATGTTGCTTCTCTCTTCACTCCCCCCCCCCCCCAAGCCGAAATGAATATTGGTGTTTTTTGCTCCGATTATAATTGTTTTATATTATTCAACAAAGGGACCTCTGCTTTGAATTAGCGCTTCAAATATGCCGAAAGGTTTCTGAGCTCGGATGTAATTGGCGTGATATTCCTTTCAAATATTTTGATTGGGAATTTTATTTTAGTATCAGGACCATCATTATCGTTGACGATATTCATCGGATTCCGTGCTAGCCAAGTACTAACCAATTCACATGAGAAGGACCATAGTTTTTTTTTCTTTTTTTTACGGCGAATCAACAACTTGGCTATTTAGCAAAACCGGGCTATCTACAGGTTGCAACTTCCAACGTTAGTACTATCCACGCCCGAAGCTTCTTAATTTTGGAGACTAACGGGAACCGGTGTACTCAACGAGGCTATGGCCGTTGCCATATGCGCTACTAATATTTCTAGACAAGATATTTATAAATGAAAATAACCCCATGACATTCATTGGTGATCTGACCCTCAGTTCTTAAAAACAAACTCATAAGATTCTGAAGGTTTTAAGATCTTCTACATTCGTCTGAATTTTCGTTCGTTAGATCCCAATATGTAATTTGGTTGGTGGTGATATTTTAGTAACTGGATATAAGTATTTTTATTGTTGTGACCTACCTGCGTGCCAAGTTTGGTCAAAATAGGTCAAACGGTGTGAATTTGTATAAGGAACAAACATACAGACAGACAGCTGAAAGACCTTTTTTACCTAGCCTAGTGCATTCCCCGGACCAAGGCCTACCTGTGTGTCAAGTTTGGTCAAAATCAGTCAAACGGAGTGAATTTGTGTAAGGAACAAACATGCAGACAGACAGCTGAGAGACGATTTTGACCTAGCCTATGACACTACCCGGATAAAGACCTACCTATGTACCATGTTTGGTCAAAATCGGTCTAATCGTGTGGATTTGTATAAGGAATAAACAATTAGGCAAACAGCTGATAGCCGATTTTGAACTAGCCTATGACACTCCCCGGATCAAGACCGACATGCGTGTCAAATGTTGTCAAACTCGGCCAAACGGTGTGTATTTGTATAAAGAACAAACAGACAGACCGACAGCTGATAGACAATTTAACCTAGCCTATGTATTCTCCCCGTATCAAGACCCATCTGTGTCCCAAGTTTGGTCAAAATCGGTCAAACGGTACGGATTTGTATAAGGAACAAACATACAGACAGACAGCTGCTATAAGATTTTGACCTAGCCTATATGCGTCTAATTGTTTCTTAAAACATCAAATATAGGTTCTTCATACCGGCACGATTCATTTGATACCCCTCATTATGGGTTTCGGAGGGAATGACGGGTTTCCGAAGGAAGTACAAAACTGGCACGCCCCCGCCCCGGAAGCGGAGTCAAACACAACTTTTCAGGATTTTTCGATTTTTTCCTTTAATAACACCTTAATATCTATCATCATGCAAAATTTCAAGTCTCTAGCATCATTGGAAGTGCCTAATAATTTTGATGAGTCAGTGAGTGAGTGAATGAGTGAGTGAGTGAGTCCTATAAATCCCGATTTTCGATCGCTTATATCTCAGAAACTATTCGATGTAGAATTATGAAAATTTCCAGTTTTACTCACATCTAGTAGTATAATGCCTCTGTAAAATTTCATAACTTTATCTTTACCTGGTTGAAAGTTATGAGAGGGTAAAAATCGGCTCTAAGACCTCCTGTAATATACAGTATGCTTAGGCCGGAACTTGGCCTGGCGCACTACCGTGCGCCTAGATTTCGAAGCCTATCCATCGATAACGTTGCATGAGGAACCTATGGGTCCATACGAAGGAAGCCGAAAAAGATCTCTAGACGAGAACGGAAGTTTCCCACTTAAATTTCCTACTAGAAACACAATACCAGACTTTCAAATTCTTTAGCGCATTCTTTGAAGAAGGATTTACCACTTGGACGATAGTGAAAGTAGTTCATGTAATAATCAGGAGGATGTGCATACGTGAGAACTATCTGCCGAGGTGAGCTATGCATCTCTCACCTTTCAACACTCTCTCCTCACCTTTCCTTTTGCAAAATACTATTTACAACTTTCTCGTTCAAATTTGTTCATAATTAAAAAGTTGGGGGACTTTCTTTTACGGTGCTCCTTCATCTATGTCATTTGTGCTGCATCTATAGGTTTCCTACTAAACATCCATGGTGCAGCTGGAAACTATTCCAACGTGCCCTGAAATAAAATAAAAAAATCTGCAAGTGGGACTCCCTATAACCTCCACGTGTATCCAAGGCGTTAGCCACAGGACCACGGGGAGACACACTTGAGGGATTTATCGGTATTTTCAATATTTACCCTAAAGCTTGCTTTTTTTTTTTTTTTTTTTTTTTTTTTTTTTTTTTTTTTTTTTTTTTTTTTTTTTTTTTTTTTTTTTTACTGCGCTTCGAAATCTAGGCTGTTAGCGCCGACATCCAGGGTGCAGCGAGGAATTTTCCCAACGAGTCGTCGGAGGAGAAAATTTCTGCCGCCGGTGGGGATTCAACCCGCTTATGAATCTAAGGCACTAGCCACTAGACCACGGGAGACCCCACTACTTACTATTGGAATTAAAATAATTTAATTGAAAGCCAAAAGTTTGAGACTTGCTCTAAAATCTAAGAGGGGATGGATATAGGAAAATACGCGTTGCTCTTATAATGCACACTGTAGACGACTGTAAAAATTATGGAAAGTTTCATCGGTGTGTGCTTAAATTTTCACCACCTAGCACTTTCTTCTATTAAATGTTAATTTTTTTTCTTTTTTTACGGCGCATCTACATCTATGTCATTAGCGCCGACATCCAGGGTGCAGCGAGGAATTTTCCCAGCGAGCCCTGAGATGAGAAAATTCCTGCCGGAAGTGGGAATCGAACCCACCATCTCCCACTTATGAATTCAGCGCGCTAGCCACAAGACAACGGGAGACCCCAAATGTTAATATTGTTTTTAATTACAGCATCATATAATTTTTTTATTTAATATGATTTAATAACAAATTATAAGACAACAGCAATTGGTTATATGTGAGTTGCAACTTATTCGGATTAAATGGTGGTAATTGGCTAGAATTACTCTTTAGAGCATTTCATCCCTCCTTCCAGACGGAGGAAACGCGCTTTTGATGATGACCTCCTGACGCAATCGGAAAGTGCTGACAAGTAAATGCCATGTTTCAGAATCTTAACGTTTTAACGTCCATTATTATTAACTAAGAATTTTGGGACGGATTATCTATAGGTTACCACCATTTTCTAGCCAGGATAGGGCTGATGCCTTTTCTTATTTCTGAATAGTGGGAACCGAACCCACGACCTTTTGCACGGAGTGTTATGTGCTCACGCTTTAACCCTCACGGCCACCGGGCCTCCATTAAACTTTGTTATTTGAAGTTAAAGCACGTTAACCAGCAGGATACGTCCACCGGAATTTCATTTTTTTTTTTGGTCGAAATTCGCGTGAAGTAAATAGTAATGCTAACGTCTTTGCGTCACTAGACGTCCAGGTACTCCAGGTTTATAAATAATTGGACGTGGAGAATCTAATTGCAGCCTTTTCAAAGCCAAATCTATGACCGTTCTAAAAATAAATAAATAAAATAGATTTTTCGTGGGACTTTCGGATATATTCCTATATATCGGGAAACCGGTTTGGAAATCGTAATAATTTTAAAGAATACATTCGAAAACTTATTAAATTTCGTAAACATACGGCTCTTATCTTACTGTACACTACCCCAGATACGCCAAGACACCTTCATTCGCAAAATCTCAAATTTATTCTTGTTATTCTCTGGCTTTTCAAATAATCATCAAAATGTACCTAAACTGGTATAATGGTTATTAGTCCTTTATCGTAGATTTTTTTTTTTTTTTTTTTAATTTTAATGAACTATTTTGAATGTTTCATGTCTTCTTAAGTACGATATGAGGGGAAAGACTTTGAGGATCATTTGTCGCTTTAAACATGTAAATTACCATAAAAATATTAAATACTTCATATGGATAGTTAAATATTAAATGTTCACCTTTTTTGTTGTTTAGATCTGAGTGTATGTCCGACGAACGGTCAGGGGACGCCGGGGAGGGCCCCCCGCCGCCCTCGCCTCTTACAGGGGCCTACCTCCTCATAGTCCTGCCTCAACTCCACTCACCTCAGCACAAGGACAGGCTCATACACGCTCTAACTAAAGGTAACAATATATACAATTATAGAGAAAATATAATAATAATGAAGAAATTACTCTATGAGATCAGAGCAGGGCACAAATCAACTAAACGATTGGCAAATCGATTAAAGTTTACTTATGAAAATAATCATGGGATGAAATATTATCAGAATTAGTCATGATTAATTATTCTCGTTAATCATTAGTCGTAGGCCATATTAAGCATTAATCATATGTGAAATTAGTCATCAATCTATCCTTTAGTCGTCAATCACTGATAGTCTGCAGTAATGATTGACATGACTATCGTTGTAAATACTTTCGTTATTACGCTAATAACTACTTTTTTTATATACATTGGGGTTTGGAATTCCTTCATGAAGCAGGTCTGTTTTATCTTTTGAACAGACTGTTCCGAACAGTGAACGAGGAAGATTGGGAGCCTCGTGCTTTAAAAATGTGATTACGCTCAACACTTAAAATATCTGTCAACCTTTTTTACAATAATTATTTCGAAATTTTATGAAGTTAATCATAAATCTAGTTTTTTAGTATTTAATCATTAATCTGCGTAAGTTTAGTAGTTTCTATTGATATAGAAGTAGTTAGTCAATACTCATTAGTCATGGAGAAATATGATTGATCAATAATCAATCGTTAGTCACATCCCGATTACTCATTCAATCATTAGTCATTAGTTACAAAATTAATCAAAGTTTGCCCTACTCTGTACGAGATACTTCTCTAAGATAAAAATTAGAGTTAAAACTAAGTGAAAATGTTAAACCAAAGAGAAAACTTGCTATTGAAAGATTTTAAAAACATTTACAATATAACTACTATAGAAAAAATTATGTTTGGTTGTTACACTTTATATATTCATTATTAATGTGGAATCATAAAAAGAGGCTTACCAGCGAATAAAACTTTGACAAACACAATACATTTTAATGGTAATAATTAATCGGGAAAAAAGGGATATAGAAATAATTGTAGACCAAATTAATATTTTCGAGATAACCCAATGTCTAGGTACACAGGATTGAGAAAAAATTAAGTTTCCTCCTACAAGAGAATTATTATCTTTTTTTTACTCGAGATTGATACAAGTTTGGCGTTCTCCGGTGAAGATATTTTTTTAAGCATAATCTTCGAGGAGTTGGCCTGATCTGACTTTTGACGGCGACTATCGTAAGGATATTTGACATTTCATCTAATCAGACACGATGTTTTATTCAAGAAAATACAATATAAGTATTGTATTAATAAATAAATTAAATTTGTGAGCAACGTTATAATTTGAAATCTTAAAAATAATATTGAAAGGCTTAACGTTTTACCTTGAACTCTTGAAATACCATTCCTCTCATTAACAGGCTGTCATAACCCCTTTCTTTAGCTTAAATTATTTTCATATGGTCCATACCATACTAGCTCAGTTACATGTTGTGTCCCATAAATACTCTGCAACATGTACGTTATCCCGCTATATGCCGAGTCTGTTACGTACTTCCTTGCTAATCCGATCCCTTTTTGACTGGTTCTTTGCTGCTTCACTTCAAATGCCTAACTGTTCCCTTCATATATCAATTTATCCGTCCTTCGTATATTCCTTCTTGCCTTTAGTCATTTAATCCTCTACATGTTCTCCACCCATAGCTAAATAGTTCCATATATGCGTAATAAACTTTTATCCATATACTCCATAAATAACCCAGCATAGTAATCCAGCTACTACTTACCAGGATCTGATGATTATAACATTATAAACACGCCTCCTTACCATTTACCTCTACTATCCTTTCATTTACAAAGTATTTCATATAAAATCGACACTTTGCTCTAAATTTTGCTCTGCCTCATTAAATAAGGAAATCATTTGAGCTCTACTGTTTGATTCTAGAAAATGGCTAACTTACAATTAGAAACGATATATTGCCTATAAAGGCAAGAACTCAATCGACGGGACAGACATTTACTACTCAAACTTATTCGACTATCAGATCATACAACTAATAACAAATAGATTTAGTTTCATGACTACACCCAAATCAATACAGACTTATGGAACACAACTGTGGGGATCCACAAAGCCTTCTAACTTCTACAAACTTCAATCCTAACTGTCCGATAATGGCTCCAATATTCCATTTATCCAACCCTTATCCAAGACATTCTAATATAAATTTCACTCAAAACTAAACGGTCGACCCTATTAGCCATAAATTAACTCCCTATCCTCCTATCAAATCTTAAATAACCCCGTTTGCCGATTGAAGCGTAACTGGCGTAGATACCAGCTCCACTAAATAGTTCTTCGCCCAGCTTGTGACTACTACAACTGTACAACTTCCCTTCTCACGAGTTTTCAAATACATTTCAACAATTACAACAACAGGGTCTCCCGTGGTCTAGTGGCTAGCGCGCTAGATTCATAAGCGGGAGATGGTGGGTTCGATCCCCACCGGCGCCAGAAATTTTCTGATCTCAGGGCTCGCTGAGAAAATTCCTGGCTGCACCCTGGATGTCGGCGCTAATAGCCAAGATTTATTTATGCGCCTTAAAAAAAAAATAATAAAAAAAAAAAATAAAAAAAAAATAATAATATCAACAACCAGAGAACGTTACATTGTAAATTCTAAATAAAGAAAAACATAGAAGGAAATCAAGTTAATTCTCTTTTAGGTACATGTCAGAGCTAGAAATGTTTTTGTATTTTGTCTTTTTTTTTTTTGCCCCGTTAATAGCCGAAAATTGTAGGTCTAGAAATCAATTTTTAAATTGTAAATGTTATCCAAAGTTAGTAAAAATCTGACTCGCAGGAACTGCATCATCTTAGCGCGGTTCCGTTCTTATCCCTAGTCTCATTTAGAAAGATTAAAATAGAAACAGTTATTATTTTGGTTCCAACTTTCGTGAAAGGTCTTGATTTATGATCTTACCTGGTTGGGTCGGCCAACCTCAGAAAGGCCCTCGCTTGAAGGTAGTTGAAAATAGTCACAAGGTCTTCGAATCTCTCTCTTGGAAAGCTATATTTCTAACAATAAATTGTTTTTCTTATTTTACTTAACCTGTTTTATTGTCAAATACGTTATACAACTATAAGCAATTAAAAAATAAAAAGGAATAAAAACGGACAAAAATAACCGTTCGAATAAACGAAATCAATTACTTTAAAGTTAATTAAATAAAGTACTTATTTCTCCGATTGACATCGCCTGCTCAAAACTTTCTTCAGAACCCTTTTTTTAGAGCATTTAATAAGATTTCGAATGGTAACCTTCCGCTTGCCAAGATTCTCAACCGTTTTCGAGATATTAAGGAAAGTATGCTAATGACCTTGGCTGTAGATGCACCAAAAAAAAAAAATTAAGGAAAGTATACAAAGTTACCACAACTTTTCATGTCTGTTAATAAAATATTTTATTCTAACCCTTCCTTAATTCCAAACGTAACCAAAATGTCAACATATTAGCTTTGATGAAATTCGAACATGCAGAAAATGTTTCAACTGAATCCCATGATTCTAAGTACCCAAACCAAGAAGTCCGACTCGCAGGAACTACGTCATCTTACCAATACGTTTCACCGTTTCTTAGCTTATTTTATTTTATCTACAATACTAATTTTACTGATAAATGTAATTTAAAATAAGAAACAACCAATTAAAAAGTGACATAATTAGAGAGAAAACCCCTTTCAAAACAAACACTTTTTAAGTTTTAAGCGCTTATATCTCTGATTGACGTTGCCCCATCGAATATTGCTTCAGATCCTTTTTTTGTAGAGAATTTAATAAGCATTCGAATGGTCACCTTCCTCTTACTACGACTTCCCAACCGTTATCGAGATATTTACGAAAAATGTATGAAGATCCGAAAACGTTTCATGTCTATTAATAAAATATTTTTTTCGCATACTTCCTTAACTCCAAATATAACCAAAATTTAAAAATCTTAGTTGGGATTAATTTCCAATATGTAAAAAATATTTCAATTGAATCCCGCGATTCTAAGTACCCACAAAAAAATAATTACTTACAAAAACATTGATTCCACTTTTCTCAAAAACGGTTACAGATATCGCCTTAAAAATGGTTTCATTCCTTTTCCTATGTTAAGAAACTTATAAAACAAGTACCTGCAAGCATATAAACTCAAAAACGTAAGCGTTACGATTTTCGCCCCAATCACTATCTTCCCGTGGGCGAATTCTGCTGGTTAACGAACTTGACCTTTCAAATTAGAAGACAGATTTTTGTACCTAATTTCATGAAAATCGGGCCATTTTTAAGCTTGCTAGAGCGTTAACAGACAAGCATATATATATATATATATATATATATATATATATATATATATATATATATATGTATATATATACACACAAATTTGAGCCACCTATATTTTCGTGATCTATAGGGCCTGAAACGTGAAAGTTTCTAGTCGGCACTTCCGGATTGCGTCGTGAGGTCAACCTCATAAGCGGGTTCTCCCTATGGAGATAGGGAGTAACCGCGCTAAAACGTTATTCAACAAGTATTTCTCCAATTTCCTCGAAAACGGTTAAAGCTATCGCCTTAAAAATGGTTTCATTCGTTTTCCTAGGCCAAGAACCCTATAAAACGTACTTGCAAGCATATGAAGTAAGCGCAACGATTTTGTTTTCGCGCGAATCCTTATATATGAAAATATCCTTGTAGTGCTCTCACTAATGTCGAAATATTTTTTCATTAATTACTTTTAAGCTTGTAGGCAGTCCCTAAAAAAAATAAATAATTTTATATATATATATATTTATATATAACTTAATTAAACAATCTATTGCTCGCCGAATCAGACCTTTTCAATCAGTTCAATGTCCGGGAGGGTGTGGGTATGTCCCCAGTTACAGCTGACTGAAATAATAAATGCTCACTATAAAATTGTACTTATATATTATATTTGACTCTTTAAGTACAAAGCTTTACAGGCTTATCTGAATATTTTATTAAAAGCGACAGAATAAAATGCTATTAAACTAGATGGAAGACCATGAACTTCTAGTAGTAAATGGAATTTATTATATCTCCACAGATAACGTTGAAGAGAATTTCCGCCTCACTTATTTAGTTCCATTCAACTCCTTTCGATTTGCTTTCACTATTTTCATTTTGCCTTTTTTAAGGATCACATAAAACGAGGAATCTCTTTAGATATCGAGTAACTTTTATAAATGTATATAAAATATTTCAAATCGTTTTCTAAGAAAGTTTTAATCTTAATGCACTTATGTAAAATTTTCAACGATATTAGATTTAAAAAAAAAAATCCTTTAAGTTCTCTTTGTCTATGATAATGAAGTGATGTTCTGGATTTGTTTCGTAATTCCAGGCCTGATTGCTCAAGAGCTCTTATCTATTTTTAACAGTTAGCAACCCTTATTTGCGGCCACCTTTTCATTGGCAGACGGATTCTATCATGCACAAAAAAATAATAGTTTTAATTTGATAAATATCAGCTGAATTTACTTCATGAACGTAAAAGTGTGAAGAAAAACGAATTAATTATATTTCAATTAAAAATACTTCGCCTGGTAGAACTATTGATTTATCTGTATTATTTATAATGTTTATGAATAAAATATGATGAAATGTACATAAAAGATTTCCTTTGCCTTAATCTTGTCACGCATTGAAAGCCATAGGACTTATCTTTTGTCTGGTCTATGAGTTGAATTCCGACTTATTGAGGTGCATACTTAAAATATATGACTTTGGCTTGTATTCTAAATCCCATAGTCAAGGCTAGAGGAGATAGGACCAATATATTGATAAAAAGCTTTGATGATAATAATCATGCGCTGATTGATCATTTATTCCTGTCTATTTGTGACCTAAATGAGCTTAAAGTTATTTGAAAAGGCGCAGACTTGGCGTTGAAGAAAGTAGACCCTTCAGAAACCACTCATCAGTGGGAAATATGTAAAGGTGGTCGGTCACAGGCTGGTGCACTCTTCACCGCAACTTTTCGGACTGCTGCTCACGTCGTGCCCATTGGTTCTGACGTCACTGACCATCATCGGAGCTTACAACGGTATGGGAGGTCGTCTTTTTCTCCTATGAGTGGCGAGGATCGCGGTGGAGGCGTTCATTTTGCAATATTCTCATTTCTTTGTCGTTTACAGTAAAGTATCGTAAGAAACGGATTTTACTCATTTCTTAACCGTCTCCGCTTACCTCTATACAGTCCGATAAATCTAGAAACGAGGGGGATCTAGTTTAAATTCACGATTTAAAGGAGTTCTACTGAACATTAGGGATAAGCTTGCGCCGGTACAAGGTACAAATAATATTTGGAGTCCGTATCGTGGAGATCATTTGTCGGTTATCGGCAAGTTTTGGTCATTTGGAAGCTCCTGGTTAGCAAGTGATATTGAACGTATTCTCTGAGTTCGATACAGAACATGACATTACTTATTTCATTGGGGTAATTAATTAAATCGTATTAAAAAATGAAGGTTTGGAACAGTTCACACAAACTGATTATGACGCAAACCTATAGGTGACAAATATATCGGTCGTTCAAGTGGCCATATGTGTGTGTGAATGTGTATATAGTATAAATATATATATATATATATAAATATAAATAAATAAATTTGTCTGTTGACTCTCTAACTGCCCCAAAAATGGCCCTAGTTTGATGAAATGTAGTACAAAAATGCTTTGCCTATCTAATTTAATTATGCTTAATCTTACCGAATACAGCGTAGCGCTTACGTTTTGGCGTTAATAGGTTTTCAAAGCTAATGAAAAATGTGCTCATGGCCTCAACAGCTTATGCACAATAATTGTTATTTAAAAGAAAATAGGTTTTC
Organism: Gonocerus acuteangulatus; assembly: GCA_946811695.1. Classification (NCBI taxonomy): domain Eukaryota; kingdom Metazoa; phylum Arthropoda; class Insecta; order Hemiptera; family Coreidae; genus Gonocerus; species Gonocerus acuteangulatus. The sequence continues at coordinate 49,624,128 of OX328123.1, read as the reverse complement.
AAGTACATGCTACACAAATAATTGGACGCAGAGGATCTAATAATATCATTTTTAATGCCATATCTATACCCGGTTTAGAGAAAAGTGGAAACCTCGACTTTTCTCGGGATCTATCAATAAATTCTTATAAATATCTAAGCCGGATGTGAATGGTAGTGAATGCAAAACGTCTATTTGAAGGAATATTAAATTTCCTACGAAACTATTCTTATGCTATTTTGAAGGAGCTATCTTATTCGAAGAAAATTTGAAAGCTTCAGTTCTTTTTGTCTCAGTTTTTAATTGGCTGATTTTCTTTTCATTGCATTCTACAGTAAAATGAGAATTTAAATACAATAAGGTAGGTAGGTAAATTAGATATTTTATTATTATTTTTTTGTGTGTGTGTGTGTGTGTTAAACGGCGTATCAACATTAAGGCTATTAACGCCGGGCTGTCTACAGGTTGCCGCCCTTTTCTATAATGCCAACAGCTCGTGGTCGGTTACCCATTCAGGTACTGACCACGCCCGACGTTGCTTAACTTCGGTGATCTATGGGAACCGGTGTATTCAATGGTTAATAATATTTTATTATGATTATTATTCATATTTGTAAGTGTTCTCCTAGAACAAAATTTCGGTTGTGTAGCCAAAACTCTATTAGACATGTTAAAATTTTTCACGAAAGATGAAGACAAAGCATTAACTGCTTATATTCTAAGCTTTCCAAAGAATACTACGAATAAGAATAGAGGCGCCCTAAAATGATGCATTTTCTCCAAGTTGGACTTCTTTTTCTTCTGGGCGACTAATCTTTCGGCTACTATGGAGACATTTATTTTAAACCCGATTGGAAGTGGGATCAATAGTATATTCCGTTTCATCATATTAGAATAATGCAATTATGTCGCAATTCTCATTATTTTGCTTGGTCATATATCACAATCATCACTGCGAAATATTTATACTCCTGTTCTTCGAGTTGGTTTATTCGTCCATGCCAAGGTTGCTATTCTTCCTATATATTCATGGCGGAGTGGCTATTTTTTTAGTTTTTTTTTATTTATGGAAAAATAAACCTTCTGCAGACAGAGACGAATCGCCATCTTCTTAGCTAAGAATAGCTATCTTCTTTTCTAATTAATGCCATTGAAAATGCCATGGTGGCTGTAAGTGCCAAGGCGTGAGCAATTTAACAACATTGCTAGAGAGGGGCATTAAACTGTGCATAACCCTTCCGGATAAATCTGAGGTATGTATAAGTGGACGTTAAAATATAAATTTACTGGCTTTTATCTGGCGTGTCACACCTACTTTGTGCATCTAGAAAAGAAAAAATAAATTAGAAACCAAATAAATAATATTAAAATCTGTAACTCTTCGGGTTCACAGTTTCGAGTTTTGAGCTTTAGACTATTTTGACCTAGCCTAAGACACTCCCCGGATCAAGATCTACCTGTGTGCAAAGTTTGATAAAACATGGTCAAACTGTGCGGATTTGTATCAGGAACAAACATACAGACAGACAGCTGGTAGAGCTTTTTGACCTATTCAATGACATCCCCCGCCTGCCAAGAGTGATCAAAATCTGTCAAACGGTGTGGATTGTATAAGGAACAAATAGACAGACAGACACTTGATATACATATATATATATATATATATATATATATATATATATATATATTAGTCTATAGATAATAATACTAATATTCTAACACCAAGAAACTAATCTAATATAGCACAATGGAACATGGAATCAATAGCTCCCCGATAGTACTATGAAGGTGTAAGCCAAGGTGGCAGTGTTATCAGTGGAGTGATTAAACCATTGAACACGGATAGAGGGCTGGGTAGATACCGATCTATATAGAGCGAATATACTCGCATACTATCTAGAGGGGAGGTAACTACCTAGGTTATCCTATAATTGGCTGCCCGTCGATTGTAATTAGGAAGCATTTAACCGCTATCTCGGTCTCTCACAGCTCTCATCAGTCTACCTTCAATGTACGCTGGCAAATTTGAACAAAAATGCATCTAATAGACGATGCTTGTAGAGTTTCCGACAGAACTTCCTTTATTAGAGCGTTTCCTCCCTCCCTATAAGCAGAGGACCCGATTATGGCGTCGAACTGATAATCAAGAAGCGCCGACTAGAAGCGTTGAGCTCTGCTTAATATATATATATCTTATTATTACCTCAATTATTACATATTATTTTATATATTTGAGTCTGCTTCTGTAACATCTAGTCCTTCGTTACAGAAGCAGACTCAAATATATAAAATAATATGTAATAATTGAGGTAATAATAATATCATCCATCAATTTTATAAAAAAATGAAATTTCCTCCTCAAATTAAATAATATCAAATTTACAAGCACATAATCTGAAGATTATAATGTATATATAAAAAAATAATACAAAATCATACAGACAATTGGATTGAAAATGGCTTATAGCCGAAACGTTTCCACCACAAAAATGTAATACAAAACTATTGAAGACTTAATAAGCTGTACCAACTACCTATATATATATATATATATATATATATATATATATATATATATATTTTTTTTTTTTTTTCTACGACGCATCGACATAAATCTTGGCCAATAGCGCCTATATATATATATATATATATATATATATATATATATACATATATACAACGTTGTTTTGCCATATAAATGATTTCTAGTGATTATTTTGGTGGTCAAATAAAAAATAACTAACTGATTGAAGGTGTTCGGGTATAAGGTCTATGACTGATTGGAAAATAGAGTGCTGTGAACCGACGCCCTATAAAATAACAAAACACCAAACATCCATTTTTTTTTAAATTCATATATTAACTAATACATTTAAAATTATATCTCTATCATTCATTATGACAATAAAAAAAAATATATGAATCTCTTAGTGCGAATGGATGGTTTATCTACGCAAGAACATGTAACTTAAATTGTCCGTGTATAATTGTTAGGGGTAAGCACAAACCTAAGCCACAGCATAATTCTCAGCCCTACGCCGCACAGTGGGGCCAAACGAAAATTCGTTTTTCAAAAAAGGCTACAGCCTCTCTTCATAGATTTCTAATATTTAATTCGTTCTCAATAAATATACGTTAAAATTTAAATAATAATATTTTTTATTTAATGAACGTTTATTTATGATAAACATTGTATGAATTCCTTAATTATCACTTTTACTAAAATGAATTTGGGTGCTTTCCAAAACACGTGTCTTCCAAAAATTGCGAAGAATAGATTTTAATTTGGTTTATATAACAATATAGGAGTGTGATATATGATAAAACTTGTTTTGCGGGAAGAACGTGAAAAATACCAATTGACTACAAGATTGAAATTCACGGATGGTTGGAGAGAGGCAACCTACCGAATAATGAGATTAAATTTTATTGATCGGATTTTACCTTAGGGGATTTGTAAGAGAGGAAATACAATTTAATTGACGTAAGAAGATATTTTGTATTCCGAGGAGCGAATAAACGATATATAGGATAGTATTTTATTAGCATGAATATTTAGAGATGAGCATCTATATATTTCAAATCGCGATATATCCTTGGAAAAGGCACACGTAAATAAACAGCTTATGAATAAAATATCATCTGGTAGGGGATTATGGATTCCAGGAGGGGATTTCTTAACTTGCACCCCTGTTTTGAATATTATTCACTCCCATTTCGTATAAAGTGTAAAATGAGATGAGCATTATGGGATTCTTTTACTATGTTAATCCTTTGTCTTCTTCCGAATGAAGTAAACTCCCATTTGAACTAAGTAACATCTCAAATATTGCTTGATGTTACATAGTTTTATGATTTTGCTGTTGATGATTTGGCTTGCAATGTGCTCAAATGAATTTCACGATGAACTATCTTTTATTTATATATATTTGACATGTTTCCGGTAGTGGGGTTGCTTAATTCTAGAAGGTAAAACAAGTGCAAAATAAAGAAATTTCGTGTGAAAACGAATTTTGTTTTACCTCCTGGCATTAAGACACCACACTACCGGAAACACGCCAAAAATGAATACAGCTTGTCGAGCTTCTACACGATCAGCACTATGCTGTAGCAACATAAACGAACATGCATGCCAGGATCTGATGATGGTACATATGTGTTGAATGTGTATATGTGTGTACAAATGTGTGTTGTGATATATATATATATATATATATATATATATATATATATATATATATATATACTTATGTATAATTCCTCTACTTGAATCTTCAAAATTGGACAAATTACGCCTAACTCATGTAAAAAACACAGCATGGCATATTTAATTTATTCATTCAATGATATTACAGTCTGGAAAATAATTACAATTTCTAATGTGGTTACATTAACTGATAAAAATAACGAGCATCTGCACCAGCTACCCCCTTCGGGTAAGCGAAATGACTAGGCACAGCCGTACCCCATTCCTCAATTAGCAGCAGTAGGAAGTACTGGAGCTGGAAAAGGGACGAGAGAACTACAGACACTCAAGGGGCTTGTGGGGTGAAGATAACCTCCGTTATCACTTCCTGGCATATTTAAAAAAAAACAAAAAAAAAAACAACTATATATATAAGTTGTCTTTCGTTGACCATTTCGTATCAGGCCGAAGATAATTCATGCTACGACCCAAATAGTAAAATATTAATGTCAAAAAGTCTATTTAAGATTTAGTTTTGGCCTGACAGCTTAAGTTATGATGAGGTTCTGATATTCTCTATTACTTCTGCTCACTAAGTCGTTCATTGATCTTTCATACAAATCCAAGAATATAAGCTTGTCTCCCTAAACATAGCCATAATACAAGGTATCGAGAGGAATATTAAAGGCCTTTTGTACAAGTAGGATGACTTCCATAGTATTCTATGAATTTTTAAAATTTTCAGTCCTCATTAACTAATGTGCCTGTGAAATCTGATGCTCCTGTTTCTCTTGGATGTTTTATTTTCAATAGCAGTCATATTTTAACAAGGCTATGAAACGTATGTCATTAGTATTCTATCAAAAACCTGTAGAAAGTCCTATTTGAAATAAGCTCATTGGCTTCCCAGTCGCCTTACAAACATTTAAAGGGTCGGTCTTCTATAATTTAATATTTAAGCATTTGATTTTAAAGGGGGCATTAAGTGTTATTAAATTAGGTAGAGAAAGTGAAGGTAATTTACATATATATATATATATATATATATATATATATACAATTTTAGGAGATGTATTAGGTGTTGAATCAGGTAGAACGTTTAGAGGAAAGGATACATTTTCAGGAATGTATTCATTGATATTGAATGAGTAGGCTACCATTTCTACTAAAAGGAAATGGAGGGCGTAAGAGGGCCATTGGTCCTAAGACTTTATTATCTGCAGGGGTTTCTGAAGGCTGGCCTTTAATATTTAACAACTTCCGGGGATTGGTTGCTTTCTTATATATAGCGCAGACTTTCCGTGAAGATAATCTCAAAGGGTTTTCCTTCAACGTTAGGTATCCTTACAGTGGAAGATTTATTTTAGCACTACCCGAAGTAATGCTATTTGAGGTTCCACTCACAAAAGTTTCAAGACGTTTTCATACGTTGTTTCAATTATTTCTACTAGATACCGAAAATGACTTCCATTAATATAAATATATATATATATATATATATATATATATATATATATATATATATATCATTAGCACAAAATAATGTGCTTACAAGTGAAGTACATGAACACAACGAAGAAAAAAAATGTCCAAAATTGCCACAGCTGTTTTATTTTTTGCAGAGCGTTCTTAATGTCTTCGAACAGGGCTCCGCTTATTAAAGCCCTTTACATGTGCATTGAAAATGGGGTTAAGTCCATGAAAACATTTTTCATAAAATTAAACATTTGTGGACATTTTTGGCAATTTGTTTCCCCGCAGCGAACATCTTTTTCCACCATACAGTAATTCCTACAAATACATAAAGTCAACTTTTTTTAATTTTATTCATCTGGCTTTTCATGCCTAAGAAGATTAAATCTTGGTCTTATGTGTTAAAAATTATTTTCTTTTAAAGCAGAAACATAAATGTGTTTCAACCAAGTCAAAAGTTTAACTTCTGATCCCAGAAAGATGAAATCACTCGAAAGGACCAAATTGACTTGAATGTGATAAGCCCAATAAAGAGAATACGAGCCTAATATCAAATTTATTGCATTGAAATTGCAATTCGCCACCGACATGTTTCATAAAATTAATAATAACAACTTAATGGGCGCTAATGACCCAGATGTCGATCCGCCGTAAAAAAAAAAATAAACAAATAAAATAATAATAATAATAACTTGTAATCTCACGATGTATAGTTTCTGTGAACACGATAGGGAAACCAACTTTTCTTATAACGTCACGAGACTTGGTATAAACTATTTTCATAACAAACAATTTGAGTTCGTTTACCAGCACAATCTGGCTATTTGGAGGGTGTTTTACTCTAGACACAAATTGTAATTTGTGTCTAGAGTAAAATAGACATAATAATTACTTAATTATAATTAATTAAGGAATTATTAAAAATTATTATTATGCCCCTAACGGTCGAAATTTAAACCGTCTTCAGGGTGTCTACTACTTTTGTGAAAGTTGATTTCGGGACTTTTTCATGACATTTTCATAATTTGAAAAGCAAATTTCATGCCTATTAAAAAGAAAATAATATCAATCAAAAAGCAAAATCCTTAACTAAAATTATTTGTAATCTTACACGGATTACCATGATATATATAAACTCACAATTTGTACATGCATATATTTAAACAATTAATAAGACTGCATAAAATGTACATCTTATGATGGAGAGATTAGTTACATTAATTTTAGAAGTGAAAAAATGATTATAATAAAAATTTTAGAATGATTATGGAATTAGCAGCCTCCAAAATATTGAACAATGGTAGCAGAATTCAAAATTTCTAAAAATATTACTAACTAAATATATATTGTCAAAGTACATAATTTAGTTAATTAATGTGTACAATATTTAAGTCTGCATATATTTAAAAAATGGATAATTCATGTGTAAATGCAAAAACAAAGGAATCTTACACAGGAAGGGGTTGGGAGAGGCAGATAAAATTGCATACAAAAACGGCAACAATTACGGAATGCACCCAAGTACCGGTGCTTACTTTAGACTCCGGTAGAAACTGAAGTTTCGTGACATGGTTTCAAAATTCATGACTTTTTCGTGCCTTATTATCAATTTTGTGACATTTTCATGACATTCGTGACTTTTTTGTGCAGTAGGCATCCTGGTATTAGAAGAATACTCGGCATACTTAGTGCTCATCTAATGAGAAACATCCACTTTGAAAGTAACTTAAATTCGTCCATTAGGAACTAGGGTTTACCCCTGAGCCAAATTAATAAATAATTCATAACGGCCGTTATTTTTAGTTCCTTTCAAAGACACAGAGTAGATATTATGCACATCAAATGAGAAACATGTATTGTAAAAATAAGCGTAATTGGCATGTTAAAAGATGAGGTTTACTGAAGAATGAAATTAAAATACAAAATTATTAATTGAGACAGCTATTTATTTTTAGCTAGATAGTTTGAATTTATATAGGTTAGGATAGTAGAATACCGTAGATAACTCGTATTAAAAATGTGTCTTAAGGAGATTAAAATTATATAAAAAAATAATAGTGTATATTACACACTATATTAAATGTTAATATATTGTATAATATACACTATGAAGAACCTGTATATGGATGTAACAGAAACTATTTCTGTAACTAAAGAATACAAAACATTACTAAAGTATGTACTGATCCGTGCGTGTAAGCATGGACAAAATAGGCCAAACAATAAATTAAAAGAAGTGGGACTGATTGTCAAGTTTTAAATGCCTTGTTTTAATTATTCTTATATCGTATAATTGTTTTTAGTCATTTGGTTTAAAGGTTGATTTATGAACAATAGCCACACACACTTCTCTAGTTATGTTTTATTGTTAGTAATATTCATTCATTATAGTAGTTAAACCTAATACTTTCTCAAACGGATATTCATCATGATTAATGTCGACAATGCAGCCTGGGAATTCTTTTTTCATTTCAGACAAAGAAACTGCAATTTGCGGTTGCACTGACGTATAAATACTTATAAATGATTTCTCATCCCTACCTCATAACAAAATGACTCAACGATCATTTTCCTCAACATGGTTCATTCAAAGCGGAATATTTATGCACTAGCTTAGAGAAGAATTAAGATCATATTAGTTATATATAGTGTTAAGTTTAAGATCTTAATTCTATATAAATATAAAAACAAAGTTATTAAGAAATCCACAGCATTCTGATGAAGCAGGATGTGATTCATGCGAAATATTGTGTAAAAAACCGACCGCTGAAGGATTGCTAGGTCTATGTTCTATTTTTCTACGCACATCTTTATCCCACTACTGGCTTCGACTTGTTGGGTTATTTAAATTTTTGGGTGCTAGATTTTACTGCCCAGCCAGGATGTTTTCGTTTTGTCCCGAAACTGGCAGCATAATAAAATATATTTTACTGTATAACTTTTAATACATTCAAAATATCATGCGAGTAATTTTGGTGATTTCACCCCAAATTAACTGATAAGTTATTATTATAATATTGGATGATTAATATTAATGATATTTCTTTGACTTTAATCGTTTCAACTGATTCTTGTATTGTATAATTGTACCCGAAACTATTCTAGTTGAAGTTCTCATTTGAAGAAAGAATGAATATTTGATTAATATATAAGGTTTACTGGATTTACAGCGTGGGTTTGGGAAATTGAATATATTTCTTTGTTATTATGATTTTCCTATTTGGTAATGGTAAATATGTTGGTCGATAAAGCCTGAAAAATCTACCCATATTTCTTCGGCTAAGGGCGGGAGGCTATTTAAATCTAGGCCGAGTTGCTGGAACACCATAAAAATACCATAACACTTTAATAATGTATTTTCTTTTTCCGAATTTCTCTCAAAAAGTTTCAGGAATATGACGCATATGTCACAAATGAATTTTTGTCTAGATCATTTTTATTTGCTTGCTCGCTGTTTTTGTTTTTGTTTTTAACCTCACAGTGGGGTCAATGATATAAGCGAGTTTGCTTTTAGCGCGATTCCAGGTATCTCCCCCCCCCCCTCTCACCCCTCAACCTCTCTCTCTCTCTCTCATATGAGTTATTTTACGTCTTTTTAAGTTAGAAAGCCGATTTAAAAAAAAAACAGATTATTTTTCCTAAGATAATGAAAAAAATATATTATATGTACTATATAAATGTTAACCAACATTAACACGATTTTTTTTTTTTTTTATTATTTATTTATTCTTGAGCTCTCGCAACAAAGGCGACTCACCCTATATAACTATAACATATATACAATGACAATATTGAAATTATAACATCTAATGCAACATCATATACTTATTATCACAGTACATATACTTATTATCATATACTTATTCACACAGTTTAACTAATTAACTCAATATAAAATAAAATAATTAATTAACTCAATATAAAAGTTAACTTCATATAAACAACATATTGCAAATATAACTTAAGAATGAGACGGCGATTTTATGTTGGAGTATTGTATTAATATATGGACTCCTTCAGTGAGTAAGTCGTGTAAGTTATGTGGGATGATTAAGTTCTCTAGTTTCCTGCAGTCTGTCAGTTTGTGTTTTATAGTCAACTGTTCATTACACTCTGGACATATTGGCGTTTCTTTCCTCTCCATTAAGTAGGAGTGCGTAAGAAGGGAATGACCAATCCTGAGACGTCTCAGGACAATTTGTTCTCTTCTTGAAAGGTTATTCTTCTTGAGAGGCCAAGCTCTTTCTGAGAGTTTTACTTTACACAGTTTGTTTTCAGTCCTTGTTGTAAACAAGTCTTGTGAAGTCAATAGGTCATTGTCTACTTCTGGTTTTGTTGTCATTAATTTAGCGTGACTGTCTACTAATGTGCTTTGGTCAATGTTTTCATGTCCAGGTAGCCACATCAGTGTAATGTTGTGGTTATGTAGTCAGTGAATATTTGTGTAGATGAGTGTAATTATTGGGTGTGTACTTTACTGTAATTTACTACATTAACACGATAAATGTATAAAAGTTTTCATTTTATATTCCTTTTTATAAGCATGAAGCAAAGACCTACTAGGCAAAACCCTAAGTATAAAATGGCATCAAGACAAGAATACTAATTACATGAAGTTGAGGAGATTGTCCCCTTTATGTAGTCGTGGAAGAAAAGCTTCTCTTGGGAAATCTTTTCTTTTAAAACATTTATCAGGAGAGACACTTGACCTGGATTAAAGTCCTGACTTCTTAATCCAGCAAACTCTACAACCTTGTTTACTCTCAAAAAAGAGGCTAAAAAAATCTATGCCGATAAAAGAAAACATTAACCACCACTTTATTTCACTTCTTACAACAGAATATTTTAATTAAAGTTTTTCTTTTGTTTAATTACACTGATTTGTAAAACACGAAGAAAGAAATTTTAAAATTTTTATATTCCTAAAATGTAATAGTGGAAAACAAATATTTAGCTAAAATTCAATTTAATCATAATCTGATCTAATCTAATAGCAAGGTATTGCCAGAAATGAATAAAGCATTTTTGTTACATAGCTTAATTTTTGTATAAATAAGTATTAAATTACACTCTTTTATTATTTTTGGAATACAATAAAGTGATCATACGCAAAATACATTAATTATGTTAGATTTTCCATAAACTGATGTGATAAACTGATTTGTGCCTTTATAGTCATTCCGAATCACCAATTATTTTTTCTTGATCTCACCTGTTTGTGTGACGTCTCTGTTTAATTGGGACGTAAAGGAAAACGCATTAAGGTAAATTATCTTCCAATTTTCGATGAAAAATAAGCACTGGTATTTTCCATTCTTTCTCAACCAGTGTGATTTATTCCATGAACTAGTTTTGACTCATTGACTTATATTTATAGAGTACTAGCTGTTACCCAGTGTGCCATGCTATACCTACTTTCTGTCTGTGCTCCCCCCGTATCAAGATCTACCTGAATACCTAGTTAAGTCAAAATCGATCAAACGGTGTGAATTTGTTTATATCTGTCAAATAATTCATAATGCAGCCGGCGGAGGCCAGCACCACAGCAATTCATAAAACAGCCGACAGGGGCCAGTACCATAGCCTGCGAGTAGATAGCTCTTATCAAAGAAATGTTGATATAAAATTGAAATAAACTGCATTACATGATTATACAATGATGTAAAGTCATCAATGAGTTCGAGTTATTCCTATTATCAAGAACATCAACATTTTCATTCAAAATGGCCGTCAGAATCTGAATATTTCAGTGTAGCCAATTTTTCTTGAACAAAGCTTTTGACGTTTTGACCAAATTTTGAAATTTGACTATTTCGACCTAGCCTAAGAGATTTCCCGTATCTACGTGCCAAGTTTGGTAAAAATCGGTCAAACGGTGAAGATTTGAATAAGGAACAAACACACAAACAGACAGACACGTGATTTTTATAAATATAGATTTTCCTTAATTCATTTCGTAGAGTCTTTAATATTATAGTTTAATTATACTGGAAGGATATGGTCTTGACCTCATTTTAAGGAAATGTTCTGACTCCTGAGGGATTTAGTCAATGATCGAACTTAGTTTCTTTTTATATGTGTCTATTACACCATTTATAATGCAACATTACATCTGTGGTTTTTTTTTCATTTGAAATCAGTACAATGTATGAAACATATTTTACAAATAAGATAATAGGAAAAAAGCAAAAAATAAAAATAAAAATCCAATCCAACGTTGTAAGTTTGTATCATAAATGGTGAAATGAATGCAAAATGATGTATTCTTGTTTTAACATCACATACTCGAGGAACCTTGAAAAATCTGTATGTTGTTAGTTTGCAAATTACGTCTCCCATAAATATGAGATTGAAGTAAAACTTCAATGTACTAAGTTCAAGAATCATAAAGAATACCTACTCCAATTATTGGAATTATTTTAGTTATTATTGGTAACTTTATAGGTTCAATATTATGTATTACAGGGATTTAACACAGATATTTTTTACCCTTTTTTAGCAAAGTGCTTGTGCTTAGGTATCACACACGAAGACTTGAACAAAATATTATAGATTATTATTTACAATAACTCCACTTCTGAGTTAATCAAATTACTAACTCAGGAGTGGACATCTAACAACCGTAATACGAGACGAGAAGAAATTGTACTTGCTAGCCTCAGAAACAAATTTGTGGTATACGCGATATAGACTTATCCGAAAAAGGTCTGCTTACGGAATAAAAAAGTTGACAGAAACTAAATATCCCACATGATATGTACGACTGCTGAAGACAGCAGCCAGTACTTAGATAAAATACTCTCTTACTTGCAGAACATTATTCTGCTGAATAAACAGTGGTTTTCAGGCGAGTTACACATATTTACAAATCTCTGTTTATGAAAATAAACGAATGAAATTTAGATTAGAATGATGGTTCATAGAGGTACCATCTTGGAATGAACCACTTATAAAAAAATAAATAGATACTATTCAGTATAAATTCAGAATGGTTTAAAAATCACCTTTGATAAAAGCCCAATAAGCAACTATTGATTTATACAATTTTTGCTGCTCCTCTATTCTCTAAAAAAGCTCTCTCCTCAAAAGATTTATCAGAAGTGACACTCGACCTAGATACGCCCCACTGTCACACCACCCTCGACCGCAGCACTATCTGTCGCCTAGCACAATTAATAGAAACACCTCTACAAAGCCACACTGTCAATCTGCCGCCATAAACCAGAGAGATTTAGGTGAAATTAGTTTATGAAGAAAATTAATAAGGGAATTCACAACTCAGAGCAATAGTCTTAAGATTAGAAGTTTTAATTTGAATTTCTAAATAGAGAAAAAAAATCGTCATTCATACTGTATTTAGGGCATGATAGCATTTATGGTTTTTACTTCATAAAAGAAACTTCTCAATAAAAAGAAAAAAAAAAAAGCTTTCCATTCCAGTTTTATTGGGCTGGATTTACGAGGATTCGGTTAAATACTGATTTATCATTCAATGGGATATTTTCATACACCATCTCTCTAATTTAACACCCATGGTGGAGCAGGGATTCTTTCAGCGGTCCATAAGTGAAAGCACCCGCAACAGGTGGGACTCCCACACCTGCCACATGAGAATCCTTATAAGAGAAGGAGCTCATATCTTCATTATAAGAGCATACTAAATCGTGAGTTTCCTTGCACGATAACAAAAACCACGGTAATGAATAATATAGTCTGAAAAAGGGTCAGTTAAGACCGTAAGACGGTTATTTTCGATAACTAAGCTATGTTTCATGAGTCGAAGCTCAATAGCTTAGCTACATTCGTTCTGAATGTGCTAAGAGGATTAGGTTTAATACTGATCCTCTGAATTCTCCTCTTAAAGGATCTGTCCTGCTATATAGCTGGTCACCCATCCTGTATTTTTGCTGAAAAAAGCTCGGTACATATCCACCATCCTCCCTGGGTAGAAACTGTACTAAGGTAGGGTTTTAATCTGAGAACCTAACTGAGAAATGAAAGTGGGCCGGTAACAATCCTTAACCTATTGAAGAATATATATATATATATATATATATATATATATATATATATATATATATATATATATAAAGTGAAGGTAATGATGAAAGAAAACATTTAAAAAAAAAATTATACAATGCTAATGGACTCGGGAGTCGAAGCAAAGCAAACAACAAAAAAACATTTGTGTAAATAATGAACACTTGAAATATTAATAATAATAGTAATTACTCAAAAGAAATAAATTATTCCATTCGCTCAAAAGATATATTGCCAAATAAATAAATTGTTAATTTCAGACTGCTACTTCATTCATAATGGAAATAAAAATTAAAATTTAGCCTCCTGCATGCTCCTCATTGAAAGTTATTAGAGAAATTCTTTATTTAAAATAAATAAAGTTTGCTGCCCAAATGTTTTGGGCTTATAGCACCCCTGTGTTTATATTATAACACAGCATACTTATCAATCTTTAGAGAATTAATTTCTGTTGGTTAAAAAGGTTTTTGTATGAATTTGGAAAAATAAAATTTAATGATTAGTTTTTAAGAAAAGTAACTATTAAACTAAATTCGCTTAATATTTTAAATGCAAAGAATTATGATGATAAGTTTGAACTAATCTGGCGAAATGATATTCGAAAGATTGATAAGAAGCTGGTTAGCTCCAATATATACAGGGTGTCCCCAAAATAAACGGACAAACTTAGGGAATCGATGCACGATTAAAAAAGAAAGAAAAAAAGTCCTTTGGCATATTTCTCGTTTTTGCTTTGTTTCCGAAAAAAAACGCAAGAAACTAGAACACAATGGTGAATAAGCATTCCCCCCACGCACCCTTAAAATATAGGAGATAGTATGCCTCTGTTTTTCTGTGGAATAATGAAATAATGGGTCCCCATTTTTTGACACCTCGACTTAACGCAGAGTCTTTTCACGCATTCCTCGATAATAATCTGGTGTTGTTCTTGGAAGAAGTACTTTTGGCACAGAGATTGGGAAGCTGGTTCCAAATCGACAGTTGTCCAGCCTATTACAGGAGGGCCGTCCGAACTAACTATCCAGGGCGTTGGATAGGACGTGGTGGGCCGATATCTTCAGACCTCACGCCGTTGGATTTTTCGCATGGGGACACAATTAATGTTTTCGTCAACAGGGAGCCCATTGGATCAAGGGAGTACCTTATCTGTCGCATCAGATGGGTCTGGGAACAGATTACATCAGAGCAATGCACAAATACCATCCAGTTTGTTAATGTACGATATGATGCCTATTTTGCTGCAAAGGGCCAAACCGTTGAACAGTTTTTAAATTGATTATTAGGAATTTTTAGAGGAATAAATTGTTATTTTATAATTATGTAAAGTTTTTTTTTATTTTAGTACTTTCCTCCAAAGGAAAGTAGCTATTTCAAATTATGTCAAACTTGCATCTTTACTTGGCGTCATGTTATTTTGTCGAACAAAAAGATTTTTTTGTGTTTTTTTTGGGGGGGGGATAAGACATATATTTTTAATTGTAAGAGAATTGCTTTTCACAATTATGTTTTAGTTTTTCACGGAAACGAAGCAAAAGCGAGGAATATCCCAAAGGACTTTTTTCTTTCTTTTTTCATTCTACATCGATTCCCGAAGTTTGGCCGTTTATTTTGGGGACAACCTGTATGATTGTGGAGTGTCCCCAGGGAACGTATTATAATTGATTGCGCGAGGATAGGAGGCTTGTTGGAGTCCACGCCTAGGTGTTGTGGGAAGTCTTGCATCTGTTTTGGAATCGTCCGAATAGAACTATACGCCCCGCCCGAATTTGTATTGGTAAAATTCAAGGCATTTGATTTAGATTCCTTTTAACAAGCAACTGTACTGTTTTTTAGCCACTGGACGGTCACTAAACTACTTTACCACTGCCACCGTTTTTTTTTTACCATCGGTCGTAAAAGTGTTAACAAAGTGGCAACCAGCATCCTTTAATGGCATTATGTTCATATACTTTGTCGTGACCACTGAGCTTTATATTTTCGGGGGTTCCCACTCTAGTGGTACTCGAGGATAATTTTTTAATTATAATTATTTAAATAAATTACAATGATTTAATGCAACATTTTTTTTATTTTATCTGCTAAAATCATTATTTAAAACTACGATTAAGTTTGGTATGGTCACTTCAGTAATGGTTGAATTGATTTGTCATATAACAGAAATGATGGGCAGAGGACATAACAGAAATCCTCAGCTTGATGGGCAGAGGACATTTTTTATGAGTAGATAGTTTGGTGTGAAACAAAAACAGTTATTAGAAACATATGTTTTCATTAATTTGTTTTACAAAAAGATGGTTGTATAATAACTAATATCAAACATATTAAAAGAAAAGTAAATTTTATTAGCATAAACAGTCAACAAGATTTTAGAACATTCTAAGCCCAGTTTATAACGCTGACTAGATTCAATTTCAAACGCCGCCTAGACTTATCTTCAAAGCCCCTTCCTCCGTTCAAGCGTAATAAAATATCTGAACTAGTTTTAAAGTTCGAGTACAAAGGGGATATAAGTTCCGCTAGTTTAAACTTTCTCTAGTTTCAGCAGTATAAAGCAGCAAGGAAAGGCAAAGTTGCTGTGATTGTTGGAGATTCATTATTCTTGATCTTTCTAATTTGCTCCTAATGCAGCCAGGAGATAGTAATCGTGATCTCCAGTAGAATTAACTTACATTAATTGCTTTATTAATACCCTAATTTTCAAGGTTTAAAATAATATTAAAACATAGAACACCCTCTGACCCCTTCCAGCTGTTCTGGAGGAACAACTGTTACAACCATGAACGAAATATTGAACAATTTTATTAAATAATAATAATTCTTACCTAAAAGCCACCAAAAATGAGACTTATTGAAATGTTTACACATTCAAGTGACATGATAAAAGAAAGAGCAAGTTCTTTAATCGCCAAAAAATGTTCATTAAGACCATCTTCTTGAAAACAAGTCTTGTATTCAAAAATATAAATTTATGCCTTTCTTGGCTGTACATTTGTGTTCATGGCAACAAAAGAAAAACAATATTCCCACAAACGAAACTAATACTATTAAAATTTAAAGATAATTAAAAAAAAAATAGCCTAAAAAAATAGACTCAGTGACCAAGTTTTAATCTTTTTTAATTTGTGAAATGATACGTAGCACGTGTGGGATTGAAAGTACATAAAGGTTGCGATAAATGCACCGTTATTCCTTCAAATATAATTGTCATGCATAGATTGTTGATAAATATGCTGTGTGTTCTGGAGACAGTTTTGTTACCTCCAAATCTATTGTGTTAGGGCAACTATGTAATTCCATTCTCACGTTTTATTCTTATAAAACATTATAATCATTTTATTGTATAACATTATAATAAATTATATTTCACCCAGAAAAATTGGCCTTATTAGTACTTCAGTTTCCCATTTGGGGTAGTGGGGTTTCTCTCGAAAACGAAAAAATACTTTATTTCTACACTAGCTAAAACCCTCTATATTCTTTAAAAATTACAACAAAACGAATCTTTTATGCAATAGTCAATTCTTGTACTATATAAATTGTACAGATTTGAAATAAATCTTAATTTAAAAAAAAAATTATACAATAGTAAAAATAATTAGGAATAGCAACAATGTTGAAGGATTCTCGATATGTCTATTTGGTTAGACCTACTACAACAAAAAATAATGCATTAATACATATACACAAGTTGTAATGAAATTAAAGTAAATTTATGATGCAAACTTAAATTACAAATAGTAGACAGTTTGTGCAAACGTTACTACGATCTGTTAGAGGAATATCTCCCTTAAGTGCACAACTGAACAAACATGCGCCCGGCTAATGCACTACTACAAAGCAAACAGAATTTCCAGAATGGAGTGCTACCAATCCTTGTTCCATTGTGCTAAGTGCAACCTGCTTTTTTGCTGCTTTTAATTTCAGCTCTGCTTTTAGGGCTTCTTTTTCAAGCAAACAATTTGCCTGTTCCGTTCTTGGCATATGTAGCTTCCAGAATTAAAATCATTGAAACTGCTTCAATCAGCCAAATCCTCTAATAATCATCTCTGAAATCATTGAATAAGTCGATATATTTTTTACTCTAAAACTTCGCAACTATATTTCGACGATAAGCACTAATACATGCCATTAATATACATGCAAATTTCATAATAATATTATGAAGCCCACGGCAATAGCCAAGTTGAATTCACCGCACTCTGGTCCCAAATGGCAACATTTTCTTCAACAGATTGTCAAACTTCCGTACATAAAACTCTTTCGATCTAGTGGACCTAGAACAGCTGCAAAGTTTTTAGGGCGCAGGGACAATTTCTGGACATTCTCATACTCAAATTCAAATATGAGGAGCTTAGTATCAAAGTTGGACAACTCCATTTTTTTCAGTTTCGAGGTTTTTGTCGATTCTTAAGTGGATTTTTATGCTGCATTCGATTTTACAACTTTTTTTCATTAAAAAAGGACAGAAAATAGGTAAAATAGCGTTTATTTCAACCGTTAAGAATCAAAATATGGACAATTCCAACATAGTTTGGTTTCAAAAAATGACAACTCCATCAGTAGCCAATGAGAAGCTTGCATTCATGCAATCTGCTCCCAACATGCACTGCAAATCCATCATGGCTGAATGTTTATAGTTACTTGTAATAAGTGCATTTGGCGATAATTCTTATTAATAACTAGCTGTTATCCGGCACAATGTGGTTCCGAATGCCGGATTTTGGGACAAAACCTCTAGGTACTTGAATCTTTCTGATTTAGGTATTATTTTTGAAGAATTTCTTTTGTGCCGAGTCGAATGAGACCACTACCAATTCTATAGAATAATTATTTTATTAATAAACGGGCTTTATATAACAACAACCGTGAAAAACAGCCGGTATTTAATTTAAAATATTCATACTTTACTCAAGTGGTAGAGCTATGTATCCTTCCAAATATATTTTCAAGACCTCAGGTGAATAAATTAACAGCTAATGTGGTACTGGTAACTGTTCTCGACATATTCCTCTTTATTCTCTATTCCTCATTTCGAAATCCTTACATCTTCAGCCTGAAAATTAACCCTATTTCCGAATGGATGATAAGCACGCTGTATACCTAGCAACCCAATTTAATTGGGTAGCCCATTTTATTTCGTTTTAAATAAAGTTTTCTCTCTCTCTCTCTCGTGTATAACAAATAAATATTGACAGTTTCACACTAGATATTAAATAGATCTCATCGTTAATGTTCAGTTATTTGCTATGAAAAACTTTTCAACAACTCTCTGCAGAAAATACCAATGGTTACTACGTTTTTCATAAAATAATCGCATCGCTAATTGATAACTTTATTTTATATTAGCTGTGCACAGGTATGGCTGAGTACGGCGATGAAAATTATAGCACAGCCACTTCAATACATGTAGTTATAGGTAAAACTGTGCGAAGAGGATAGCTAAGTACTACTTTTTTTCTAAACTTAATAAAACAAGGATAATTTAGTTTCATTTCAGTTTTGTCAAACTGTATTTAAATAACATTTTTCATGTAATTTTTAACTATATAATTTTGATTTAATACATTAGACATAATTACATTATATTAAAACACCCTCGAGCATACCAAATTCATGTTTGTTTGGTTTCAAAAGAGGATAGGTTCAATTTTCAAATGGCTCCCTTTGGTTTCAAAAACAGACAACTCTATGACTTGGTTTCAAACATGGACAACTCCACTATTTAAAGTGTAATTACGGCCTTTATGCTTATATAATTTTGTAGTGCCTTTGAAATAACGTTTCTGAGGCCTATAAGAATAACATATAAAAAAATCACCATGATACTGACATCAATATAGTAGATATGGTTTTTTGCCTCTCCTGTAAAAAAAGCAAAAGTGGAGTTGTCCAACTTTGATACTAAGCTCCTCATATATATGTAGCTGTTGTAGAAATTTCTACGTTTAACCCCTTACAACTTAGACTAAAAGAATACAGGTTTTATTTATTTATTTAAATATTAACGTCCATTATTATTAACTGAAAATTTTGGGGCGGGTTTTCTATAGTTTACCACCCTTTTATAGCCAGGGTAGCCTGTTATTTTTTTTTCTCAAGAAAAGCCACAACTCCATAGTGGGAATCGAACCCACGACCTTTGGCAAATATTATAATTTAGAAATTCATAAAATGTTGGGCATAGATATGTGTTGTTTGAATAATGTCGAGCGGTGTGGATTTAATTGCTAACTTAAGTGAGTAATGTATGCAAGTCTTGTGAGATGAATAAATTGTGCCGTTTTTTGCAGGATGCTCGTACGTGTAATTTTTTTTCTATTTACATTTTTACATAAGTAATAATATTAAACATGTAACAGGAATTTGAAAATAAAAAAGTTATGAGGCCATTGATTCAAATTTAGTAATCACCACTTGCGCCTGTGTAACTTCTGAGTAGAGGTTTTATATAATACAAAGACGGATTCGAATTCGCGTATAAGTAGCTAATGTCCCACGACGTATTCATGTAGAATAGATAATTTCAAGAAATAGTTTTCAATGAACTCAAAGGAGACATCGCTTCGGAAACTTCCTTCGCATTGGGACAATTTTAGATTTATTTCTTAAGAAAAACTCCTAACCAACCCCGGTTTCATATTAGAATTAGGGTCCATTAGTAGGATGAAATTTCGAGTAAAGCCCTGAGTAATTAAATAAGGAGGCGTCAGGGTGGGTTTATGTAAGGAAACACCACTTAAGCCGAAAGGGGTTAGAAGGAGCCATGAATTAAACTCAGAAGGTCAATGGAAGCGAACAGAGTTTCAAGGCAGTATATTTTGCACCTGAGGCCCACAAGTAATTCACAAGTAAACGTCAGCTCGCAATATTAAATACAGGTTATTGAAATACTTTATGGGCCATTATTTTAATGCTGTAAAGAATACTATAAAATATCAAATGTTTAAATGTTACTAAAAGGCAAGTCGAAAAATACTAACAGTACTCCCAAATGTATTTTCACACTTCATGTACAACCTTTTTAACATCCAAAACTAAAAAGATTCCTTCGTATAAATCCTCAATAAATTAAATAATCTTACTTTGTAACGAAAAGTATGCGATAATAATAATTGAACTGGAATTAACAAATATTGTTGATTTTATTTTTCTTACACTCAACCATGGTTTCCTAAAATGTTCAATGATTTCCCTTTATCCCCTTGGTGTTTGTTTCTCAAGAAGGTTACCAATGAGCATGCTGAAGCGTTTGAAATATAGAGAAACTTCTATGAAAATCTAAGAAAAAGGGGGATTTAGTGTCTAAAATTGCTCGATCGGATTCCTTCTTCTTTCTTGCTATCTCCGGTTCGTCAGAAACGGTCTATGACAAACAAAAAAAAAAAACAAAGCAACGTCTTTCTTATTTAGTGCCTGCTTATTATTAAACTTATTGTATGGTTGAAAATATTTTATTTTCATTTTCATTATTTTTTTTTTAAACATCAGGCAAAATTAATAAATACGCCCAATGAAAAGAAACCAACACTTTTAAAACGTCAAAGTAGTTTTCATCCATTTAAGTAGGAAATTAATAATCATTTGAATGATAACATCTACACAAAACTTTTCAAGTCTAGAAATTAATTTTTTCTTCATACCAACTCCTATTCAAACGTAACCGAAATTTAGAAAACTTAGTTTAAGTGAATGTGGAACTTATAGGCTCGAAAACGTATTTGCATGCTCGAAATAAAAAAAAAGAGGATTTTTAATTTTCTTGAAAATAGTGATTTACACCGACTTGAAAGTGGATTCATTGGTTCGTAAGGTGAAATTAAAAGCTTCCGAGACTTTTGTGGTGAAAGTTTCATCAATAACAAACATAACATTTGCAAAAATATATAACTATATATCCATTGCAAAAAAAATTGTTATATTTTATAGGTAGAATGTTTAATCCCAGTCAAGTTATAACAATGTTCAAATGCGCTTTTCATTAGTTTCACTCGATGTTTATTGTTCATTCATATGAACATTGCGCTGTAACTTTGTGAGATGAACATGTAGTTCAATCTTTTGAAATGAAACTTTTCATTGTATTTCAGTAAGTGAATAAAAAGGTTCTAAAAAATGTCCATAGGTGGGGTCGTTGTTCTTCAGTTATCTCTCAGTTTTTATCTGAGAGGTCGTTGAAGAACATCGACTCTTCCACGATGGAAAGTCTCAGAAATATGATTCAGGTGTTGGCACCTTCAAGAAATAACCACAGAAAAGAATGAAAGAAAAGATGTAAGCATACTCTCCCTCCATGAGAACATTTTGAGCGTCTCAATGAAGAATTCTTCATTGCAAGAAAATAGGCGATAACAGCATTGGCAACAAGTTCGTCTTCAGGCCACAATTGTCGGTACTGCGTGGTCCATAGGAGGGGTGGTTGTTCTTCAGTTATCTCTCAGTGTTAATATTGGAGGTCGCTAAAGAACAACGACTCCTTTCTGATGGATAATCTCAGCGTGTTGACTTTCACAGCGCAGAAGTCTTCATAGAACTGATACAGAAGAATAGAAACAGTGACAACCTTAACTCACAATTGCTGATTCTTGGTATTCCAAGAAGAAGAACCATTTCTCCAAGATGGAACGTTTCAGGAACATGTTCTGTCAGAGCTCTTCATCCTACTGAAATAGGCGAATAAAACATTGGCAGCATCTGTTAATATTTCCACGAAAAGAATTGTTGTTAATCAATTATCTGTTAATTCGATTGAGAGGTTGCTGAAAAACCTCTCTGGCTAAACCTTATGTTCTCCTTTATGGACAGTAATCACAGGAACATGCTAATCATCACATGCATCAATTCTGGCGAAGAGAACCATTGAAGTGGATTGTTTTATCAACCGCAGCGGGTATTACGTTGTTCGTGGGAGGGGTAGTTGTTCTTCAGTTATCTCTCGGTTTTGATGGAAGAGGTCGCTGAAGGACATCTACTTCTTTCTGACGGACACTCACCGCAGAACTTTTCATTGAGCTAAAACACTATACTGGCCTAATTTGTTCCTTGTGTAACTATAATTTATAACTTTTCCATGGGAATTCCAGTTTACTACACATATAGTAAAAGTACTCACATGATAGCTAAACCAATGTTATTGATGTTTAATTATTTAGATTTAGTATATTTAGTAATTAAAAGAAATTTGAACGTCTTTATCTATTTATCCAAGTTATTGTTAATTGAATTTTAGTCAAACTAATAAGAAAAAAATGTAAATATATTTTACAACATTTTTAAAGAAGAGACATTAAATGATTCCTTATATGAAAAATGTAAACATAAATATTTTAAAATGAATAAATTGAATAAAATAAAAAAGAGCTTCCATGAAGTAGCTTATATCCACCATTTGATAATAAGCCTACTCTTGAATATATGGTGTTGATTAATGGTCCTCTGGCGAGAGTGTAATTAGTTCTGACGGGTACATTTATATGAAGGGCTCTTATTTTACCTCATTAGCTATACTTTTAGTATATTTACCTCAAATACTCTTTCTCTGAATAAGTACATATTAATATAGAGTATAATTGAATATATCTATGTATTAAACATCAGTCCCTTAGCAGATCGTCAGTCTTCAGAGGAACTGACACTGTTGAACTACGAAAAACTCAGAAGACATTAAGGTCAAAATTCCACGTGATTTGCCACGTTAAAGATTGCGTGGTTATGGTTTAGAAACTTAACCATGTTGTCTCTCGAAAGCAAACAATAGATGATAAAAGCCTCATTGTGCACCCAATGCTCCTACTCGAAAGAACAGAACCGTGAAATCTAAGCATGATTGCGTTCAGATAATACTGCGGCTTAGTGCGCTCACAAAATTTGGCCTTTATTACAAACTTGAAGCCACTTATTTTTGTATACCCAAATTTTATCCTCATAAATAATTAATTTACACTTAATTGGATAATTTTATTATGTTAATTTTATTAATTTTAATATTTGGGCAGTTTGAGAGATTTTTTAATGGACGCCTATAAAAGGGGTGTCTAAATTTCCCTAAACATTTCATAGAAAAATATAAACTTAGGGTAGCTTAAGTATTCTGAGTAACCAATGTTATTATACCTTAGACTTAAGATAATTCTCTTAGTATCAGAAGGAATAAGACGCGAAGTATTGATATTACGTATTATAATAATTATAGTATTATTCTTCTTATGCATGTATTTATTATATCGCACATCTAGGGCCTGGCGGATCGGTCAATCTAATTTTTATAGTTTCTCTGCTTACGATTTCTCGGCATTCATATCCTCGGATACTGAGGTATGAATAATTGCTTGTTAATAATGCATTTAAATTATGTCTTTCTCGAAGAGTACTTGTGAGAGTAGAAAGAAGACTTTATTAAAATTAAAAAAAAAAAAAAAACACTTTATTAATAATTATGTAACAAGACGTATAATTATATTCAGTACGTCACGGCAGGCTGGGAAATTCTAGTGAGATATGTTTATCTTAAGAGGTACCACAATCTAGCAAAGATAGATCATCAAGCACTAGCAGAAAGGTTCGGCATTAGAGATAATACGGCATTGAGAAAATTACTGAATTAAATAATTAATTAATTAGACTTATAGAATGATAAAATTAAAATTTAATTGGACGAAGCCATGATTACGCACCGAACCAGCTAACCAGAACTTCAATAGCGTAGTATGTTATCAGTATGAATCATAAGGTACACGTAGATTATTATCTGCCCTCGTTGGAATATTAATGTTTCTATAGGGCACTGTGGTAACAAAATATTAAGCTGGACTCATTGTTGTTTATTTAATGTATTGCGTCAAACTTTTGGCTATCTTCAGTTAACAACTCGGATATGTAAGTTCAGGTGACGTTGTCTCATGTATTCTGAGAAAATGTTTTATTGTAAGAATAGTTTTACATATTTTACATTGCGGTTCGTCATTAAGTAACTTTGAGTAAGTAGTGAATGACCAATCATAAAGCGGGTCAACACCACTTCTTCTCTTCGGCGCCCAAATAAACTGGATGCTCATTATTTTATTGTATGTTTGATAAAACTGAGTTAATTTTCTGTCAGTTGTTAAATAGGCTATTAAAAACACCAGCAACAGTTACTTCGTCTATCAACATCTGTTGTCCATGGGAGGGGTAGTTGTTCATCAGTTATCTCTCAGTATTAATGGGAGAGGTCGCTAAAGAACATCGACTTCTTCTTGGTGGATAATCTCAGCGTGCTGAATTTAACAGTGCAGAAGTCTTCTTAACCGACTTTTCATCGAAGGAAACAATTTGAGCATCGTACGTCAGAATTCTTCATTACTCTAAAATAGGGAAATTAAATATTGGCAAAATTTCCTAATTCTACAACATCTGCGGAAAATGAGTTTTCAATGAGAGGGGTTGTTGTTCTTCAGTTATCTCTCAGTTGCATTGTGAGAGGTCGCTGAAGAACAACCTCTCCTTCATGATGAAATTTCTCTGAAACATGAACTCTCCAAGCCACTGAAATGGATGAAAACAAAGATAGCAAGAATCATTCCATGGAGAGGTCACTTCGTATTATTTAAGGAGGTTATCGAAGGGTGTCAGCTCCTTCCTGTTGGACAACCTCCGGAGCACATCTTCAGGCAGTCTCAGGAAGTCTTCATCGTACAAAAGTATGTGAATATAGTACTGTCATCTAGCTTTTTTTGATCAACACATACAGACATTTGCTGATTCTATGTTGTCCATAGGAGGGGTAGTTGTTCTTCAGTTATCTCTCAGTTTTACTACGAGAGGTCGCTAAAGAACATCGACACCTCCCAGATGGATAATCACAGGAACATGCTTAGGGCTACGGAACTTCAAAAGATTTATCTACAGTGTAATCATCTGCATAGTGACATCTCTGACTGACCGATGAAGGATGTGTGCTCAGCGGATAATTCTTAAAACTAGGGACTTGCTATTAGCTAAGAGGCTAGGATAATTTATTCTGAGCATTAAGAAACCACTACACAGCACTCAGGTTCGAATCATCCCTCAAACCTGAGAATACCGGTTTATTCCCTATGGAGGGAAGGAGGAAACGCACTAAAAATCAATTCATCAAGGAAATGGGAATAAAACAAAATAAATCATGATAGTAAATTTGTATAGAAAACATAAAAATGAAATATCAATGTTTATGTATTTTTTTTTAATGGTTTTAGTTTTTGTACCTTTTATTTTAATTTTTTATATATAATTGTGTATTCTGAATTTATTTCATACAATATGTTTATTCTGTTTTCTTGATATAGCTAAGACACATTAATAAGTTGCTAAGGGTATCTCGATTCTGACCAAAATAATCGGCATAAATTATATGTGTATAATAAGATGAGAAATAATAAAATTAAGCCAACAAAGACAATTTCATAGAATATTTTTCTTGTAAAATAACTATGCTCTAGACATTTTTTTAGGATGATAGAATAAAATTCCCTAGCACCAGTTCCTCCATCCAAACGTTATTTTTTTTGCTAATGAAATACTGAAGTAATCGTGTTTAATAAAATATTTTGCAAAATGTTATTTACTTTGGCATAGCGCAAACCGATCATTACCACTCAGCCTATCAGCGTAGGGTTTAGGTGGGCAAGAGTAAGCAGTCACGTAAGAGTACGCATGTGAATTTTGGACTGATAGCAGCACTGCAAGGAGATTTAGTACATATTTGCGTTTTAGTTCCTCTACCATAGTAGGAGATCGCGCAACGATGTAATCGGCTGTTCTCAATTTGTCTGGATTTTTTAGGTAAAAAATAGTTTTAGTACTTTTGTATGTAATGTTTACACCTTCAAACGTAAGAGTTTTAATAAACATAACATCTTTTCTAATAGTTTTTCTTAGAATTAAAGAAAAGTGCAGAATATAAGCTACACACTGCTAATGAAGGCAGTCTTTTGTTTGCGATCACTGCTCGTTGGTTCTCTTAGCCACCCATGTGCGTGACCTCCAAGTAGGCCAAGAGTACGCAAATGACATTTTTTTCTTAAATAATCCTCATTTGCCTGGTTGTTTATAAACTACAACTAATCTTTTATAAATCCTAAGATATAACCCGAATTCCACTAGGTGCGTAATCTTGCCCCCACTTACCCTACATATATTTGGTTCGTGATTCTGCTTTTACGAATAAAAAAAACAAAACGGCGCAATTGTACGCCATTGGTATAACAGTTGATTGAAACTAGTTTTTGCTAATTCTTTTCACTAAAGCCCCAAGTAAGGTGGCGATATCCACTCCTCATCAGGTGAATGCCCTCGTCCAGATGTGGAGTTACCATAATCGGTCCAGCAGCCAATCTAGCAATAAGGGCGTGTGCTAATTGGTAACGGTGAACACGACTTGCTCTGATTCTCTCAACACGTTCCAGGTAGTTTTTACACTTGTGAACACCTTTAAGAGCCAGCTATAATAACAATTAAGAAGAAGAAAAAAACCTATCATGGTCAGCTCATTGTGCGTAGAAGATACTAGATATTAAATAAATTTATAAAATAATGAAATACTAATTTTGTTTTGGTATCATTATTATTTTTATTATATGTAGCTATTTTTGTTTTTGTCTAAATTTGAAAAAAAAAATTAAAATGATTAGAACTTTAAAAATTAGAACTTTAAAGGACTGTTAATCTGAAATATGGTGAATTTAAAAGACGCAACCTACCTTCGTTCAGCATTCCCAGTAAATAATGTGAAGATGAAGAACAAATAATTTTATTTGTGAATGTTTCAAAATATAGGAAATGGATTCCACAAGAATTGATTCTCAATATGGAAAAAAAATATGAATACATATTAATTAATTAATAATAACTGCAATACTTCTTATTTTTAATGAACGGAAGTTTAACCCAAACGATTAAATTATTATTATTCCCGCTTACTAAATCAATGTCTTATATCGAGATAATATAATGTGTTTTTTTTTTTATAAATTACTACTAGATTTTTTGCCATGAAAATTGTCTGTAATATTTTGAATAGTTTATGTAGTACTTATCTACATAAATATTTTTATGAAATGCTTATCAGTTTCATGTAGTATTTATCTGCATAAATCGTTTTGTGTCTTATCTATTCAATCATTGTGTGGTAATATGCCAGGAAATTGTGAGCGTTTTCGCAATCAGTTAAATATTTTAGGCGTTATTAATAACATGCATATTTAAATATGTCTTAATATTTTCAAAATATGGCAAAAATATTACCTTTTTTATTTTGATAAAATTATAGATGACAATTTTGTTACTTTGTTTATTCCGCATTGCTTCGAAGAATATATTAAATATACTAAAAATATTAAATTTCGTTCGTATTAATCATGGATTATTATTGACTATGTATTATAAAATAATTATTAAAAATAAAGGAAATCAATAATTTAAGCAATTATTTATTTTTATTACTTGAGGTGTGATCATAAAGCCCCCATTGTTAAAGGATTATAGTATAGATGGCTATATGCGTTATGGCATGTGGCTATAGGCGTTGGCTAAACTCATACAAATTGTACACAGTTGCATAATAATATGTTTTTTCTTTGTTAACTTATATATTGTACACACTTGCATATAAATATGTTTTTTTTTTACCTTATTGACGTCTTATATTATTACATTACCAGTAAATAATAATATTAAATCGATGGTCATAGGTAATAAGTTGGAAATTGGGAAAGTGAGTAAAATTCCTTAACTGCATTAAGACTCTTCTAAGAGCCATGCATAGTTTAAATAAGTCACTAGATCATAGATCGTTTTGGACTTATAAAAGTATGGGTTTCTTGGTACCGCGTTTTTACTATTAATTCTTAGTTGAAGAGCTTCCCTGAAAAGTTGAGATTCTGAACATATGAAATTAATCCCTGTGGCCGAAATATGAGATAAATTTGAAGATCCTGCAATAATCTTCCTTATACATAATGCTGTTAATTGTAACTTGCTTCAAATTTAAAAGCTAGCGAGAATACTATAACCAGACGGGAGGTTTTTCGATTGCGTGCTAATAGTGAAATGAGTAAAGCTTTGATTGTAGCGTGTAGTAGAGCTGGTAAGTTCAAGGGGATAGGAGATGACCCAGTTCCAGTCGGGCAGATATTCTAACTGCAGTACTCAGGCCGCAGTAGTCGCTCGATATGCAGTCGCTTTATATGTCCGTCTAACTACTTCAGCATCGAGATTTTGCATTTAGTGGATATCTAGTTGCTGAACTTGTTCATCTGTGCACTGCAGTACATATTTAGAATTCCATCTAGTCTATGAATAAAAAGTAGCTCTGTACTACCATCTATGTCAAGTCCATCTATGTAGTATTGCATCTGGACTGTAGATTACTTGCCTTGGAACTTCAGTAACGTCTTATCTCAAAAAACGTGATTTTTAAGAAGAGCGATTTTATTATTTAGCAGTGCAGTAAAATTTATTAAAAATAAGTGTACCGATTAAACTCTGTACTTGACAGAAGATAGGTATAGACAATACCATTTCTGTTTAAAGAAGACTAATTATAAGATTTATAAAGTTTAAAAACATTGTTTGAATTTATGACTTGCTCAAAATACCACGAACTGGAGTGAGTAAAAATTCGTTGTTATTATCACTAAAATAAAACAATTATGATTCAGGTTTGGGCACAATTCTTTTTATAGATATTAATACGAATTTATTCGTACTTCACATATTTGTAAACACGAATACAAATTCACTGACACAAGTAAAATTTTATCCATTCACAGGAAAAAATGTAAATATTTACAAAAAATGTGAGTACTAACACCTAATCAAAAAAAAAAAAATAATAATAATAATTAAAATCTCTGAAAACAAAGGTATGTTATAATTTGTGAATATAAATTTATTATTATTTAATTTTTGCATATTAACAATAAATTAATATACAATCGAAGACAATTTTGTGCAATATTTGAATTGACCCAAGATGTGAGTCTGTATGGATAGGACCAGGTCAAAAAGAATGGTAACGACTATTTTTTAAATTTTTTATTCTATATATGTAGAATAAAGTCAAGTCCCATTTTCTAAATACATATTACAGTGCACATATACAAGAATTTTTGGATTATTTCGTATACAACGAAAAGCTCACTTTTTTCGCCTTCCCCCTACCTTTAAATACTTAAAGTTTTTGTAAATTGTAATAGTTGCACAAAATTGTCTTCAATTTATCGTTAATAAACAAAATTAACGACCTAGTTTGTTACTTTCTTTTTGAATGTATTTATATTCTCAAATTATAATGTGAATGCATTTGTATTTATACCAGTGAACACTAACTTATTTGTACTTAAACTTATGAATACGAATTTATTTATATTCGTATTTAGAAATAAGATAAGTAGGAATAAATTCGTATTCATATTTATAAATAGAATAATGTCCAACTATGGTATAATTGAGGTATTTTCCTAACATTAGTGGCATAAAACTAATGTCTGGCGTGTTGAATTTTATTAAAAATAAATATTTGATATTTAAATAAATTTAAACCCTAGTTAGGAAACTTTCCTAACAATAACATAGTTTTTTTTTTATTTGTCATATCTATAAATTATTCAAATCTAAAATGTAGCCTAAATCGGTCTATCTGAAAGAGGGGTTTACTCCAAGCCCAAATTACTAATTTGCTCATATCGGTCGTAAGTTTCTGTCGTATGATAAACACTGTATACGCCGCGAGGAACTAAAGAGAAAGACGTCTTAGTTTTAAAAACACGCTGTAATTAGAAGTTGGGATTTACGGCTTATTCTGTTCAAATTGGTGAAGCCTCCCAACCGGCGAGGGCATGAGTTGTTGCTTTTACCACTAGGTGCGCTGTATCCGGTTCACCCGTCGGTATGATTGGGGGTTTTTCTATTTTTACATGAGTACGCTTTTATTATTCAGTAGGATCAATAAAAATGTAAAGGTTATTGTGCATTTAATAGTGAACTACCTGAAAAACATAACTTTTCGGAATGAAATTAATAATTGATTCAGTTGCTCATTAATATATAAAACTATTGAAGTCTATATATATATATATATATATATATATATATATATATATATATATATGTTTAACCCTTGGTTACTAACCTTTACTTTATAGCACTCACACTAACCTCGGGTCATATTGACCCGTAAATTAAAAAATAAGGAATAATTATAAGAATACAATAAAAAATGAAAATCTTATATTTTTTAAATTGTAAATTTTATACATTTTACTTACAAAAATAAATTTCAAAAAATAAAAATTGAAGAAAAATTTTAGATAAGTAACACTACTCAAATTTTGAAAAAAATTTGTAATTGAATTTTGCCACTCTAATTTATGCATTTTGATCATTGATAAACTGCATTTCATTCTTGGAACAACTGTGGCATACATATTCTAAATGTTTTTTACAAACGAATCTGCCACATTATGTTGTCGTTTGAACTGGGGAAGAAAACATATCTCTTCCTTTTCTGCTCGTGGGATTTGTTGCATTGTCTTAAGCAGTTTCTTCAGCATCAATTATTAATAAACCTTTCTCCTCCAGATATATATTTAACTTCATTTTTAAACTTCTGTTAAAATGAACGTTTTGGGGCCTTTTAATGATATGACTTAAAGTTAGACTGTGGCCAAGGTATTTGAGGTAGTCCCTCCTTCTATATTTCTTTTTCAAGTACATATGCATTATTGTGTTTGAAAGTAATATATGTATTTATCCCAGTGACATTTATGAGGTGCAAAAAAGAGCCATTGGCCACCTACATGTCCTCCTTCCTAACGTATAATTGCTGCTCATTTGGCTATTTCTTAGTTGCATTATAGGCCAGAATAATCTCAGATTTGGTTTTATTTTCAGATTCTAATGTTGGTTCATGGTGAACTAAGGATAACAATAATACGGGGACCTCCCCGTGGTCTAGTGGCTAATGCTTTAGATTCTCATGCGGGAGATGGTGGGTTCGATTTCCGCTGGCGGCAGGAATTTTCTAATATATGAGAATTTCGTAACATATGAAGTATGAATGAGGTCTTTATCGAACCCAAATAAACTGGACCTCACTTCCCGATCTTAGTTGGGTAGGGGACCGCAGGCTTATTTTTCCGAAGTGTCCTAACTAGTGTTTTCCAATAATGAGTTAGCTAGTACAACACTTGGATACCAATTATCAGTGGCTATATTTCGGCCACTGCCACTGACAGGATGAATGAGACGAAGGACAACATCCTCTGGGCGGTTAGAACATAGAAGTATATAGGAAATATTTTTTGGGGGGCTGGGACCTTTTCCGGGGTATGGAACACTAACAATCTAGAAACGCTATTATACCCAAAATAAAATAATTGTTATGATTTTATTTAATTTATTTTTAAGGGGATTATGACATATTTTTAATGGTCAAATCAAAATTTCTGGGGGCGGGGCTGCAGCCCCCTAATCCCCCCTACACATAACCATGGGTTAGAAGTATAAGATGAGCTGCAGAATTGTACCACTCCCACTAACCAAGGGTCACTCTTCCCTCAACAACCATTACACTCGTACTAACCTCGGGTCAAATAGTTATTTTTTGCTATAATAATAATTGAATGAATGAATGAATGAATGAATGTAGCCTTTATTAACAAAATAGTCATAGTAGATAATTAAATAAATAAAAAAAAATAGATAAATAAATGGATAACTTTGCCTCTAATAAATAAAGAATAATATAGTATAATACTTTGTTTGTATTTTAAATAACTATTTTGTAGGGCCTCCCATATTCCTGGGGTAATAGTCTGACTTCCCACGGGGACTAGTCCTATCGGGAAGTGGAGTCCGTTGTGCCTTCTATTTCCTTCATCCAGATCTCCTTCCATCTGCTTCTATCCCTGGCAGTCCTCATCCACACAGCACCAGCCTTCTTCCGCATGACATCGGCCCATCTCTTCTTCTGCCTTCCTCTTCTTCTCTTCTGTCCATATGGGATCCACTCCGTAGCCTGCTTTGCCCACCTGTCATTGTCTTGTCGAGCAACATGCCCTGCCCAGGTCCATTTGGTCTTCCTTGCATGTAGCAGGACATCTTTCATACCTGTCTGTGCCATTATATGTGCATTAGTTATCTTCTGCCTCCTTTTTACGTTCAGAATGCATCTCTCTACCGAACGTTGCCATATTTGCAATTTGTTTTCTTCTGCCTTGGTGAGAGACCAAGTTTGGCATCCGTAACATACAACCGGCAGAATGCATTGCTCGAAGACAAGCTTCTTCCACTCCATGCTATAACTTCCCTTCATAATAAATTTCAGAGCCCAAAACTTCTTCCATGCTTGAGATGTTCTTCTCTGAAGCTCTTTTGCTGCACTACCATGAAAGGAAATAAGTTGGCCCAGGTAAATATATTCCTCCGTATACTCCAAAATGTTTCCGTCAAGTTTTACCTCAGTTTTTTCCCGGTTAGTCATGATTTTCGTTTTGGAGTAATTTAGCCTTAATCCCACTTTATTGCACTCCTCCAAAAGTTCCCCTAACAGACTTACTAAATCTTCTAGGTTTTCTGCAAGGAGGACAATATCGTCGGCAAACTTGAGGTTGCTGAGTTTTCTTCCATTTATATTTATACCCATATTTTCCTGCTTGGGGCATCGTCGACAAACCATTTCCAACAGATTCGTGAAAAGAAGTGGTGATGCATTATCTCCCTGCCGAACGCCTTTTTCCACAGAGAAAGTAGGCCCAGTAAGATCCGTCGATATAAAGGCTTCGTTTCCTTGGTACAGGTCCCTCAGAACCTCAATGTAGGCCGCCTCGACCCCTACCTCCTCCAAGGCTTCAAAAATACTGGAATGCTTTACTGAGTCGAAGGCTTTTTTAAAGTCAATGAAGCAGAGATATAAAGGTAGTTTATACTCCATAGACCTTTCTATAATCTGATTTAGAGCTTGAAGATGGTCGACCACAGAGTACCCCTTCCGGAAACCTGCTTGTTCAGAAGTTAGACATCTTTCTAGGGTTGGATTGATTCTTTCTTTTATTATTTTAGTGAAAAGTTTTGATATAACAGGACACAAAGAAATAGGGCGGTAATTTTCAATATTTCTTTTATCCCCCTTCTTTGGGAGTAAAATGATTTTAGTCCTTTTCCAGTCATCTGGCACTTTTCCGGTCTCAAGAATTTTATTAAATAGTTGGCATAGTTCTCTTGAAAGGACCTCTCCACCTGCTTTCAACTGTTCATTTGTTATTCCATCGGGACCCGGGCTCTTTCTTATTTTAAGGGACTTCACAGCCCTCTCTAATTCAGAGAACAGTACACCAGGAACTTCTGCAGATGTTTCTCGTCCTTCTCTTCCACTTGATATTGGTGTCTTATCTGTATAAAGTTCTGCAAAAAAGTTTGTCGCCTCTGTCACTATTTCTTGCCTCTTGGTTAAGGGATTTCCTTCTTTGCTGTGGAGTGAATATTGCCAATATTTGCCTGGGGACAACTCTTTCTTCAGCTGGTGAAGAGATTTGCTAGTTTCCAGGGTTTCCATCACCACTCTCTTTTCATAGTCTTTGAGATCCTCTTTGATTTTGCCCTTGATAATTCTGTTAAGGGATGACAGTCTCTCTTGCTCCTCGGGACTCTTCTCTTGTTTTGTTTTAAGTGCGGCTTTTTCTCTCATTAGATTTATTGTGTCGACCGAGAGTTTACTTCGTGGGGGTTTCTGCCGAGTTGTTAACGCTCTGTTTGTCTGTTCGATTGCTTTGATTATATACTCATACTTTCCTTGGACAGTACAGCTTGTTTCTTTCTGTTCTTCCAGCTTACTTTTTAAAATATTTTGGAAACTTGACATTTCTTCTTCGTTTTTAGTATCAAGGGTTCTGGTTTTCACCCGGAAGGGTCTCTTCTTTTCCATCCTACTGATGCAGAACTCTCCCCTGACCATCCTATGATCTGAGTCGAACGTTAGGTTCGCCAATACCTCGAGGTTGGTCACTACGTCGATGTGGTTCGTAAGGATAAAATCAATTTCGAATTTGTGATCCCGTGGTGATGACCATGTCCATTTCTCTTTGAGATGTTTGTTAAAATATGTGTTTGCTATTCTTAGTTGCTGGCTAAAAGCGAGATTTATCAGTTTCTCCCCTCCACTATTACGTTTGCCGCAAGTCCTACTACCCATAATGCCTTCTTCTCCATCTAGCCTTGAGCCAATTCTTCCATTAAAGTCGCCCATTAAGAATACGTAGTTATTCTTCCTTTTTAACCCGCCTAGAAGATCTTCTAGGTGAGAATAGAACATACATTTTTCTTCTTCTGTGGCATCCAGAGTGGGAGAGTAAACCTGAATAAGGGTTATCACTTTGCTTTTACCTATATTTACACTATGCCTTGCAATTCGATCACTGATTTCCTTGAACTCCACTATGTTTTCCTTTATCTTCGGATGAACTAGGAACCCAACTCCATAAAGCCCTCTTTGGGAGGAAGTGTGCATCAATAGTGTTCCATTTGGCCTCTCGGTTATAGAACACACCTTCCTTCTTACCTCTGCTAGCCCTATTATGTCCCATTTTATATTCTGTATAGCATGCTCTAATTCCACCATCTTTTCCTCGCCGAGTAAAGTCCTGACATTCCAAGTTCCTATATAAAAGGGATCAGAATTCAGTTTTTTCTTGATTTGCTAGCTATTAACACCATCTTTAATATCCCCTTGCGTTTGCTTGTCCTTAGATATCTGAACAGAGTCTTTGTTTGTATTTTGAAAAATTGTCTTATTCATATTGCAGCTTTGACTTCCTTCTCCTTCACTTTCTTTTTTAGAGCCTGTCTTTGGATAATAGCGCTCTAGACTGTTGGTTCTTAGCCTATTTCCGTGGGTACTATGCGCATGTCCTCTATTGTGTCTTTTCCGTGGTAATTTATTTGAAATAGAGGTATTGGGGGTTATTTCTTCTTTTAAAGTTTTTCCATTTTCCGGAGAGTTTTCCTGACTTCTTTGCCTTTTAGGCCTTTGTGTTCCTGATTCTAGCATCTCTAGAGTGACCAGCTCCCCTTCTATCAATAATTTGTCAAACCTATAAGAAACCCTAAGACCTTCTTTTTTATTTGCCAGGAAATATGGAAAAAGTTTTTCCCTTGTTCTTCTTACTTCAAATGGAAGATCTTCTTTTATTTTAATATGCTTACAAGAATCTACAGAACAAAGTAATTTTTTGCTCCTGAGGATATCATTCCTAAGGATAACAGAAGTGAGACATACCTTCACAATACTCTCTCTGATAAAATGAATTTTTTCTATATCGTACTTTCTTAATTCAATGTTAATGTCCCTACATAAGCTAATGAATCTATCAATAAAATCTTTATTATCTGAACATTCTAGGCCAATTATAATTAAATTTTTCCGAGTAGATTGCTCTGTTGACTTCTTTGAAAACTTATCAAAATCACATAATAATAATTAAAATAATGTAAATAAATATTTGGAAAGCAAAAGGAAACTAAAAAAACAGATTACATAAGTCTTAGGATAATCAAATTTTTCATATAATTATAATATATAGACTTTAATGAAGCTTCGGGTCAATTTGACCCAAGGTTAGTAACCAAGGGATATATATATATATATATATATATATATATAACTAACTCATTTTTAAAACAATTTAGGAATGCAGTGTAAACTACTTCTGAGAAATGTGCTTAGTAATGCAGCTCCTGACGGACTTTATTAATGTCACTTGGATTGCTAACTATAACAAAATTAATTCGTATTAGGGAACTTGCATTTTTTTTGTTATTATAACTAAAGCCTTCCTAAAGAATTGTTAGTTTACGCAAACCTAATAGAGTTATTTTAAAGGCAATACTCCGAGACCGTACTGCATATAATTACTGTACAGCTACGAACAAGATATCATAAATGCTAACTTCTTCTATATAGTTATTATCATTATGACTGAACTTAATGGAATGTAACTAACGTAGCTAACAAACTATAAAGACAAATTATCCATGAGCTGTTCTAGGAAAATGAACAGCTGTCTCATTATAATGGTTCCGATGATGAACAGTCTGTTACATTGTAGTCTCACAAATGACTTACAGAAGTAGATAAGTCTGGCTAAATTATAAACCCTTTCCTCTGCAATTCACATTTACACGCAATGCTTGGGAACAACTTTCAATTCCGGTAAAAGGTTTCTAAAAGTGTGCCCAATTTTCTTATTCGTGTAATTTATGTGAAATGCTTGTCAGATATTCAACTAACATGTACTTTATTTGGTCTATACTTTGTGATTCACCTTGCCAATCTTCTTATCATCCTATTCCTTTACTTACTTAATTAATATAACAAGAACATACTTGAGGAATTATAATTTTCCGTAATTAATAATTATGTTACAAATTTTGATTTAAAAGAAATCTTATAAAAACCATATTTATATGCATGCGATTGAATTTTAACGTCTCGTTTGGTAAAATGATTACTTTAAGTTATTTATCATGACCGGAAATAAAAATATACTTTTTTTTATCATTATAATCATTTAAGTTATAAAGTTAATTTATAAGGTTTATGAATAGTTTACCACTCTTTTCATGCTCTGATAAGAAATGAAAAATGTCATTTTCATTCCGGGACACACGTCCCTCAGGACTAATGTTGGGGTTGAAAGCATCAGGTCAAATCGATTTAAAACGAAATAAAACAGCTTGAATAGAAACATAACTAGGGATTAAGTGAAATTTGTAGGGATAAAAAGTAGGTAGATTAAGAGTCGGGACTTTCTTTAAGGTTTCTGGGTTGGTAGAATGGTGGACAAAGAGAAGTAAGGAATTGCTTGGCGAGGTTGCACGTGTGAGTTTTAGAATAATTCAGTACTGTAGGAAGGAATATAAAGATCGGAAGGACAAGGGCGGGTAGAACGGGAGGATTTAAATTTAAGTAGTTGAAATAAATAAGAATGTCTTTGGGATTGAATGGTAAAGGACCGAGACGAGGAAGTACTGGCGACGATGAACTGGAAATAGCCAATCCAACTTCTGGTAGAAATTCGATACATGGGAGTCTCAGGGGATCCCGAGGATAAAACGAATGAAACAGATCATGAGACGTTGGAGTTCTGCCTCCAGATCGCCAGAAAGTCCACCGTACACCAAACAACCATAGTTGAGAAGATATAGTCGACCGATGAGATATAGATGGTGTTGATCATCGGGGTTTCGGTCTTTTTTATTCAATAAAAACTACATTTTATAGTTCTAATATATTTATTAACGCCAAAGAGAGATCGATAAATGTTCTAAAACTCCCTTCATATTGTAAATGCTACAGTTTTTATACCCGTCGTTTTGTTGTTGTTGTTTTTTAATTCAGTTTTTCCCCCCTTTTTTTGAATAAGGGAATTGGAGAAAAACCAAAATTTATCTCTAGTTTGCGTTAAGTTTTTAGGCAATTCAAACTTGAAAGCCGAAGGAATTGCTGGTAGAAGATCATTGTCAAAGCTAATGATAAGAGCAATTATGAGAAAGCCCTGCAGACAATCCGATGTTATAATGGAACGAAATTAGACTCCCTCTTCACAGGAGCCTCTCTGGATCAGAGAGGGGACATGACAGATGATGGCTATGAAATTAAACTTATCGCCCCCCCTCCGCAGAATAAATGGTCATTTTTCAGAGTGACGTCCAAGGCCACAATGACCAGCCCGTTATGAGGGTCATAAATAATTTGCAGCCGCCCCCATAAACTTCCTTTTGGGATGCCAGATAGCTCGGATTCATCATCATTTTTGCTTGATGCTTTATGTGACTCTTTTCGATAAATGCTTTTGTTTGCCGTTCTAAAGAAAAACTTTCGTTACGATAAACATTAATTACTTCGATAAATTTGCGAAAATCATTTCGATATAAACCTTGTCCTTATGTTGAAGGTTTAATGAAGACTGCCGAAATCTGTTATCAACAATTATTTTGTTCACGGTCCCTCTGCTTCTCCCCCGTTAGCCACGGGCATTCTTCTAGTTGCCATACATTCTAAACATCCCTGAGAAAACAAGTATTTTATCCAGTGAGCCCATTACATAAAATTCTTCAAAATATCTACTTCTATCATTTATGTTCTTTCATATCATAACATATATTTCCACTTCATTTCACTAACAACCGACTTGTTTATGGTAATCATAAAATTTTGCCCATGAATCTGTCCCACCATAACAATTTCGAGATTGACTTAGTCCGAAATCATTTTTTTAATTACAGTATAGACTTAACATGGGGAAGTAAAGATTCAGGCCCCAAGTTTCAAATTTGAACTCTTTGTTCGTTTAGTTTTCCAATCTTCGAAATTAAGAAGCTAATAAGAACTAATTATTATGGCAAAGAAGTCAATACTAAGGGAACAGAAAGTTACCCATCGATTTTTCGGGAGCGAAGGAAATTTGATAAATTATATTAATAAGTTTAGGGGTCTGTCTCGAAAAAATATTATTATGAATTTATTTTACCAATCCAGAATTTAGGTAGGACATTATTCGATGTTCATCAATAACTATTATTACACTAATTTTATCAACAAGGCTAATGAAGTTACTTCATGTTAATTATCATATCTAGATGATAAATTGTTGCTTAAATATTTATTAAATCATGTATAGCCTTCATTCTGCTAATTAATTGCTCCCATTTTTTTATTATTGACGTCAAGTCCAAACCGTTAGCGAATAATTAAGTGTTGATTTCCTAATTGGGGGTTTTTATCTGTCAATATTAGTGAGATGTCGAAAGGTAAGGAATACCTGTTAGTCAATGTTTAATGGTCTTCTAGATATTTCTACTTCATTTTTTTGATAACAGATGTTTCGGTGGAAATTCTGCCGATATAATCTAAATTTCTTCGAGAATGAAATATTCTCTGAAGAAAATCCGGTCATATTTAAAAGATTATAAAAACATCTAGTCTACTAAATATACACCCTATAAAATGCTTTGACGTCACTTGTTATTAATATGGACTAGTGTTGTCAATGAAGATGAAGTTCTAACATAAATTTTTCGATGAAAAGTCTGAATGGCTTAAATAGAAAGTTTATAATCATGTTTTATAGAGTGGTCCCTCGCAGCAGGATGGCTAGTACTCCTGACTACCACGTCGATAGTAGATGTGGGTTCGAAATCTGTTAGAGGCAGGTTCACTTTGCTTAAGCGACGGAGTTACCGCAAAAAAAAAGTCTTTAAGCCATGGATATTTTAAATTTTAAGTTTAGAACACTGCAGATAGAAAAAATAGTGCAACGGCCAGCTTCCATTTTTTTTTCACTAGGTGCAAAAACGAGTTTGTTGGTGTAGACATCTTCACGGGCCACCAGGTTTTCATAAATACAACTGCTTTAAAAATTTAAAACGTTTTTCTTTGCTACAGTATCTTTTTAGTTCCTAACCATCTTATTGAATTATTTTATTTAACAATAAAGAAAATGAATCTGATATGCCGTTAAAAATGATAATTTTTGTTTCAGGTATACATCAATGATTTTTTTTTAATCACTGGCTTTCCAGTCCCCCCGTTATCTTTTGGCTAGGACTAAGTGATCCAGGTAAGCTACGAATCCTAATAGCACAAATTCGCTGCTAAGCAAACTATTATTGACTTTGTAACAAGAAAAAGAAAGACCAACCTTTGCTGATAGTGATTTATTCACGTTTAAATTAGCCTTTTAAGTGCTTTGTCAAATCGTCGGTGCTTTTTAGCATTAATATGCATATTAATGCATATTATTAAGCATGCTTTAGCGATGACTAAACTGAAAAAAAGCGTTACAAAAGAGCGTAACAAAAAAGTGTCACGAAAAAGTGCCCGCAAATAAGTTTATCAGGGTGCCACTGTCACATAAGACGCCTGGGAGAATTGTTTAAATGGGATTGGAAAGATAAAGTAAGATCTTACGGATTAGAATAGTAAGGCAATCTAAAATGGAACATTTGGAAACGGATTTTAGCAAGATCATGGACAAAGAAGATGTTATGGTCATTGTAAAGGGTGTATTTGAAAACATAGAAAGATGTAGTTTCAATGTTGTGGAGAGCTCTAGACAGAGATGCCTGTATTATGTTGATGTTTTTTGCAGATCCTGTATTATGTTGGTGCCAGAGTTGGAGTCCTTATGTCTTTATAGGTCGGATGATTGTTTCGTGTATTGTAATTTTGTTCTGCGACGATCTTTTAGATGAGGGTCCAATGACGACACAACATAGCAAGATAAAATGTTTTTGTGTTCTTTTTATAATTTTTGTTGAGCCTCAAAGACTGTTGATGTGACTTCGCAAGTGAATGTGCATTTTTTACATAAATATAATTTATAATCAGTGGAAGTTGGCTTTTCTTTTTCTTGCCAAGATGAAAACCTTCAACAACCAGCACGCTATGTATTTTCTATACTTATTTAAATTCTAGCTATCGAGTATTGATATTAGAATTTAATAAAATTTTTACTTCACATAGTTTAAAAAAAAAAGAAAAGTGAAAACAATAAAAACATTAATATCGAAAATCAGGACGAACAATGACATGGTATTCTAATATTGATAGAAAGTCCAGCTTTGGATTGGGGTGCCAGCGGCTCAGAGGGTTGGTATTGATATCCACTCCAAATGGAACTCATCAAAAATTGAATACTCCAGTGGGAGGTCGAAGCAGGATACAATGTGACAATACAATGGGAGACAGAATTATCAGAGCTCGAATATCGGCCAGTTTCGGGTCGGCTGTGTATATCCAGATTATTAGTATCGATTCTCCTCTCAAAATATTATTCTGGGCATTTGAAATATTTCTGGATTGATATGTTATTAATTCTGATGTTGTAGGCCGTAAATATTTGATATTATATTGATAAATGGGCGCATTTCTCACTAAGGCAACAAATGCGATTAACTAATAACAATACAATAAATCTAGCTCATTTCATTTTTGATCCAACTTAATCATTTAAAAATTTATAGTTAATGGATGTACAAGATCCTAAGTTTTGCAGCTATTTTTGTAAACGGAAACTCTTAGGATTACGGGTCACGAAAACGGTAACTCCTGATGCATCGAATTTGCATTTTATTTCAACTAATCTTTTTCATTAGTTTGGCAAGAAACCTACCGACATATTTGAAGCCGGCGCAAGGAAATTAAATACCTTGAGGGTCCCAGGCATTTTACTCACCGTTTAGGGAAATAAATGAACCCAATTTTTATCTCAAAGCTTGTTTATTAGATCATACAGGTAACATCGTGAAGGAGTGACATCGCCGTCGTAGCGAATCACTTAGAAATATAAATGTATAGAGCTCCAAAACCGGAACCGGACTATTTACGAGAAGCCACCCATGTCATCTATGATTAAAGAGGAATCTGTTTATTGCAAGCCTTTCATTGAAAGCAACCTACTCAAAGTAAACGATATTCGAACCCAAGTTTCTAAGAATCTCCAAATTACATAGTCCAAGGAATGCTCTTGTAGTGCCACTATTTATACTTACTTCTTCTTGGGTTGTTCGACCTTTTGAAGGGCAATTGTTACTGTTTCAAGATTTACTTTAACACTCTACGCAATTATTATTTTTTTTATTTTTATTTTTTTTACGGCGCATCTACTTCTAGGTCATTAGCTCCGACAACCAGGGTGCAGCGAGGAATTTTCCCAGCGAGCCTTGAGATGAGAAAATTCCTGCCGGAGGTGGGAATCGAACCCACCATCTCCCGCTTATGAATCCAGCGCGCTAGCCACTAGACTACGGGAGACCCCTCGCAATTATTATTATACGCAATTTAAACCAGGCTTATGTCAAATTTAATGTATTGTATTTTAAAATTATCAGATTTATTATACCTCAATAATAAGGAATAAAATTTGCATTTGAAAGAAAAAAGGTGGATTTATAAAAGAATGGAATAAATCTCAATTTAAGCCAAAAGTTATATATATATATATATATATATATATATATATATATATATATATATACACTATATTCATATGAGGTGCCTAGTAAATAGAAGATGGATGAGGAGCTAAATGAATTTTAATTCTTGCAGCGTGGCTTACTTACAAATTTGATCAAATTCACTGATATCATACTCAATAAAGCAAACGTAATATTCTGGAATTAGAATGTCTTACGTTCTATTTTAGTACTTTGCGTAATATGTAATGAATCAATAAATGCATTTCTTACTTACGCGTTACTGGTATGATCTTAAGGAATTGAACTATGCATTAGGGTTCGGATATATTTCGAAGCCGTCATCATAAATACTGCTGAGGCGTGGGTTGGGGAATATTATTTGAACAGCGGCCGACACGTGGCCTAGACACAATGGAACAACGCAGTAAAGGGTGGGTTCCACTAATGAGTTCCAGTTGCACCCTTGTAAAGATGGGTTGGAAAGTAGTGGATATTATTGCTGTTTTTTTTTCTTCAGTGTCCCTTTTTGGGGTGCTGATGTCGAAATTTAACTTATATTTCTTTCTTTGCTTTATTGGGAGGAAATACGCGTCTGACCGCGAACAAGTAGGTTCCTATCTGGGACAGTCAATTTTCCAAGCGGATATATATCTCAAATATATAGAATTATCGAGTAATGCGCGGGAGGCCAATAAAACTACGCCACACACTTCTATCTATAATAATATAATAAATCTTTTATTTTGACTTCCCTACACGTTCCGCTCCATTTTGGCGCCCCTTCAGGGGAATGTACTTAAAACATAACTTCAGCCTCAACTTAAGGAGGAGAACCTTCCACTAGCAGGGCCACATCTATACTGGTCAGTGACTGAACGAATCCAATATGGTTTCAAATAGTCAGCTGATCAATAATCGATCTGTCATATCTTTAAAATTGATTTTAATTTCCAGATGAAATATAGTCCTATGACATGTTTTTTTACACCTTTTTCCTATTTTTTATCAAATAAATTAATGAAAATATTACTAAGATGCTCTATTTCCGTTTTTGTTATTTATCACTTTCTTTCTGTTTTTAATTATGTGTATGTTTCCTTTAATCTTTCTTTTCATTCTATTTCTTTCTTTCCCTA
Source organism: Gonocerus acuteangulatus (assembly GCA_946811695.1). NCBI lineage: Eukaryota > Metazoa > Arthropoda > Insecta > Hemiptera > Coreidae > Gonocerus > Gonocerus acuteangulatus. The sequence goes on along the minus strand of OX328123.1, from coordinate 49,580,325 downwards.
ATATTCTAATGTTTTCAACATCAAAATCATGGCCATATTTTATATTATGATAAGTTATTTTCTCCATTATCAATATTTTGAGCATGTTGTTTAATACGTTTTCGAAGTAGGTGTTCCGATTCTCCTAATCGATTTTTATATATTGTACTTAGTTTACTTTAATTTCACCCGGTTCTTAATGTAACTGAAACTATTTTTAATTTTGTTATCATACTTCCAGGCGATCTTCCCGATCCCTTTTCAAATTTATCTGATTTTGTTTGATGTCAAAATTTAACTTATATTCCTTTGTTTGCTTTATTGGGAGGAAATACGCGTCTGACCACGAACAAGCAGGTTCTAATCTAGGGCAGTCAATTTTCCAAACGGATATATATCTCAAATATTTTACGATCCCCCATTAATTCCTTTAAATAAAACGACTGTAATTCGGCTCCCTCGTAAAATTAGCTAAGACTTTTTTAGGCAGTTCACATCCTAAATATGTAAAGATAAGTTCAGACCTAATTAAAACATTCACCGAGCCATCAAAGAATCACCCTTTCCAGTACTTAGTCTTTGGACTCACATTTTTAGGGGCTTGTTTGTTGATCTCATAATATAAACCAGGACTTGATATTTATGGAGCAAATGGATGAAGAGTACATCATTATTTATTCGTAATCGAAAAAATGATAAGAAAAATTTGCGTTATGGAGGAGCAGAAATTCTAAGAAAAAGTATCAACCCTATTCTGACTAGAAAAGGTTGGTAACTTATATATAACCCATCCTAAAAATCGTTGTTACGTACAAATATGCGTTAAAATTCAAATAATGCCAATAAACTAAGGTATGTTTTTATTATGAATCGGTCCTGTTCCTGGGTTCTATATCAGAGAAGATAGGAATTGGCCGAAGAATTGATCTTTGTTCATGAAAACTAAGGATTGAAATTTTATAAAGTTAATGTAAACGGAGGTGTAAACTAGGTACTTGTTCAGCCTGATGTCCAAACTGATGTCTGGGTTGGTATACGAAACCTCCTCTTGAAAGGGCGTCAGAGATTGAAAACATCCTTTGATATTTGTTTGATTCATTGCTTTTTCAACCATTATTAAACAGATACATCAGGTTTTTCCTTAACCAAATCAAACCATATCGGTGAATACAAAGTATTTTCTTTGCAGGAAAGAGGAATGAAAAACACAATACAAAAGCAAACCTCAATAAAATTACCTAGTACAATACAAACATTATAATGTCGCCTTTGAAAGGGTTTGAAACAGGATTCTAAAAGCAAACTCTGTTAGGATTGATTTCTGATCCGGAACCGAGTTCCTTTGATGAAAGGGCAAACATTGAGAGGGCTCTAATCAATCAGAGGTTGAAGGGCTCAATGCCTGATTAATTATAATTATTGAACTCTCACAATCAACCATCGGATCGTTTCGGACAAAAGACCTTTTGTATTTTTTATCCACCCAATCGTATTATTAGGCACCAGACAACTCACTATTCGCTTATATAAGCTAAATAAGAAGATGCTAAAATAAATCACTTTTTGAAAAGAATTCGAATAAAGGTTACAACTTACTTTTCGCTCCAATGATGAAATCACCACTCCAATACAATATTAATCTCCACCAAGAAGGGGTAGACTTCATTCACTCGCATTGCAAGTCTCGTTTTAAATGAAATATTACATTCGAATAGAACCGCTCTAGTCAATACAAATTATCATTCAAATAAATCATTTTTGTTCAATAACAATTTTCATCCGAGTGAATCATTTTTATTCAATAGCCATTTATATTAAAAAAAATCATTTGTATTCAATATGATTAAAAAATATGCTATTTTAGTAATTGAATGACTGAATAACGAATAAAAATATTATTCATTATTCTCAATGAAATAATAGTTTTATTTAACAGTCATTATTTATTATTAATGAATTATTTTTGCCTGGCGGCCACAATACTTTTTCAATAAAAGGACGTGTTTGATTCTTAATCTGGCAATCAATACGCCAGTACTCAAGTCTTAAGTTTTTATTTCTTTTGTTTTAAGTAAAAAACTAGTGACATTTGTAAAATACTTTGAAGGATATTTTTTTTTTGTTTTTGATTTATGTGTTTAATGGCGTATCAACACTTCGGCTATCAACACCGGGCTATCTATAGGTTGACGCTCTTTTATAATGGTAACAGCTCGTGGTCGGTCACCCATTCAGGAAGTGATTAGTGATCAATGGGAATCGGTGCACTCAACATTGCTATGGCCGTTGGCTTTGAAGTAATTATTCCTAAATTAGTGAAATACCTTGAAGAACATTATTCCTAAATTCCTACAATCAGAGAGGAGATTGTTTCCCCACAGTGAAGCGTGCTATTGGGTTAATAAGTTGCAAATCTAGATAGTCCATTCCGGGTCGATATTGACCTGCTACTCGCCTTGACCTAATAAAAATCACGAAATACTTGGTATTCAGAACTACTGCTAAAATGTTTGATGAGATTTTCTCTTACAAACCTGATAAGAAATTAAATTCATTTAGACGTGATGTTATTATGTTAACTTATAATAAGAAATGAAGTACTATAGAAGTAAAAGAAAGTTCGTCCCGCAAAGTCTTCTTATACTTTGCTCATTCATTTTGTCGCAAAAAACTACGGGGTTGTGATTACTAGAGCTTTTGTTTGGTCAAATATTACGGTAATAACCTCTAAATGTTTCATTGTTTACATGACTGTGGCCTTAGTATTGGTTACAGATTACAGTCTAAAAGTAATACTTCATGAACACTAGTTTGTATAAAAAGTATTAACTTAGCAATAAGTAATTTATATATTTTTCCTTACTTTCTTTTTTAATATATATTGATTATTTTCACAAACTAACTTTCCCATTAGTTTTGAAATGTTTGCTGTTTTCATGGAAAGGATACCAAACATACGTCCACCACATGACCTATATTTTAGTAGGGAGTTAAACAACTAGCTCTAATCGACAGATTTTTCTCATTGATAAGCTCGTTTGTTAATAAAGATGTATATATTTAAATCAGGGTACCTTGTATGGAAAATAGTAGAAGATTTGAAATTTTGTTTTAAAATGCCAAGGGCATTTTCTATACGAGATAAAACTATGGGGATTAGCTAATCCAACAACATTATCCAACATATTCTATCCAAAATCCCAATTTTGTCCACGATTTAGCCAAATCCCGATTCCTGGCCTTTTTATCTAAACTCCCAGGCCAACCCAAATTTTTTAACTAGCTCCTGAAAATAGTGTATATAGTTGGATCAAGTTTGTATTAAAACAAGAAATGATCAGAACTTTCATTGGCAGTAGCAGTATTTCCTGCCTTTACCCATCATCTCATCCAGAGTGAATGAATGAATGAATGAAAAGTTTTATTCTTATTCCGGGACAGAAGTCCCATAGGAATAATTTTGAAATTACAAAATAATTTTGAATTTTACGTATAAACTTAAAAACTTATAAATGCTATCAGTATCAGTATATAGTGTACAGCTTCAATATAGACTAGGGGTTGGGTGAAACTTGGAGGGATAGAAGGTGGTGGAAGAGTCGGGATTTAAAGGTTTCAAGGTTGGTAGAATGGCGGACAGACAGAGGTAAGGAAGTCCATAGCGAGGTGGCACGGGTGACGAATGATTTTTCGAATATTGCTGTTCGGTGGGAAGGAATATAAAGATCGGAAGGACGAGATCGGGTGTTACGGGAGTGAACCGAGGATTTAAATTTAAGAAGTTGAAAAATATAAGAAGGTCTACGGGATTGAATTATTTGGTAAAGGACTGAGCCGAGGAAGTACTGACGACGATAAAGAGGGAATAGCCAATTTAGCTCCTGGTAGAAATGTGATATGTGGGAGTCTCTGGGGATCCCGAGGATAAAACGAATGAAACAGTTCATGAGGCGTTTGAGTTTTGCCTCGAGATCGCCAGAAAGTCCATTTGTTGCGATTGTTTGACAAAATGAGTGTTGCGATTGTTTGACAAAATTTACTTATTGTGGATATTGCAGATTGTAAATTTTCAATAGATGTATATATATACGTTTTGGCTTCAATTGCCGTCTAGTGATGTAGAGACATACATACGGATCTTCCTCTTCTTATAGCCCAGATAAAGGTTTGAAATTCAAATTGGTCAGGCCTATATCAAATAAAACCTATTTCATAGCAAAATATACAAAAAGTAGGTTTTTAAACTATAAAGACTGATTCCTGACAATCTCCGCCCGATAATAGCTTATTTTTTTTTATTTGACGGCGCATTTGCTTAGAGGATCTTAGTGCTAGTATTATTATCTTAAGGGAAATGCGTCGCACATTTCTATCAGGAGTTTAATTGGCTGTGTAATAAAATGGTTCTTGGGGAATGATGTGAACATTCCATCGATGATGTGCTCCTTCATAGGACTCCAATTACCCCTCGTCTTAGTCCCGGACATAGAGAATGAATGAGGAGGTCATGCGTGACCCTTGATGTCACTCATATCCCCAGGAATCGGGAGCTATTCCATCCGCTAACGGTATGTCATAGTACTACCGCTAAGCCTTTATTCTCTCTCCTTAGGTTTTTCACTTTTCATTTACACTTTCACTCTTTCCGAGATTCCAGATCAATTTTTGGCATTCCGATAGCTTGACAGATTGACTGGAAGAATATATTGTTTCCAAACTAAAAAATTCAAAATTAAAATTAACAGAGAAGCACACTACATTACAGGATGCTAAGGAACCCACACCTTTATTAGTCAAATACGATCAGGGCTGTAGGTCAGTGACTTTACACTATTCGGTGATAGTCACATTGCATTTAACATATTTTGTAAATTTTCTCACTTACCAACTTATACTCTGTGACAATCGATATATTATGGTATGTAGTGAACTTTTTGACTATGATGCAATTTATAGATGAGGGCCTATCTGTAAAACGGAGCTACTATATTCGGATGTTAAGAGCGAGCAAGCTAATTTTTGCGGGAATATCTTCGGAATTGAGGTATAAGTTCAAAACTTCTTTCGCTCATAACTCAAATAGTATTAATGTCAGAGACCTTCCCAAGGCGTCTAAATATTTGAAATAAAAGTTCCTATAATGTTACATTATTCTAAAGTTGATTCGTGAATGATCAAGATTCCTATAGGTATAAAAACAAGGCCAGAAAATATACATTTTTATGTTTCTTAAAATAATGGATAACATTAAGTAAGGATTTTAATACTTTATAACCAGAAATGTTGGCTTTGTATTACCTCATTCTTTGTGTTCAAGTCTATGGTCTTGAATATTGCGCCAAATTTGTAGCTGTCATCTCCCAGGAGCTCTGTTAACACATTCACTGCCCATCAAAATTTTAAAACTTCCTCAGGAGCCAACTATTTTTTTTCTTATTTTCATTAATAAATAGCTAATAGTATAAAGCATTATGAGTTAAAATGCATTTCTAATGACGCTAACATCCGGTTTGAAGCACGCCCCGGGAGCCGGGGCGAGAGCACCGTGCGAAGTCTCACCCCGGTAGCCGGGGCGTGGGCACCAACTCGAGTCTCACACAGTTACCTGAAATGGTTCGTATCATTGTCTTTGTTGGGAAATCTATTGTACAAATGCCAATAAAGTGATATTATACTTATGCCCAAGTTAATATAATATGCTTTTATTGTATAAATAAACACGCGATGTAGGTGTAATTTATTTTGCATTATTATTTAATTTTATTTATTTTCAATTTTCCTAATTTATTAATAAAACCTATAACTATTTTTCATTATCTACCTTCTGCTCCTAATATCTTACTAACTAACATACTATTCTAATTATTGATTCCTATACTTATACTAACAATTCTTACTTATAGTTACGAAATTGCAATATCAATTTTTTCGATTTCTAATTTACGTTCTAAAATTATGTCATGGATTTCCTGAAAATAAAGCGGTTTTCTCTAAAAATATAAAATGACTACTGAACATTCAATAAAAAAAAAAGTAAAATACCTTTTTCTGAACTTTTCGTTTTTAGGGTGATGCCCGAAAATCGTATCAGAATATTTTATTAGTATTTTTCTAAATTCTTTCTTCCATTTTTGTAATTTAATGACGTAAATACTCATAATTTCGTATCTGAAGAAACAGGAGAGGAGATACTACTTTCCGTTGGGCTACGGTGACTTGTCGGCCCGAAAGTGGGAGACACTTTTCGGCCGACAAGTCAACGTAGCTTCACTTTCCGTAAATCGATTTTTAGTAAACTGAGAAATATATTATAAAGAAGACATTAAAACGAATAATTATTCATTTAATTAAACCAGAATTAAAACAATGGGATCTGTTATAACTGTTATGAAGAGAATTTTTTCTTACGTAAATATTATACAAAATGACAACCTTAAATAAAATCCATGACCGCTGTTGTTTTTTTCCACTACGTCCAGACATTCTAGGATCTAAAGAACAATGTTTCACAATAATTAACTCTACTGAATAATTATAAAAAGGTTTTACACGTTTAATTTATTGTTATTGGATACTCGCGTAAATATTGAAGAAATTGTCGTAAAAAAGTAATTTCTTCAGGAACCAATGATATTTTTACAATACTTGTTCACTTACCAATGCATAGAAACAATCTAAACCCTTCTGTGAGATGTCCAGCCTGTGTTAGAGCAATAAAACGGGAGGTAGGAGGACGCCCCGGGAGCCGGGGCGAGGGCACCCGGCGAAGGTATAGCTCGCCCCGGCTCCCGGGGCGTGGGCAATGAACGCGTTATCAACGTTCTGTCTTATATGGCTGTCTAACAGTATATGCTTAGTATTAAATTCAGAGTTACTTTAGTTGCCTTAATTATGAAGGCCCGAAGAAGATTATTCTTAAAAAAATTGTTTTGATCTACGCAGTAATTATTACTATAAGTATTGATATTTTAAACTGATTATCTGGTTTAGATCATGCTTTCCTTTCTACCAATTCCTTACGCATGGTTCATTGTATCAAACATATTTTCTCTAGGATTGCAGAAACCTTTATCAGACCTTAACGAGGGAAACTTAGAGATTCTCTGAGTCTGTTGATGAATACTGTCTATTTGTACCGAAATAAGCTATGTGCCTCAATCCAATATCAATTATTATTACCAGTAATTTTCCTACTTCGAAAGGCCCTACGCAGATATTTTACGTTTACTTAGTCACTTATCAGGTGGAAAGTCAACAAATAAAATACGTGGATTAATAAAAGAGATTAATGATCCCAGTTCAACTAGTTTTACGCCTTTCGTGCCTCATCAGGAGATAAAACTGAATATATTTACAGCCACAGAAGGCCAGACAACCTTCCAATATCTGAGCCACTTCATGGCGTGGTTTTGATTTTTATAGGCTCATCTTCCTATAAACAGTTGTTTTTTTTTTTTTGTTTTTTTTTACGCAAAGGCTGATGAGAATGAACAGTTTATACAACGAAATTAATTTAATTAGGTTTATTCACTATTTTAGTATATGCAGGCTTTTCCTAAAATTAAAACAGCTATAAAAGTTGTTGAATGTTTTTAAACTAGAAAATTAGTTCGTAAAGTTCCTACTTTTTAGCACTTTCCTCCGAAGGAAAGTAGCTATTGAGGTTGGACTCATGACGGAATTTTTGAAAAATTCAGCTGAATTGTAAAAATCAGCTGAATCGGTCAATCGGAAAGGGGGGTTTACTTTGTAATATATTTCAATAGAAAAGCCACACATAGGTTCACAAAGGCGCCGCAAGGAGCGCTAGAGGGACTGTATCCGGTTCCTGCGTTAGATCAAAATACGATAATATGAGGTTTTTTGTATTTATTACGTAGTGTAGTAGGTACCATGTGTAAACATAACTCTGGAAGCAAATTAATAATTTATCAGTTACTCGTTACAAAATTAAAAGAGAACTATTCATGTTTTTATTTTGTTTATGTAGGATATTTTAAGCAAATTGTTCTGGAAAGCAGTCTACACTACCCAAATTCTGAGGAAAGTGCTTAGTTATGCATCTCCTGCGTGACGGACTTATTATAGTTGTTCGAAGAAATGTTAATTTAAGGTCTATAGAAAAAGAAGTGTTTTGTAGCCGTTTAGATTTATTTGTTCTATCTCCTTTATTATAATTGTTTATTTTTAGAAATTATTTCTTTCCTAGCAGCCTCTGTAGTGTCTCTTAGTGAACAATGCAGCTCAATTTTTATGATTACTAAAAAATTAATAGGAAATGTTCAGGAAAAGTTCCAACGTGTGTTTTTGATTCGAATGATATGAACGCGTGGAAGCTGTAGCTGTATTAGACAAAGTAATTACAATGGAGAAAACAGCTAATATCAGCTGACGTATCCTTGTCAACCTTGAAAACAAACGAATATCACAAATAGTATACTATCTACTAATGCATGAAGGGGTCTCCCGTGGTCTAGTGGTTAGCGCCTTAGACTCATAAGCGGCAGGTGGTGGGTTCGATCTCCACTGGCAGGAATTTTCTCATCTCAGGGCTCGCTGAGAAAATTCCTGACTGCACCCTGGATGACGGTGCTAATGGCCTAGTTGTCGAAGCACCGTAAAAAAAAAATAAAAAAAAAAAAAAATTATTCATTTAAATTTTAATGTCCATTATTATTAACTAAGAGTGTTAGGACGGTATATCTATAGGTTACCGTTACCACCCTTTTCTAGCCAGGATTGGGCTGATGCCTTTTCTTTTTTCTAAAGTAAAGCCACCTAATGAGATTCTGCTGTTAAAAGAAAAAATTCTCTTTTCTTTTTTTCTTTTCATGTTTTTATTCATTCCTAATGGCTGGGAATAATGAGATCTCCCCATCTCGCTAGAATTATGTCATAAACGTCAACAATCTTCCCTGTAGGATGTCGTTTTTTTCTTGCTTTTACTATGGTACACCCGATGATTAATGATATGCAATATCAAAAGATATTACAGTGTGCCCGTTTCAGAATTCAAGTTTTTCTCTCTTTTCTTCTTTTAATGATTATTCATAAACATTATTAATTATTCTTTTAATGCTAGCATAAAAAATTACAAATTACAGCAACAAAACTAAAAATATTTTGAGCTAATGCATAATTGATAAGCTATAAAGTTATTTATAGGAAAAGGGAGCTAATTTTGATATAAAATTAATTATGGTTAATTCCGTTAATTTCTTTTTGCCTTTAAATATGAAGTCGTTATTACAATAGGACACCGTAACCCAATAACAAAAAATCAATTGTTATTATATAATTTCAGTCGGTAACATGTATCGCACTAGTCCAATCTTAAAAGCTGATGCTAAAAAAAAAAATACATTCACGTCTGTAAAGACTAAATATTAAGAGTTATTTTATTTTAATAATTTTCCAATTCAAATATATTACTCAATAACCGCAGGCAAGAATGGAGTTAGTGATCTTACATGCCATTACTCTAAAAAATAATATGATTTAAATTTCCGTGTGTGTATCGATTTCACATTGGAACAATATAGGGGTAAGTATATGAACCTTCTCGCCCCTTATTGGAATAATTTCACCGTACGCTGAGTCTAAATCATATTTACATGGAAAGCAATGCTAACCCCGCTCCATCTCGACCTACTCAATATTCCTATATATTTGCCTTTCCAATTTCTACCTTGGGCACAATATATTTTAAATATTGATTTTGATTCTTGGCCCTGGCTTATGCTAGAAAATTAGACAGGATTTACCTGCCTTCTAGTGATATGTTATTCATCAGGGCAATATTCGTGGTGGAAATTACTTTAAGCTGCCGTATGAATGTGTTCATAGATCGTCAATAAAGTCATAGTTGGGTCATAAAACCGTTTTGCTTGATTTTCAACCCACGTCTGGGCTAGGTCAAGGAAAGAAACTATCCCAAAGGAAGTTCCTACATTACTCGACCAATGATCTAGCAACATAATAATAATTGTAAACATCTGTTAAAATTGCAAGCTAATAGGTTTTGGCCATTGGGATTTTTTTCCTACCGATAAGTCATGACTTTAATTCATTAACAAAAGAATTATAAAAAATACTTTATGCATTTTATAAAAGTCAAGTAAATATATATATATATATTAATATATATTATATTAATAAATGATAGAATATCAAACCGAAGTGCAGCAATTTCAAACCCATTTTTTTCTTCTTTTTTTTTAATGTAGCTTTATTGAAATATTATGACGGATCCTTGACTTTTTTCATCTTGACGGTACTCTTTGGACTTCCGTTTCTATATCACTGTTGTTTTAGTTTCAATTTACAGGAATGAAGATACAATGTCTCGTTTTATTCAAAAACGGGAAAACATAATTGTGGGTTGGCTGTCACAAAACTTTCTCTTCAAAGTATTCTCTAGATCTTACCATAAACTGCATGAAATAACGAGTGCTGATCAACTATCCCGTCTTTTATTTTGTCATGAGGAAGTTCTACGCCGAGTTTCAAACATTCTGGCCACTTTAGTGTATGTAAAAATATTTGTTTCAGTACAGACAGTATATAAATAATTATTAATTTATAGGAACCTGCCGTAGAATAACACTGAGCACATTATCTCCCTAATATGCATTATGGTCAAGATCTAATACCTCTACAGTATCTGCTTTTATATTAGTGACAGTGTATAAAATCAATGAAGCGAACGTTTAAAAACATTTAAAAATTTCATTAGGGACACAAAATAGCTCAAATTCCTTCGAACATTTAATATCCGAGTTACCAATTCAAGAACTATTATTAGGCTATGCTATATTTTTGTGTAATGATCCAATTTCAGTTAAAAAGTACGCCTTTTCTCTATATCGCGAGTTGTTGACGCTTGGTTAATGCGCATCCAACGTTTTTTTTTTTTATATATGGATGACTCTATGTGCTTATAAATTTAATAATGTACAGCTAAGTACACAACGCTAATGGAATATGTTTGTCTCACTAAACAATATAAAAATGTTTAAACATATAGTATGTATGAAAAAAGGATATTAATGCGTTAATTCATTGGAATATTACATAAAATGAATTATTTTCACTTCAAGGGATATTCTCTCGAGAATGCGAGGAAGAATAATATCTAAGAAAGCTGCTTGTGACTTACCCGTCAGAACAATAATCTCATTTCTGCTGACACTTTCAGAAATGTATTATTCCACTCTAGAGAACTAATATGACCAGACTTTATTCTTTTCCACAATCCTAGCATCTTGACAAAGATATAATTTAGCTATATTCTAGTGCGCTAAATGTGTGACAATATAGTAATTACAATAACAACAAGATATTTTCATGTGCAGTTAGTATCGAATACGTACATATCGTCGATACAAATCCAAAGTATCGAATGTAAAAATCACCACTTTTCAGAGTGGAAAAGCATTTATTCATAACTTTTTTTTTGGACAGTCAAATATTCGGCAGATTTGACCTTTTGATAGTGGAATACTTCCCCTTTAATAGAGTGCTCTAAGATTCAAGAATTTGCCGTACATAAGTCCAGCAGAAATTAGTAAAGATTGACTATGAAAGATGCATTTTTTCACATTCGTTACTTTGGATTTGTATCGACGATATCATCGATACAAATCCAAAGTAGCGAATTTGAAAAGTGGTTTGGTACCTGAGATATGAATCTATTTATATTTTATCCTATGATATATTTTAATTGGACTTAATGCACATTCGTTAGTTTCTGTAATTAATGCATTAACTTACATAAAAAGGCGTTTTTTCACATACGATACATTCCATTTGTATCGATGATATGAAAACCTTGTTCGCAAGCCTTAAAACGATGAGGTATAAAATTATAATCAATTCGATAAACATTAAAAGCTTCTTGCAATAGTAGGTAACTAAATATAATTGATTATTTTTAAAAATTGCGGAAGATCAAAATAAATTAACCACCGAAGTTTGTATAATTTATCGAGATGAAAGTTCCACATTTTATAATATATATTTAAAAAAAAAGTAAAAAGCAGTTTCCTGTATTTCTTAATATTACTGTATGCTCATTAATAATTTCTCAGAACTCAAGTAAAATAATTCATTTTGTTTAAGAATAAAATAATAACAGCAAGAAGCCATGGGCGTATATAAGGACCTACTCGGGGGCTGAGGGGGCTGCAGCCCCCCGAAATTTTTATTTCATCGGTAAAAATGTGCCATAAAACCCTTAAAAAAATGAATTAAATAAGATCACTTAGTTCTGAAAAAATATTCAGCTTACTATTTCAACTTTTAGATTGCTAGTATTTCATATCCCGGAAATGCTTCCAGCCCCCTCCCTCCGAAATTATGTCCTATATATAGCCATACAAGAAGTGCTATAAAGAAAGAAGTGATTCACAGATAATGTGAAATACCAACAGATTCATATAGGTTTTCTTATAAATAGTCCTGACAGATATAGCATCCAATCTTGATGAAATTCTCTCTATTATTTTTATCAAGGTTTTTGCTTGATTCGTATTATTATTTTCGATCAATAGCTAGACTATCTTTTTGACTCTCGTCGTAAGAAGATCATGTACTTAGATAACAGGAAGATAAGTTCTCGAATTTATCCTGACATTAATCCTGAAGTATGTATTTTCAGTTTTGGGTGTCAATCAATTACTTGTTCTTTGGATATTATAAATTGAAATGGCCTTCTAATTAAAATATTCAAATTTCTTTACTTGTTATTGGTTATTATATGTGTAATTACTACGTACAAAATCCTTAGAAACTTTTGTTGAGAACATCAGCTGCCAAAGCCATCTTTTGAAATTTTAGATTAATTTAGAATTAAAAAAAAAATATTTTATTCTAAAATAAAAGATCAGGGATATATGTGGATGGTATTGTTGTTTTCTCATTCCCTGGAATATATTTTCGTTTATTTGAAACTGTGACAATCATCCGTTAATGTAGTGAGAATAAGACAGAATATTAGTAAGTAGAGAAGAACATGTATTAAAAGAATACTTAAAAAATAAGAAATGAATAATTAAATCAAATAAATGAAATGATATTACTAAATGTGATTATAAAGAGTGTTTAAATCTCAATCAAAAAATGGATTGAAAATTTAAATTCTGTCTGTAGTGTAATGGCCGTAAAATTAATCTTTAATCAAATAACCACAGAGTAAAGATTGTTACTATAATTCTGGTCTCGTTAGCTTAGCAAACTTTTCTATTTAATATAACGATTTCTAAAGCAAACTTCATTATCAGCTAAATATCAATAATAGTTCTTTGCAAAGCAATTAATTTTTGAACCTTCAGTAAGCTCTCTTTCCTCTTTTATAATTACTACTTCTATTTCGTAAAATATTTAATTTTAATAAGAAGATATCATCTCGCAGATTATTAGGTTTCTTAATCTCCAATTTAAATCGTTCAAACCACCCCAAAATTCTTGTTACAAGCCTTGCAAAATAGTCGTTTTATTTATTTTCTGAAATATTCTGATATGATACAATTTGCGTCGGAGAGGCATACTACGAAAGCAAATTAGTAATTTACCCATACTGGCCGCTATCAGCTGTCCATTGCGGATATAAATCATCAAAACTATTTATGTTTATTTTGCGTATATATATATATATATATATATATATATATATATATATATATATATATAAACATAGGTTTTTTTTTAAGTAAGTTATTTAGGAATGAATAGAAGCTTTTAACCTGTAATTAGATTGAATTTTCGCTTTATCTCATTATGCATCATTATCAATGCATACCTCACAACACAACAAATAAGAACATTATCTTAAACTTTAAGATTTAAACGTACATTTCTGGACAGCGTTGCTCAAATTATATACTGAATAACGTAAAATACATGACTATTCAAAGAATAAAATCAACAATTACATTAAACAAATTGGTTAAGGATTGCGTGTCGTCTCTTACTGGTAAATTAAAAACACAGGAAATTGATGAGTAACACGCATCCGAGACATTTATAAAACCATTTCTGTCTGTTCATGGATTGATATTAAAGGGGATTAAAGTGTGATTTCTTTTTGAACACTCTAAAGCAGTGCAGTCAAATGTCGTCCGATGTATTTTGAATGTACCTATATTACAATGTTTATTTCATGACTTTATTAATGTCAAATTGATAGTTTTTCTTCTGCCGTTCTCATTGGTGTTCATACTCTACCTCTCATGAAGCCTATTATAACACAATGAAAATTATTAATAAAAATAATTAGATTATTTTCTAAAGGGGAAAATAACAGAAAGGTATCATGATATTCAAACGATTATTCCAAAGTAAAGTCATGAATGCCAGTTCTAAGCTTGATGCATTATTCAAAGAGATAACGAAGTATCAATCCACATTAGTTTGATCTCGTTGGCCAATCAGACTATGCAGATTAGCTGTAGTTGGCATTAATCAATCCAATGACAGAGCATCAGATGTGCAGTGCAGTTTACCCTAAATCTACCCTGGGTTGGATATATTGTAATCATATTCTTCTCTTGGAACAGTAAATATGTAGCACCTGTCCTGAAAATTAATGTATAAGAAGATATATATACAATGCATTACAATTAGGTATTCTCAATTAATTAACTATGTTTATCGGGTGGAAGGTCAACTGATAATTAATAAAATAAAGGTAATTAAGCAACATGCCAAAAAAATTTGGACAAAGGCGACAACAAAACAGCTTTGATATATAATGCCAGTAAATGTAGGCACAAATTTCATTTTAATAGAGTTAGAATTATAGACAAAGAAAATAATATTGTTAAGCGCAAAATCAAGAAAAATATACATGTCATAAAAATACAAAGATTCTACTGAATAAAAAAATAAAAATAAAACATCTTAACAAAATATTTTTTAATTTAATTGAAAATAATTAATGATGGGCATATCGAAATCGATTTTTTATATTATTTATTAGATTGTACTTATTTTTGGTATCGATGTTTGGTGAATGGTCTTTATCAATTAAAATCAGCTGGCTTTTGGCACACAATGGAAGGTTGTCTTGCTTACTTGGCTGTAAATTTTCAAAAAACGTTTATCTCTTGATGAGGCACTAAAGGTGTGAAACATGTCGAACAGTAATTAATAAATTATTTTTATTAACTACGTGTTTTTATTTGTTGACCTTCCGCCTGATAAATGTATAAGCGGATTTAATAGGGTACCTTGTTTATAATTATATTATTAATAGAAACTATATCTATATTATTTATACAAACTACAATTATTCTCTATTAATATAACTTTATTAACCGTATACATTAACAGGAATGAAGCCCATGTCTGCCTGTTCAGAGCCCCGAAAAAAAAATCAAATATTATATTTTTTTGCCAAAACCAGGATATATCTGCCCTTGTTTAACCTATGGAGGAGTTGAAAATCAAGGGCGTTAGCGTCATGCTCTTCCTGAATTACATGCTTCTTAACTATGGAGTCCTGCCTGGTGAAATGTTCTTTAAGTCTTGTCCTGATTTTTCTCCCACTCTGACCCACGTATGATGAACCGCATGTAACACAGGATACTTGATACACTCCTGATCTGCCGAGTGGATCGACCGTATCCTTAGTTTTCGAGAGCTTACTCGCAAGAGAGCCCCTACTTCGGTAAGCAGTTTTTTTTAAATTTAGCTCCTATCTTTTCAGATATTTCACCTAGGTAAGGTAAGCTAACTGGGTAGACGTCGCTTATCCGGGCGGTGCTTTCTCCTGATACATGTAGGTCTATTTTTCTCTTGTCTTTTTATTAGTTATGTTGTTGTCAACAGGCGCTGATGATGAGATTGAATCTCGAAAGCGCTATGTGAAATAAAACTTTTATAACTAGTGAAGGTCGGCCTAATTATTTACCTACATGATGATGAACCTTCACCAACCGGCTCCCAACACCTGTGCAAAAATAAACTACCTGATTTTTTTAGTTAACCCCGGTCACTAGAGGCCAGGCCTATTAGACTCCTAAATATTAATAATATTTTTACATATGTTTAGAAAGTAATCAATCACAATTATCAGTTCATGTCTAGTTCTGTTTAATAAATTTTTATTGTTTTTAAACTTATTAATTCTTCTTATTCTCTTCAATAACTCTATACATATTGCGTTATTATTTCTTTAGGATTTCTGAATGTCCAATTTGTTTTAAGGTCTCTACCTTTGGTGGAGTATTTAAACAGAAGGATGGCAAAGGATATAAATAAAATGATCTGAAGACAGTGTAAATACAATTTGTCCACTCAACATATCATGAAGATTGTTACCCGGATTTAACATTCACTCTCAAAATTCAACATTTATGGACCTTACAATAAAATTTAAAACTAACATAGGCCTTCAACAGGTAGGAAACTTCGCTAATATAAGTCAATGTTCCAAACAATTTTTGGGGAGCTCCCAATTTCTTCAAGACTCCATTGATCCTTGCCCACCAAGCCTTTAACTTACATATAAAAAGATCTATTATTATTTTTATTTTTTATTTTATGCTACCATATGCGGGGCTACAATTTCCAGGAGAAAGAAGGTCTCTGTAATAATATTTCTATGATATGTGCTATTCTGGTGAAAATGACCTTTGCTCTCGATGGACCGATATATATATATATATATATATATATATATATATATATATATATATATATATATATATACACACAAACACACACACACACATAATTGATTTCCGCTTATTAGTTGGCCCGGCTCCTAGAAAGGATATACAGCCATCGATCTGTTCCAAAAATATCCCAATTCATTTATCTTCTTCAACTATCTCTAGTAGCCTTGACTTGATATTGCTTTCAACCAACATTGATAAAATTATTTAAATCTTTATTAATAAACTTTTGAACCAAAAAAATAATCAGTTTTAAATACAATTTTAATAACTGTTCTCGTCTTTAATATTTTATCGGTACAGATTAGGTGTTATTAAGTATATATCGCCATGTGTTAATCAGTAGGTACGTTTCAGTTATATATGAATGTTTAAACTTCAATTGTATACATAAATAGTTTTCTGATTTAAATATAACATAAAATCATAGTGTGTTGAATGAGTTTTGTTGTTTGGAAAGTTACAGTTTTCTCTTATTAAGACGTCTGTCAACGTGTGCTTTATTGTTAGTTATTGTTATATATAACTATGAATGAAAAAAAGTCATGTCCAACTGATGGCTGACCATACTTGGCGACATCTTTCTTATCATTCCAAGGAAAATCTTGTTTTGTTTTATTTTATTTATTTAGAATTTAAAACAATGTAAAAATATAACAATGTAAAAAATATTATACACTTTTTATTCTTGGAATGATAATAAGCTTCCGGCCTATATATAAGCCATCAGTTGGTTAGATGTGCTTTATTTTATTGTATTCATTTTCATTTCTTAGTGAAATTCTGAATTTCTCTTTTTTGTATTTATGAGTTTTCTTATTCTTTCCTCAGCCGTACAAATGGTGATTGACAATTCTATTAGAATCCTTTATTATTGAACGAGCCAGTGACTCAAGTCGCATCTAATGTTCCATGTTTTAAAAACATATTGTAAGAATGGAGGCATGGAACCTCTTGCGCCAAAGAGAAGGCCGATTACCTCCCAACTTTCGATTCTGTAGTTATTATGGAAATAGGGAATACATTTTTCGTAAATTGATTTTTCTTTTCTTTGTTAACTGATAAGGGCGGATTCTCGACTATCTCGATTCTTAGAGTTGGATCCAAAATAATTCCGGTGGATGCCTGACGATCTATGATCACAATGTCTGCCCTTCTTTTAGAACCATCTTCGGCTATGCAGCTCACTTCTTCATACACTTCAAATCCAGTTTACTTCCTGAATAAATCTGCAACGTAGGTTCGCGCCTTATGATGTCGATTTATTCTTAGAAGTTCTGATTTCTGACAGACGCCCAGGACGTGGGGGAGAGTTTCAGGCTCGTTGTAGGCTCTGCATCGGAATCCTGATCTCCTGCCAGGAATCGTTCGAACTGGGATTGAGTTGCAACTCAGCTTGATGCTCGTGCTCTATTCGGTGCAGGACATTAATATTTACATTTTTTATTTTATACTAAAATAAAATATCATCACTACCAAAAATGCCAAGATCCATTTCTAAGCATTTTTATTTCCAAATTCTACTATTTAAAGGAGTTCTGAATCATGTGCTTTTTTTTTTTTTTTTTTTTTTTTTTTTTTTTTTTTAATTTAGAACTTCATGTCCAAAGAGTTGAGTGTGTGGAAATATTTACTAAAAATTTAGTATGCGATTAATAAGAACATCTTTGATACCATATAGTCATACGGTAGAGAACGTCCAGCTTTTCCTTATTAGTATGTAGCCGCTCATTAAAATTAGGCCTCATATAAAAGGAAAGCAAAAATGGATGGCATGATAAAAACTGCAGCAGTTTTATATGGTCTTCCAGCAAGAAATAATATACCTTTTTCAGCGTTATTCATAGAATCCCTACTCCATTAATAAGATGATAAAAAATTACTATGGCTAGAGAAGCCCGTAAAGAGCAAAGGCTAGAATCGATGTACGGATAAAAATAGATTTCCTCATTCATATCTCTTGAAAGGTTTGCCTCATTCTGGAACTCAAAGCAATAAATTTCATAGGTTTATAGCAGTAAGTTCTATTCTAAGGCCAGTTTTCTAATGTAAGTATTTTATTTAGCAATTAAATAAGTATTGTATTAATTTGAATACTTCAAATTACTACTACACAAGGTTAAATCAGTAACTATAAGTTGAATAACACTATTAAATAATAAAATTAAAGGGATAAGGTTGTTCATGGCAGAATAAGAACCACCCTTAAATAAAACAGGTCCGTATTAAAAAAACGGCAAGATAATTTTTGGCTATTACTCAGTCTTGCTGAAAACGAAAAAGGACGCAAAACATACCATGTCGTCTAGTTTTTGACCAAACTATTATTGTAAATACCGATCGCTTATGTTGCTATTCAGCGTTAAACCTACAATTCAGTAGTTCCTGCAAGGTTGTCCTATATCTAATGGGTTGCATAGTTGTTTTCAATTTCACATTTACAGGAACGATACTAAATGATACAGGTGCGTGAAGGGAGTGGGATACGATTCAAGAAGAGATGTAAGAATGCCAAAAATCAGGTCATTTACAATACCTACAAGCATTTAGTGTTCAATCGAAAACAGAGAATTTTTACTAGTTTGTACATAATAAACAATAATATTGATTTTTCTAGAATTGTGTGTTATTTATGTGCCCAAGCCTCATATTTTGCAAGAAATATTGTCTCATATTTTGTATAGATGGTAGACAAAAATGGCGTTCATTTTTGGATTTCACAAACACAAAGATATGGAATTCAGGAGACAGACGTTATTGTAAAAACGTTTATCAGAAACGTTAATACAAGGTTTAGAAGAGATAAAGGTTAAATTGTATTCTACGAAGAAGTGTATCCACTTCAAAATTACAACTGCTCTCCAAATATTGGGTTTTAAACCTCTAATTAGCTATTTCCTGTTTTCTTATAATTGTTAATACTATTCTTTACATTCTCTACTAGCAATGTAAAGTAGCTAAAACCAATTCATAGACAAAACAGAAAACAGTTTCGCCATAAGAACGACGACAATCATTATATACAATTGGATGTTGCTATTAGAAACGAACAACTACCTTGGATATAATTGCACAACGTAAGAAGAGGTTTTGGTCCCAAGTAATTTGTATTTGCTTATTAGGTTCATGATTATTCCTGGTTCATACAGTTACTACAAGTTGCTATTTGCAATGCATCCTTTGTCTATGTAATTGATTTAGTTCTTCATTATATTGTTAGCACTTTCCTCCGAAGAAAAGTAGCTATTGAGGTTGCACTCATGACGGATTTTTTTAAAAATTTCTTCGAATCTTTATCGATCCTACCTAGTAGACACCAAAAATGACCCCAGTTAAAATTTATATATATATATATATATATATATATATATATATATATATATGTATATATACATATATAGTTATATATGTGTCCGTTAACACGATAAAGGCCAGAGTTTTTGTTTTGTTCGCCACGAAACTTGGTATATAGTATTACCCCATCAAACGATTGATCGATTTCGTTAACCAACAAAATCGGTCTGCCAACAACGACTGTTATTGGCAAATAACTACTTTGGCTCCGGAGTACACCCCCCTCCAGATGGACCGATTTTGTTGGTTAACGAAATCGGTCCATCTGGAGGGGGCTTTACTCCGGAGCCAAAGTAGTTATTTGCCAATAACAGTCGTAATTTTTGTTATATTTCAACGAAACTCGGTATTTGTTGTGGTCAACTGAAGAGAAAAATATGTTGTAAAAATAAACTAAATTGGTTCATTAAGAGGAGCCAAAGTAGTTATTTGCCAATACCAGTCGTAATTTTTATTATATTTTATTCATCAAGATCAGTAGACGAAAATGTGAAGCTTTGTGTATTTATTACTTAGTGTAGTACCCCACGTACACAAAACTCTGGAAGGAAATTAATTACAAAATAAATAATTTAAACAGGTGCCCATAATAAATTCAAGAGCAGAACTATTTATGTTTTTGTTTTATTTATCTATCTAGGCTATTTTAAGCAAATTATTCAGGAATGCCCTCGAGACTACCCAATTCTGAGGAAAGTGCTAAGTTATGCAGCTCCTGCGTGACGGCCTTTATTTTTTTTTTTTTAACTATTACGGCTCATCGACATCTGTATTGTATATATATATATATATATATATATATATATATATATATATATATATATATATATATATAGACACTCAGAAGAAGAGATCGAACAAGTCTGGATAAAAATAATATCACCAAACAGTGTTAATTGTACTTGTGCCCCAAATTGTTTGATCTCTTCTTCAATATATTTCTATACCTATATATATATATATATATATATATATATATATATATATATATTGAAGAAGTAATTCGAGCGTGAACATTCGTTTATATATATATATATATATATATATAAATATTTATATATTTATACATATATATGGGGGCAAGGTTAGCTCAGTGTAGAGCACTCGACTAATGAACTGGAGGACCAGGTTCAAAACCCGAGCGCGCACTAAAGATTTTTTCTCCTAGTGCTGCCGTTCGAGGGTTGGATTTGGGGTCCCAGATCGTCCCTAGGCTCACCCAGCCTTTAATTAATTTAATTAATAATGGGTACCTTGGGTGCTAATGACTCTAGCAGTCGAGGCAGCCAAGGGGAAAATCAGGCGGCCGGAGCATAGTATTGACCACACTATCTCCCTAGTGTGCCGTAAGGTCAAGAATCAGATACGTCTACAGTATCTGCCCCTCTGGGCCCTCGTGGCCTGTTACGGGACTGATTTTATATATATATATATATATATATATATATATATATATATATATATATATATATATATATACATATAAATATATAAATAATAAACGGGATTCATTTCTTGTACTTAGGATCGGAAAAAAATAGAAGAAAGTTTCCCAAAGTTCTTTCATGAGTACAACCTTTTCTACTGAATTGCTTCAAACTGTACTTCCGTCAGGTAGGTTCAGATTATGAAATGGAAGCGATAAATGGCTAGAAATCACTCTCATTACTTAGTGGTGATCTAGAACAATTAAAAGACTGTTCACGCTTGAATTACTTTGAAGCACGCGACTTTAAGTTTTTCATTAGTTAATTAACTGCTTCAGATCTGTAATTTTAAGATCATACTCATGCTTAATTATGTGAATGGTTAGTGTTTACATGAACACTGCAATTAATACATTGATGAACATCAATCCATTGTGTGGATGTTAGTGATTGAAGCAAGTACTTGTCTTTAGCAGTGTAGAGTTCGGGTACTCTAAAGTTATAAGCAGTATTGACTGAGATACTTAAATGTTATAAAAAACGTCAACAGAAATTCAGCAAGTATAACCATTAAATTGGCACGATGAACGGTAAATCAATGAAATCTATCCGAGTAAACACATCAAGTACCATGAATAATTCATGAAATTGAATATGATAACGAATGGCAAGAGATTTCCCGGAGTCCGACTCATGTTTGATGCATGTCGGTGAATTCATGACGTAGGAGAAGCAATATCTTAGACATAACAATCCGAGAACATAAAAGACAACGTTAGTTCACTAATAACTTCATTAAAGAAGCTTTATAGATCAGGCAATACTTATTTTTGGATTATAAATCTCTCCTCACTATATGCTTATGATTGTTTTTCGTAAAGTTATACTTCATTTCATTAAATTCAATAACTTGACAAAAACAACTACTTCCATAGGACAGTAAATGATCATAATCATGGCCTCGAAGGTCAAATGAATAAATAATCAAGATACGAGCACTCCCTTCTTATGGTTGTAGGTTCGATTTCCACTTTGGGATATTAGCGTTTCTTTAGAAGAAAAAAAAAAGGCTTATGACGGGTAGAAAACGTTGGCCATGTTGATAACCTGTTGTAAAAAAGTGTGTCAAAATCATTTTAACGTTTCCGTTGACACGAAGTATTTTAAAGGTTACCATAATTCGTTGGTCGGTATATTCCTGTCCATTGTGCTACTGACAAGTTCTTTCGCCTATAATAATATAAACATAGAGTCTTGGGTGTCACAGTGATAGTGACTTGGGCTTGCTGGACTGCTTGAAACACGTTGAGTTTTTTCACCGATCGCGGAAAAAGTTCCAACCTAAAAAGAGAGCAGCTGACATCGCTAAATCCACTCAAATAAAAATTAGATTTATTTAACACAGAAAAAAACCTTACTCAAATTATTGATATCCGAAGCAATCACAATATCGATTTCATTCTATGTTCTAATTCCATCACCAAAAAGTACATGCCAGAGAGTCATTCAATTACCGACCCATATCCTGTTGCATACAACCAGAATTTTTTCAGCCTCCTTGAATACTAGTTTTAAAAGAATTACGAATCAGAATCTCCTAAATAGTGGTAAAAATCCCTCTAAATAAGAAATATGATGACCTAAGATTCACTCAAGTAAAGGAATGCTACACGTTTGTACATGACATAAATTGAATTGAATTTTTACAATTATGAATCATAATGCCGATTCTTACCCAGGTTAGCTATATTTTACGCACAATGAAACCGGCGTAGGTTAGTTTTAGGACATTACTCCCTTAATCCGCACAGACCTGAAGGGATGAAGGGAGTGTTTACAATTTTAAGATGGAGTACTATTTAGAAGGGCCCTTTTAGTTAGTATTCTTCATAAATTACAGAAGATTATATTCAACCAAACGAAGTGATATGAAGAGTATATACTTCCATATATATATATATATATTTATATATATATATATATATATATATATATATATATATATATATATATATATATAAAACGTGTCTGTCTGTTTTCCCGTTTGTCTGTTTGTTCCTTATACAAATCCACACCGTTTGACCGATTTTGACCAAACTTGGAGTACTGGTAGGTCTTGATACGGGAAGTCTCGTAGGCTAAGTCAAAAACTTCTACCAGCTGTCTGTCTGTATGTTGTTCTTGACACGGGGAGAGTCGTAGGCTAGGTTAAAATCGTCTATGACTCACAGTTAGGAGATCACGACTTCGAAACAATAAACCCAAATAGTTACAGATTTGCGTTATTAGATTTTAATATTAATTATTTAGTTTCTAATTTATTTTTGCTTTTAGAGATGTAGAAAGTAGGTGTAGCCTAGCACGCCGGGTAACAGCTAGTAACATATAAGAAAAGTTTTTCATAGGTACCCCTGTTTGTGGTTCTATATAGCGTTATTAAAGGAACCATGAGTTAGACTATATTATTGGCTAAATCTTATTTGTTATCAAAGGTGAAGTAGTAGCATCTCCAAAGGAGTTCTAACATAAAGGAAGAGAACCAACATAGAATATGCAACGAACTCCATAGAGAGAATTCAATCGAGCCTGCGAGCTCTAGCGGTAGTGCTGGGAAACATCTCAAAGGGGACAAAGCGAATGGGGAAGCTCCGTAGCCTTCAAAGAAATTTCAATTTGAAGTAGAATAGCATCAATTGTTTGAATTAACCGTAAATTTGAATAAACGTTCGGCTACATTGCGAGTACATATAATATATATATATAATACACATATATATATATATATATATATATATATATATATATATATATATATATAAACCAGTTATATTTTGTGTTAAAGACCAACGGAGACTTAAAATGGTCAAGGTAAAACACTTAAAACAATTCTATAAGCTAAGAAAAACAACTTAATTGATCTAATAGGCTGTAACAGAATATATATATATATATATATATATATATATATATATATATATATGTTTCTGTATTTGTGTATTATTCGTTTGTCGAGAGGCATTGGGGTCAAGTAGTAAACATTTACGTTTCAGCGCGGTTATAAGTTCCCGCTTATAAGTTTGACCTCCGGAAAGTGCCGACTAGAAAATTTTACGTTTCAGGACCCCCTAGAGAACGAAAATAACTGTGGTTCAAATTTGTATATATAAATATACACACACACACATATATATATATATATATATATATATATATATATATATATATTTGTCTGTTCGCTCTTTCCTGGCCTCAATAATGGTCCGATTTTGATGAAACGTGGTACAAAAATCTTTCGTCTAATTTGAAAGGTCAAGTTCGTTGCCAGCAGAATCCGTCCACCGGAACATGGTTTTTGGAGCGAAATTTGCGCGAAAAAAATCGTTGTGCTTACTTCATATGCTTTGCAAGTACTCCTTTTATAGGTTTATTTGCATTTAAAAACGAATGAAACCATTTTTAAGGCGACAGCTTTAACCGTTTTTCGAGAAAAGTGGAAAAATATTTGTTGAATCAAGTTTTTGGTTTGGGTACTTAGATTCATTTAAAAATATTTTCTGCATGTTTGAAATTCATGTAAAACAATAAAGTATCTTATTTTTAGACATGAAAAGTTTTGGTAACGTCGTATATTTTCGTTAATATCTCGAAAACGGTTGGGGTTCTTGGTAAGCAAACGGTAACCATTCAAAAGCTTACTAAAGTTTCTACAAAAAAGATTCTGAAGCAATTTTCGATTAGGCGATGTCAATCGGAGAAATAAGTGCTTAAAACTTTAAATGTGTTTGTTTTGTTCTTTTAAACGGGGTTTTGTAGTTGCTTAGCTCACTTTTATATTGGTTGTTTTTTATAATTGGAATTATTTGAAGAATTAGTACTATTGTAGAAGAGTACAAGAAAATGTAAACGTTTTGATATTTTTCAAATCATTGAACAGTAAGATTAGTATCTCTAGGAGGATGAAGGACCCATACAACCGTGACCTATTTCTGGTCATAAATTATTTCATGAAAGGTCTAACCAAAATTATAACTGTTTCTATTTCAACCTTTCCAAATGACATTAGGATTAAGAACGGAACCGCGCTAAGATGATACAGTTCCTGGGAGTCAGACTTTTTTTCTCTGTTTTATTACTGAAGTAACGCACGACATGTTTCGTGCTCTATTGTGGACCCACTTTTAGTGCATTTCTTTTCAATAAGTCATCTCGTCATCCCAATTTTGTAATCAGTAGAGAATTAGATATCTGAACATATTTACAATTCTGTGCCCATGCAGCATATTGGGGTACTAATTTGTATTTTTAATAGTCCGCGCAAAGGAAGTACCGCAGCTTGATACTATAATTTTGTCTACTTTATAATCCATTTTAAAAAAAGGATCCTAAATTAAACGCAGGACAATATTTTCCTTCTTGCAATAAATTTTGCTCTGAACTCTTTAAGAACATTATTTTTTTCTACTAAAGTTTATTGCTCAGAAGAGGCAAACGCTCATTAATGCTGCTACCAGGCCATTTAATTACATCTTAAAGTCTCTTATTAAACAATCCTCCTTCCTTCAAGGGTCATAATAGTATAATTAAGTTTTTGTTGCGAATTACATTCAAGAAATAAGTTGTTTGCTAATTATTTTCTCCTGCAAGACGACCTTTAAATTTTATTTTTCGATACTATCTGTTTCATCTGAACAAGTTTTATACAAATTCTTATCCTAGGAGTGCAACAAGAATACCAATATTTATTTTAAACCCTAAATTCTAGTGTATAAATTAATTTAGTGCATTTCACGCAAAAGAACAATTTTAAATTTTAATAAAGTTGAAAATAAATACTATTCAACGATATTTTTGGAATTTCATTTTAAACATGTTTCTGCCCTAACTTCACGAGCCTGATAAATGTATAAAACAAATCTTTATCAAAACTGGAGGAATATTCAAGAAATATGAATCATAAACGAAATCACCCACCTGCTTCAAAACATCAAGGATGAATCGTGGTTTAGAAGACCGTTCATTCAGATCTCAATGACTTCAAGGACACATCATCAGCTGCAGATCACTTCTTTAGCACGAATCACTGCACAGAATTTGAGAAAACATTTTTTACTGTTTGGGCTGACATATACATCAGATTCTGAGATATTCTCTTGCCTTCCTTTCTTCTTCCTTCGTTACTACTGTTTGATCTATCTTGGTTTGTACTAGCATGCCTCAATGGTAGAGTGTTAGAATTGGGTGAGTATTAGGCTGGTACATTGTTTAATCATGTCGTAGTATTTTGGATGGGTGTTACGTATATGTTGAAGTTTAGATGCTGTACTTGCACGTTTGTCTGGGTCAGTAATTATTTCATTGCCCATTGTATTTTGTTACGTAATATAAAAGCTTCATGTGCTTCAATGTATACAAAATAAAAACCATTGAAAAGATGTCTGGCGAATGCGAACCAACAGTACTTGATATTTTTTTCTCAAACCATTGTACATTTTCAGGACTAATAATGAATCCACGGATAAGGTCAAAACTGTTGTTTGTTCTGTTGGGGAGGGCTGTTCTAGGACTGTTTCTTGGAACCAAATCAATACTAGACGGAGGGTGAAGTTCAATGACGCCCTACTGGAGCCACGAGGATCTGGCTTCAAGCCAGCTGGTCCAGCATCGCAGAATATTGTTCACGGGGCATTTTGTAAATACAGTAAAAAAAAATAAATAAATAAATAAATTTCCACTTCCTTGGTGGCAAATCTCAGATAAATAGTACATTACTTTCTTAAACATAATTATAATTTTTTGGAGTTCTTTTAAATTAATTCTTATCTCGGCGACACTGTCTGGATGGTATTGGGAAGATAATTATTGACCTACAGGATTAGGATGATTAGTCAATTTTGAGTGGAAAATTTGGTAACGGACTTCAGTACGGCATGGGATGGATATCGGATGTTAAGGTCCGAAGGGAACAAGGGTTTTGTTGGGAACAAGAAAAGGGGATTTGCGATTTTGCGGGGAACTTGAGACTGGAATGCCTGTATTCTGTTGATGTTGAGTGTCTTTTCAGATCTCAAGAGTTCGAGTCCTTATGGGTCGGGTGATTGCTTAGTAAATCGTAAGAATGTTCTGCGTCGAAAATTACGATGAGGGTCCAAGGAGTCGTCTAAGTAGTATATTTTCGTCAGTTCTTGTCTTTTCAATCCCAGAGAGACAGTTTCAGGTCGGCTGTGAAGATATAATCCTAGACATCGAACCTCGTTAGATGCAGTGGAGTGTTTTTGAGTTAGAATTTTCGTTAACTGTCAACTTCACTTTTCTATGTGGACAGTGAACGTTATTATGAAAAACAGTATTCTATCAGCCTTAACTCGGTTGTTAAGTATAAAGTTGATATCTACAAGGAACTAAATTTTGTAATTTAAAATGTATTATATTTCTGCAGACGTTCGGGCTTGAGAAAGTTCAAGCGTTAATTAGGGCTGTAAACAAGGATGAACATAGTTAATACTAGTAGTAATGTTGCATATGGAAGAAATAATAGGGAAAAACCTAACAATAAAGTAAGTTAAGTAATGTGGAGAATGTGACAATATAGTTACTATAGTGACTAAATAAGTTCATCATCTAACATTTTCTAGAATACTTATTTCATGTCCGTCATCTGAGTCCTGATAACCATGTCAGCTGTATTTTAATTTCCTTAATATTCAGTTTATAATCTATCCTATTTTCATATTTTTTTTATTGCTATAATAATGGTAAGCTATAACGGCATAAAAAAACATATGATTCAATAAATATTCCAAAAGACACATCTTTTTTTTGGTTGAGTTTAAGGCGTGTCAGAGACACATCTTTATCTTTTTATTAAGACATGAAATGCCTCCACTCAAAAGAAGTCCCAAAGGCATTGAATTAAAGATGTCTCTCTTTTTCCTTTGTCAGTTCCATTTGTTTTGAGACTTGTTACTGGAAGTGAGCCAAAATAGAACTTATATGTTATCCGACTTTTCACAGTAATTCCGCAAAAACTTCTGTGCAATTCCCTTCGACATCACAAATACTATATTTATTCCTATGCCTTATATGTTTATTACCTACCTACCCCATGCATCGCATATCGCATGTAAAAATCCTTTATGATGTAATGAATATTATTTATCTAGCAGAGCACATACCATCAATCAACAGTGTCCCCCGCGCCAAAAAAATCTGCAATCCGTTTTCTCACTTTTATAGTATTTAGCGACTGACAATTTGACAAATATTAAATAAATTCTTGTCAGGTTTTCTTGTATATGTTTTTAATTTAATTCGGGTTACAAGTGCCCTCTTTTCTTAGCGATGAAATATATCCAAATATATCTGTTTTTCGTTTTCCCAAATATTTAAAAATTCAAGTTGAAAGAGAGAGAGATTTTTCTGGCCCCGACTGAATAATTGTTATCTGACCATATTATTTCAAAAACAATGGCGATACAGCCCCATTCTTGAAAGCATAAATATAATAGAGAAACGCTGCATTTGAAAACATAGTCTTATAAATATCGTCCAATGTTAAGGAAAATAGTACTATTCTATTAGTTCGTTACTGTCTCCAGCTGGATGCTCACACATCCAATTTAAAGTAGAAAACAAAAGCTTTTTTGGTTTTTCCATTTTTTTACAACAGCTTTACATGGTGAACAGTAAAGCGCCTTGATTTAAGAATTACCTCAGCATACTGATTTGGTGTTTAAACTCTGCCAATTCTTCGAACAACACGTTTGATGCGGGCAAAATCTCGATCACAGGGTAAGAATAAGTGACTCCTGACTGGGAAGTAGTGACGAAAGGTTTCGAATATTTCTCTGTCACAAAGATTCATCGAGAATCTCAGCATACAATGATTTTTGTTTTCCCTGAAGGACCATCACAACTTCAGTTCTCAAATAATGTATCATGGAGCAAGCCTCCTCTGGGGATTTATTGGCCTCACCTTACACAAAAAGTGTCGCAATCTATAGTAAAATATGAGCACGAAAAAAGACTAACACAAAATTTACTGCAGAAACCCGTCATGTGATTCCACTTGAGGGGTTTTGCAATAAACGGAAATTTCAAGCAAAATAGAACCTATTTAAAAGATTGATAGTTCACATGTTTCTGCATAAGACGGTGTGACTAAATTTGGCCATTCATAATCTATAATAATATCATTTATGAAAAAAATGTTTAGTTGACGGGTTTGTGAAATAAACGATTCAATTATTGTTACATGAGTTGTTCCGATGATATTCCCGCAAAAATTGGCTTAACCCTCTAAACATCCCAGTATAGCTACGTTATTACAGATGCTCCCTGGACTATTAGGCACTATAGGAACTTCATAATTGAAACAATATTATTACAACATTACTCCTTATAAAGAGGAGCAAGATGAGATCGAAGCCTGCGTTACCCCGACGTAGATAAAAGTCCAGAATTAGATGACAGTGAACCCTAGATAAATCCTGGCCTCCAGCCACATCCCTTGGTTATTCCTGTCCTACCTCTGTCTGTGCTTTCCAGAGCTGACCTTACATAATGCCCTTGGTTTAATATTATCTCGAGCATCTGTCTTCTGTACAGCCAGAGATCAACTCCACAGATTCAGCTAGAACCGAAAGGAAATTAGTTATATCTACATATTAGATAAAGTATTTTTATTGTAGATAAAAAAGTAATTGTTCAATATGTATTTAACATTGAGGTAAATATTAATAATTGTTGATAGCTTACGAAAATTTGAGTAACAACTTAATTGTTGACAAAAAAAAATGATATTTTTTTGATTACCTATAAATACTAAAACAGTTTAAATCACCTTATACCTATGAATAATATTTTGTCCTATGCTGTAGATGGACTGAAAATGGAGCTGTGAACTCCGAAAGCGCGTTTTGGGAAAATTGAATAAACAATTGTCTTGGAGAACTGGAGTTTTAGTTTTCCTGTTTGATGCAGTACTACCACCGCCCAGCCAAATATATATCTTTGAATAATAGTTCCTATGTGAGCATGATGTTCATTAATTAAACATATACTAAATCTTAGATTATAATATTGTAGGGTCTCCCCGAGGACTAGTGGCTAGCATACCAAAGTCTAATGCGATAGAATTTGTCGATCCAAGTTTTTCTGCTAGCTCTTCGACTGTTACAACAGAACTTTCTTCTACAGTAGCCTGCAGGAGTTCGTCGTCGAGCTCAGTCCGTCGACCTGTACGAGGCTCGTCTTCGAGCTTGCAGCTTCCCGCTTGAAATCACTGCACCGCTGCCTTTGTCGCTCACTAATGACATTTTGCCATATATTTCTACAAGTTTTCAAAAAGTTGAAGCAGCATTTTCTCCTTTGTCGAATTCCCAAAGCATAACATGGCGTAAGTGGTGTGAAATTAAATTTCAGCACAGAATAAATACGTTTGACCAATCAAAACATCATAAATAGAAGTGTATTTAAAACAATAATAAACAAAAATAAATTGAAAAGGAGGGGAATATGAAAAGAAATAATATTAAAAACCGACATTACTTATCATTATCATTCAGTACCACTAGAGTACCCGTTACTTCAGTATTATCATTAAAATATTATTGATGCACCATTATTTTTCGTAACACAACAGCTTTGCATCGCCATTTTCCTGACTGGATGTCGATGGCAAGGTTTATGTCAAAGGCCAGTTCGAAATATGCAATCAATCATTTTCCTCAGTAAAAAATATTTACAAAAAAAATCGTTAAAAAGTGTATCTTATTTTGTACAGTACCCGTTAAAACTGCCCAGCAAATGTTTCTTTCTACAATAAGATGTATGATAACAAATTGAATGGTACAAAAAAAGTTTACAAGCCAATTTATTATAATGTTCGTTGATAGTGTTCAGTTGTAAACATGGTCCTGGAGTCCGTCCAGATGTTGCTTTCAAGGAAATTGAATGTTGTCTACATTTATTTCTGTCTTGTAAGATGCATCAAACAGCCTGACATAGGACAAATTACACTTTTCCGGCAGTTAACGTCACTAGTACTTTTTTTTTTTTTTTTTATAAATTGTTCCGTGCAATGTCAATGTTGTCATAATGCTCACAAAAAAAATTATTCCTGTATCGTCCCTACCATGCCGAGCAATCGAATATGAAAAATCTCGTTTTCCGATTCGATACTTTACTTTTACATTGTGGACAATACGGCTTGCCGCAAATTGTCGCAACTCTAACCCCTTTTAAATAGCCGGAAATGCCTTGAACAAAGTATGGAAGACCATTTTTCAATATATGGTCAATGTATCGAATAAGTTCGTTCGCTAGTTTGCTCCGAATTTTATATTTTATAGTTCGACATGGTAGGGACGATAATATTCTGATTTAATATATGGCATTTAGATTAATATATGACAGTCCCGTAACAGGGTCAAGGGCCTAGAGGGGCCGATACTGTAAAGGTATCTGAATCTTAACCATATGGCACACTAGAGACATAGTGTGGTCAGTACTATAGTTCGGCCGCTTGATGTTTATCGCCGCGGGTATTCATTAATTTAATAAAAGGCTGGGTGGGCCTTGGGACAGTCTGGGACCCCGATTCAACCCTTGAACTATGACACTAAAAGATAAAATCTTTATAATACAATAACAGATCAGGTATAAAAATTGTAGGAGAAAAGTGTAGATTACAATACAAATTCTAAATTAATTAATATGGGAGGCTTGCGGGCGTGTAAAAAACAACAACAATTGTAATCGGCTACTATAAGTTGTAACTGCGCATGCCTAGTGAACCGAATCGATCGAATGTTAATACGATTGTTATTCCATTATGAGAGTGTCGCACAGGCAGAATTTCTCGCAGATCGTGCTTTCCACTCTAGCAAAACGAGATCACACAAAATAAACTTTCATTGTACCAGCCTTATAAAGGATAGTATTTTAACTTGATATTATTTCAGTGATAATGACATTGTCCGGACAATTTTTGCAATTAGTGGGGATTTTATAATCTCTAGTAGTTAGCTATATATAGATTTGATTTCGTTAGATGCAACAAAGGTTTATCGGTTCGCTTGTTCCATCAACGAGCCACATCAAATCAGATATTATCAAACCACATCAAAGTGAAACTTAACCACTTATTGAAGCTGTAATATTCAGCTCTTCAGTGTTCTCCGGGAATCTCTAAATAGTCTGGATTACATCCATTGAGGTAACCGGGTTTGGATTGAGCTAAGTTAGGCAATCCATCAAAAGAAATTAATTAAAGAAAGAGATTAATTTAGATTATATGTATTACTATATCTGATCTAAAGATGTTGATCGAGTCAGATAAGAGTCGGGCGAAATATTGCTCCAAACGATTTGGCACTTTTGGGGGACAACTTGCAAAACGCAGAATCTTTTTTTGTGCCTATTTTTTTGGAATTTAAAGCAACATTTGGAAAGTATTGTTTAATTTCTGACTTCATGTTAGAGCTAAAAAATCCAATTACTTTGAATTTTAAATTTATTCAGTGATTATGACGTGAAAGAAGACTTAATTAAAATATTCAAATTTCGTAGATTCATTTCTACGAATAAATTAAAAGAACCATGGTAATGGATTTTCTTCCTAAAAACGAATGAAAAAATGTTTTTAATGAAATAAAGAATTCTTTAGTTAGAGAATTATTAATTATTTTTAATATTGTTATTTTATTAAATATTGCACAGTTGCTGAATATTTTGTAGATATATTATTATTATTTGTTTTAAAAACAGCTGCTTACATTTACCCAAGCTTTCCTATTTTCAACTCAAAAGGACCAACTAGAGAAAATCAGGTTCTTTCACGTAGAAAATCCAGGACGTTAAATACAAGAAAACTGATAGCATGACTCAATTAATCTGGAACAAATTACAATTTATAAAAATTTCCACTCAGAAGGAATAGTTTGGAAGATGGAACAAATGGGCTACACATTATGTAAAGGAATAATGCCTCAAGTGGGAATCGAACCCACATAATCTTGATGGGAGCCTAGCTCACATACAGCCCAGCCTGAGTTGAATGTTATATGCAATATTTTAATTATAAGATATAAGCGAACCTCAATTTTCAGTGGTTTATAGATAGTTGTCATATACTCGTAAAAAGGTCTAAATTGAGTAATTTCTAAGGTATGGCGGAAGGTTATCCTCAAGGTTGTTATACTTTATTTAGTGACTAAGAACGTTGTTCGATCTTGAGAAAAGGAGGATATGAAAGTTAATATATAATGAAGCAGATAAACTTTGGTTTTATCCGTTCCTCAGCTTCCAACAATTAAAAATAAATTGAATAGTTATCATTTTTACTATCTAAAATTTAACGTCCATTTACATACGTAATACATTGGGTTTTCTACAGGTTAGCCAGGATAGGGCGGAAAAAAATCCATCACCCCAGTTTGAATCGAACCAACGACCTTAGAGACAAAATGCAAATGTCTGCTCACGACTTCCAGGCCACCAAATGAATAGCAATTAAAAGCTATAAATTGATAAAATATGAATCTAATTTTTATATTGTTTCTCTGCCTTGGCGATCAAATAAACTGTTGAATTGATATGTGATTTCCTTTGACATAGGAATCGACAATGGATCAGGGAACGATGGAATGTATTATGGAAATCATGAGATTTCCCCTTTCATTGGGAGGACGGAAATTGCTGTTGTTATCCCAAATAATGAAAACACATCATTGAGAGTTTTCCATTTGATTTAATCTGCAGATAGCAAGAATATCTAATGAAAAGGGAAAATATGAAACTGGAACTGTTTCAGCTAAAATGAGTATTTGGAAATAGCTAAAAGAATAATTAGTCTAGTCTGTCATGTTTCTGGACCTCATCATCTTCATTTTAACTATTTTTAAACCTACATTTCTAACTCTTTTTAACCCCTTCAATTTCTGCTCCTTATTCTGAAAGTCTAAGAACTAGGGTAGATAACCTAAAACGACAATTTTTTGGGACGAGTATCATCGATCTCTTTAACTCGGGCCCTGAAAATGTTACGGACATTTAATGCCATCACCCGTAAATACATTTACTTCATTTTTACATTGACTATTATTATATTATACAGCTTTGTATTACTATTGGTTAGATTGTGACGAAAAAATGTTGCACCTTACGAAGCTACGTTTATTGATCTGAAGGTAAAAAAATGGCTTAAACCATTGGGCATAATGTATTATTGGCTTAATTTTTGATATCAATTTCATCATTAAGCGGTTAATTGAAAAATCACTTATTTACTAGCTCATTTTTAATGACTGTCAGGATAAGAAGAAGTTTATTTAGTATTTCAATATGAAATGCATAAATTCTTGAATCCTACCCCACCCCCTTTCCTCTAACGGCTATCCCATTTCGCATAATTCCTAGGATTGATATGACAAAACATGAAAGTGGAAAAAAATTCGCAATTAATACGATCGACAACCGGGAAGCAACTACCGAGTTTGAGGTTTAACACTGAATTACAGCAAAAGCTAAAGGTTAAAAAAAAACAGTTTTGCTAAAAAAATAGACGTTATGGCATTTATTTTAAATTCAGCATGGGAAACGGTGAAAAATTCTCTTTCCTAAAACGAAAATTTGACTTATTTTTATGAGATACATATGGATGGATGGATGGATGGATTGGGCTTTAGGGCAAACAGCTTTCAGAGCATCATTGCCCGATCTCATTTATGTCACACTCACGTTTTTATTTTCTCGGAAAACATATACTTATGGTTTACAGTTATTATTTTCTTGCTTTATTTTTTATTTTTTATTTATTTATTTATTTTTTTTTTTTTTTTATTTTTTTTTTTTTTTTACTAGTATAGAAACTTCTATTTGAATGAATCGTATTTCTTTAGATATTCACACATTTATATATATATATATATATATACACACACATGCACACATATACACATCCACACACACATATATATACATATATATACATATATATATATATATATATACATATATACATATATACATATATACGCATAAATACTTTTTAAATATAAGTAATAAATTTTTTTTTTAATTATTCCTTATTCTTTTTTTTATTTATTCATTTACTTTTTGTATATATATACATTTTTTTTTTTTTTTTTTTTTTTTTTTTTTTTTTTTTTTTTTTTTTTTTTTATATTTCGTTGTATAATTCAACTTTTTTTAGAAAACTTATTATTTTGTCCAGCATATTTGCATTGTCTGCTAATGCCTCTCTTATGTCTGGAGGGATATTCAATTCGTTTAATTCTACTCTGAATTGGTGGCATTCGGATATTAAATGGTTTATTGTAAAGGGTTCATTACATCTTGGGCATTTTTGTGGTTGCTCTCTTCCCATTAAATATCCATGTGAGATTTTTGTGTGTCCGATCCTCATTCTTGTTATGACTACCTCCTCTCTTCTATTTTCCCTCGACGAGGAGTGCCAGGTGTCTACTGAGGTTTTTACGTATTTTAGTTTATTACCTTCTACTTCATTCCACATATTTTCCCAGTCTACTTTTATTCTTCTTTTTAGTGGTAGGAATAGCTCATTTCCCGTCAATAAGGTTGGCGTGATTTCACTTAGGTTGTGTGCCTCTTTTGCAGCCATATCCACCATCTCATTCCCCTCTATACCTATATGGCTGGGTGTCCATATGAACATTATTGTGTTTCCTTTTATTACATATGGTATAGTTTAGTAAGTTTCGTTGTAATATAAATAAAAAATAAATATAATATAATGTAAATAAAACTGAGTGTTGCTCAATGTTTCAAAACATTTTTAAAATTTTGGAGAGAGTAGCTTTCAACATCTTGATGAAAATCTCTTCACTAAATAAATCACATTAGAGTTAATAATATATGCAAATTATAAAGCACAAAAGTAAAAGAAATTATGTTTAAATTTCTGGTGGATCTTAAACCGACACTTTAAGAGCCTTTGAGTACGCTGTGGGTAAAGCACTTTCCAGTCAAGGAGAAACAAACACGGGACCCGATGTTGGAGAGACTTGGAGAGTGCTAGAGCTCTTACACATGAGAGGATTTGCCTAAGTGGTGTAAATACCGTCAGACAGCTTCAGTTACTGAGTTAGATTTCTACATAACTACTCCCGTCTCGTGTACTTAGCCACTTCAACAAAGGTGTGGCGTATACAGATTAGCTGAATCAGGAAGTTCTGAAGGATGAAGCAGTTCTGGAGTAAACCCCAACTTCTAAAAGATCGATTTTGTTTCATTTTATTTACACATGCTCCGCATTATTTGTGCATGATGTTATCGTAATGGATCAATTTAGTTTATTTTTGCAAGACTTGCAATTTCTAGGTTCGTTTTATATAATAACAATGTTGACGTTAGGGGCATATCAATAATTGTTGTCCGGAATAAACCTCCCAGCCAGTTTTACAAATGTAGAAGCCATGACAGCAACGCCTACATGACGTGCCGACTAGAAAATTTCATGATTCAGAACATACATATATATATACACACTAGTCTGTTCGGTCACACCTAGGCTCAAAAATGGTCAGATTTTAATGAAATTTATTAAAATGATACTTTGTCTACATTAAAAGGTGCCGTCTACCGGAACACGGTTATTTAGGCAAAATTCGCGCCAACTAAATCGTTGCTCTTTGAGTTTTTAGTTTTTATGCTTCCACGTACACTATTTATAGGTTCTGTAAGGCAGGAAAACGAATGGAACCATTTTAAAGACCATATCTCTAACCGTCCTAAAAAAAAGTGAAAAAAAAAAAACTAGTTTTTCTAACTTATTTTCGGTTTGGACTTAGAATCGTGGAAGATGCTTTAAGTTTGGATACGTTAGGAATTAAGAAAGTATGTGAAGAAATATTTTATTAGTAGACATGAAAAGTGTTAGGATCTTCGAACATTTTCCTTAATATCTCGAAAGAGGTTTTGAAATCTAGGTAAATTGAAGGTAACCATCCGAAAGCTTACTAAATTCTCTAGAAAAATTATTCTGAAATAATTTTCAATGGGGAGATGTCGGTGGGAGAAAAGAGTGCTTAAGACCTCGAAAGTGTTAATTTTGTTCTTTTGAATGGCTTTCTGTCTCTGGTTAACTCACCTTTTATTTTGTCACTTTCCTCCGAAGGAAAGTAGCTATTGAGGTGTCACTCATGACGGAATTTTTGAAAAAATTATTCGAATCTTTATCGATCCTACCTATTAGACACCGAAAATGACACCAGTTAAAATTTATATATATATATATATATATATATATATATATATATATATATATATATATATATATATGTCCGTTAACAAGATGCATTTTCGCTACGAAACTTGGTGTGTAGTATTCCCCCATCAAACGATT
This sequence comes from Gonocerus acuteangulatus, assembly GCA_946811695.1. Classification (NCBI taxonomy): domain Eukaryota; kingdom Metazoa; phylum Arthropoda; class Insecta; order Hemiptera; family Coreidae; genus Gonocerus; species Gonocerus acuteangulatus. The sequence continues at coordinate 49,542,505 of OX328123.1, read as the reverse complement.
GAACGAGTTCGTTAACCAACAAAATCGGTCCATCCGAAGAGGGGGTTTACTCCGGAGCCAAAGTAGTTATTTTTGAATACCAGCCATAATTTTTGTTATATTTCAACGAAACTCGGTTTTTGTTGTGGTCAACTGAAGAGAAAAATTTGTTGAAAAAATAAACTAAATCGGTTGACTAGAAGGGGGGGGTTTACTCCGGACAGAAATTACTAATTTCCTTATACCGGTCGTAATTTCTGTTGTATTGTTACGAAACCATGCATAAGTCCTGGCTATCTAATAAGAAAGAATTGTTGTGAAAATGAACTAAATCGGTCTATTGGAAGGGGGGGGGGGTCTTTGTACTATGTTTGAATTGAATTCTCCCGCCAAACCAGGAGAATTCTGGTTAACAAAGGTTCGCGAAACTCATCAAGATCAATAGATGAATTTGTGAGTATCATGCATACACAAAACTCTGGCAGGAAATAAATTACAAAATTAATAATTGAAACAGCTGCTCATAAAAGCAAAGGAGCAGAATTGTATTTATATAGGTTATTTTAAGCAAATTATTCAGAAATACACTCGACCCTACCCTATTCTGAGGAATAGACTTTAGACTTACTAGCGAAAACTGCAACTCAAAGACCTACACCTGACCTGAACAAAATGACAGCAACTGACCTATGCAAACTAGCTGAAAATAAGACAGTAAACGACTGGCAGACAGAATGGACTAACTCTCAAAGCAAACTGCGGGAAATAAAAAATACAATAAGAACCTGGTCAAGAGAAAACCTAACAAGACGAGACCAAGTTATTATTACGAGACTTCGCCTAGGACACAGTTTACTAACGCACTCCTATCTAATGGAACGACAAGACAGACCTGTATGCGCATGTTGTAACGAGACATTAACAGTTAAACACATACTTACTGACTGCAGATTACGAGACAACCTAACAATTCCTCACGACTTACACGACTTACTTGCCGAAAATAGTCCACATATTAACACCATACTAACTCACTTAAAGATAATTAACCTATATTCAAAAATCTAGCCCTATCTCCAATTTACCTCCTGAAGTTAATTTAAAATAATGAACGAAATAGCCTTTATAAAATTATTTACATTTTTAAGAAATTAAGTTATTTAACCTACATTTAAAAATAAAGCCCTATCTCCAATATAATATTACCTCTTCTACCCCCCCCCCCCCCCACTTTTTTCCCCCCTCTTCACACTCTATTTAATATCTATTATAATACCGTATTGTTATTGTGAAATATATTATATAAAACATGTTATTGTTATTATTAATTAGCTCACTAATGTACTAGCTATATAAAATGTACTGACTTGTTATATACACAATGTGCAAAAAGTATTTTGTAATATCTTGATGTATGTTAAAGAGCAAGTCGCCAAAAGTTGCGAAACTCTTAATAAATAAATATCAATATCAAAATATTCTGAGGAAAGTGCTTAGTGCAGCTGCTGCGCGACGGACTTTTTTTTATTATTTTAAATTGCTTTTAACAGCAAAAGGAGTATATTAGTAAGAAAAACAAAATGAGAAGCGTATTGGTAATAGCGTTTTCCTAGAGAACACATTGAGAAACAGATTGCAGTAATATCCGCTTAGGATACTGTCAGTTTCCTGATATGGCCTCTAAAATCATTTTATATTTTTCACGAAAGCTCAAAACTTACCCATAGCTGGTTCTGTTCCATTACTAATGAAACGCTAGGATGCCGCATTTCCTGCGGGTTGGACTTTTTGCGTGGATTTTACAATATTGCTAGAGAAAATAAAATCCACCATGGGGGTTTCAAAAAATATCTGCCTAGGAATGTTATCGATGTAATTGGTTTTCTTAGTTTCCCACTTCCTGAATAAATTCTATGTGATTTTTTTTGTAATGTATGATAGGCCTTAGAAAACATATCTCCGAACTTTTATTACAAAGGTAAGGAAATTTGTAATAAATAAAGTCAATTTATTTTCCGATATCATTATTTATAGCCATTCTAAATATTAGGATCTTCGTGGAATTTCCAACTCTTTATTTTCATGGCATAAAAAAGATTGAAAAGGGCGATAAGCTTTTTCCTAAAATAAAAATGCTTTGAAGATAATAAGAGAAAGAAAAAGTCTCCTCACCTACAAGATAAAACTCTAAAAAGCAGTAGAAGCTATAAGTGCCCTTGATGACTCAGTCAACCCACACACGTAGCCGTTAAACAGAGCCGCCACATCAGTATTCCATCAGAGTCACCGGATTCGCGCCTTGTGCTTCTCTTTCCGCAAGCTATGGGGGGAATCTTAAGGAAGCATTCGTCAGCAAGCTTATGTTATCCTTTCTTATATCTATCTAAAAATAGAATTAGACTGATTTTTCTACATGATTAATTCAATAACAGTCTTCTATTTGATGTGGCTCGCCAAAACGTCCGTCAGAGAAGAGCTGCACACAATCAAATGCCTCGCTATGTTGGCTAATTTACATGGGCGTATATAAGGGGGTGGGCTGAGGGGGCTGCAGCCCCCCCCCCCTCCGACACTTTGAGTTGATCAGTAAAACTGTGTCATAAACCCTTAAAAATAAATTAAATAACATTACTATGTTCATAAAAAATATTTTATTTTGGCTGGAATAGCGTTTTAGTTGTTTTTTTAAACTATTCCAAGTTCTAAAATGTTAGTATTCCATACCCCGGAAATGGTCTCAGCCCCCCCCCCCCCCGAAATTTTCCCAGCCCCTCCCGAAATTATTTTCTATATACGCCCATGCTAGTTTGGCCACATTCCTGAAGAATTGGTTCCTACATAAATACAAAATAAACTTTTAATATTTTTCCTTAATGGACATCTATCTCAAATATTAATATTTTATTTAATTTCATTCCCAAACTATCATGAACCGATTTGCTTATTCTTTTTTTTTTTAATATGAAACATGTTCTTCGTCGCATGGGCAGGATGCATACCAATTTTTCAATATTTCGACCGTTTGGGGCATATTTATAATTTCGGTCCGTAGTAAACACTGTCTCTCCAGATGGTCCGAATTTTTATGGTGACCGACATCTTTCAGCTATTTGTTATGGATGACAGATCTTTGTGAAACAGCATCAAATCCCCGGCGTTATCGCGTTAACTGTCACACAGGCCCAATATACCAGGTGTCGATGTGGATATATATATATATATATATATATATATATATATATATATGTATATATATATATATATATATATATATATATATATATATATAATGGAGGTCATTAGCCAGAATCTACATTCATCCATTATGTAGATCGATAAAGATTTTAAAAAAATGTATTCCACAATTTCTTTCGTAAGTGGAACCTCAAAAGCAACATTCCTTCGGAAAGTGCTTAACAAAAAAGGAAAAGGAAGTTAACTTTTTATATCGAAAGCAAAATTGAACCATAAAAAGTTAACATATAATTGTAAAGTACTATATATTTTCACCTAATGGTGTCAGTGGCGACTAAAGGGGGGGGCTTATGAAAATTCACAACGTTTTTCGATGAAGTAAGAAAAATAAATTGTTTAGGCAAATTAATAGTGATAAGTTCTAATTAATGTATGTTCTTAGTTTATCAAATACTGATTTCCAGGTGCCTGGTTGTAAAAATTTGATTCTGCCTCCAGGCACGGCGGTAAGCCCATATTAAATTAGCCCCCCCAGAAATGTTTGCCTAGAGCCGCCTATGAATGGTGTACAAATAATTTAACTTATCGGTCGCAGTTAATTTAAGGGTTTACCATTATTTGTATAATGTCATATTCTCTTATTTTTATTAGGGGGGCCCGGTGGCCGTGAGTGCTAAGGCGTATGCGCTCCGTGCCTAAGGTCGTTGGTTCGATTCCCTCTAGAGGTGGTGGATCTTCTTTCGGAAAAGGAAAAGGCATCATCCCTATCCTGGCTAAAGAAGGGTGGTAACCTATAGATACCCCCCCTAAAATTTTGACTTAAATATAAATGGACGTTGAAATTCAAATAATAATTATTTTCGCCAACGGCCATAGCCAAGTTGAATGCACCGGTTCCCGTAGATCACCGAAGTTAAGCAACGTCGGGCGAGGTCAGTACCTGAATGGGTGACCGACCACGTGCGGTTGGCTTTATAAAAGGGTGGCAACCTGTAGATAACCCGGCGCTAATAGCCAAATAGTTGATAAAAAAAAAAGATTTTCCTTAACCTAAAAGACTGTGTTTATAATATATTGGCTCTCGTAACTGAATAAATCAGTAACGTTATATTTTCCGCCTCCATCAGTTTGTTTTATTTTTACTAGTTCTTGTACAACGACCATCAAATTGTATGATGGGTTCATAATAACTGGTGTCATGAGAGATTTCATTGATTAATAGAACTTCTTTTTTTTTTTTTTTTGGTTCCTTCTTCATTTATGAGGAATTAAAGTAACATAAAGTTAAAACAAATAATTTTGACACTTGTAATTAACTTATTTTATTTCCAACAAAATGAAGACCAATTAATTCCTGAGTCAAATAATATGGGCTAGTGAAATATAATTTAATCTTAATTGTGATTATTAGGATTTTAGAACATAGAGATTAATGAGAAGCTTAAATTTTAATGAGCTTATAGATAATTGTCTATGTGCTTGATTGAATTGCTTGCATTAACTGAAGAGGTCATTAGTGCGACTATATTCTAGTTAAATCCTTATAATTTGTATCTAAGTAATTTATTATTATTATTATTAAACTACTATTTAAATAAATGGGGGACAATTTTAAACAAATACATACCTTCTCCAAATTTCTGTTCATTACTCAATTCTTTGATTAATTATTCGATTCGATTTACTTTAAAATAATAAAAACATTAAAGGAAAACAAAATGTAAAACATTATAATTAGTTTGACTGCCGCTTAGATCAAGAAAAGCAGTCAGTTTCTATTCCACCATTCCAGAATTCATCAATGGAAGCCCGTGGGGAGTTCATGGGAATATACAATAAGCCTGATAACATGAATAGAGACGACGGACACGCCCAAACTGTGATATGCATAGACCAAGAATTACATGCTCAGGAAGAAAGGGAACTTCCACCTCCAGAAGGTAGGTGTCAGAATAAAATCGCGAAAAAAAGACCATTTACGAAAAAAAAAAAAATCCGACAAACAGGACGTGGATCATTTTAGCGCGTTTCCGTTTTTATCAAGAGTTTCATACGCAAATCTTACAATAGAAACAGGTAATATGTTGTCTTGAAAATGTAAACAAATGTAAAATTAACCCCAAAAAAACATAAATGTAAAATAGAGGCCAAGTTCCTCCCCCCACAAAGAAACACTCCATTCCCCAAAAATATCCCCTCCTAAAACCCCCAAAAAACGCCTTACCATCCTACACTCCAAAAAGTATGAGTTGGTGTATTAAGTGCACCATATTTTCAACCAAAAATATTTGCCAATACAAGAGATGATACAAGAAAGAAATGTCCAAGTTCATTACTTGGAAGACCTCATTGTTACTTACTAAGAACAGTAAAGACACTTCAACTGACCTTTAAAAACAACAATAAAAATACTTATATCCAGTTACTAAAATATCACTTTCCTCAACCAGGTATATTCTTAAACTTGGCAATGTTTAGTTTTCTCTCTAATGATAATTTCGGCACAAATAAAACATTGCCAGGTTTAAGAATATACCTAGTTGAGAAAAGTGATATTTTAGTAACTGGATATAAGTATTTTTATTGTTGTTTTTAATGGTCAGTTGAAGTGTCTTTACTGTTCTTAGTAAGTAACTATGAGGTCTTCCAAGTAATGAATGAAATTGGACATTTCTTTCTTGTATCATCTCTTGTATTGGCAAATATTTTTGGTTGAAAATATGGTGCACTTAATACACCAACTCATACTACTTTTTTGGAGTGTAGGATGGTAAGGTGTTTTAAGAGGGGATATTTTTGGGGAATGGAGTGTTTCTTTGTGGGGGGAGGAACTTGGCCTTTATTTCACATTTATGTTTTTTTGGGGATCTCATTACTTTTTTTCTAAGTAATTTAATTAAAATTTAGTTGCCGCATATCTACTGGCTTTAGTACTTCATATAAAACCAGGGTCTTTGGATTCTGCTTAAAGTTCTCCTTACTGCTTAATATTTGATACCAATAATCAACCTACATACATCAAATCACTAGACTAGAAATGTTAGAAGCTCTTCCAGATGGCAGTATTCTAGAGGACAAATTGATTGCTCTCTTAACTAAACTATTACGCTGTAAAATACAGGAGCCTTATCCCGAGGATAAAGATCACAATAGGGAAAGTGTAGAAGGCCTTTAAGAAAAAGATATGAAGAAAGACGATACATTTTGGGTTTGTGATCCTAAACTTTGTAATTTAGATGGCTCGACTTTGAAAAACTTAGTATCTGCTTTCAAGTATATTAAGCAGTTAACCCCTACGACTTTATTTACAACATTTAAGAAAGAAGTCACAACTGTTGTTGTTAAGATGCGTCGAAATGTTTCTTAAAACATCAAATATAGGTTCTCTTTCTAATGACGATTCATTTGATACCCCACATGATGGGTTTCAGAAGGAATGCTGGCTTTCCGATGGAACAAAAAGTACAAAACGTCTTAGGTAATATGACACTCCCGTGTCAAGACCTACCTACGTACCAAGTTTGGTCAAAATAGGCCAAACGGTGTGGATTTGTATAAGGAACAAACATACAGACAAACAGCTGAAAGACCTTTTTTACCTAGCCTAGTGCATTCCCCGGACCAAGACCTACCTGTGTGCCAGGTGTGGTCAAAATCGGTCAAACGGTGTGAATTAGTGTAAGGAACAAACATGCTGACAGACAGCTGATATACGATTTTGACCTAGCCTATGACACTCCCCGGATAAAGAGCTACCGGTGTACCATGTTTGGTCAATATCGGTCAAATCGTTTGGATTTGTATAAGGAATAAACAGTTAGGCAAACAGCTGATAGACAATTTTGAACTAGCCTATGGCACTTCCTGAATCAAGACCGACATGTGTGTCAAATTTTGTCAAAATCGGTCAAACGGTGTTGATTTGTATAATGAACAAACAGACAGACAAACAGCTGAAAGACCTTTTTTACCTAGCCTAGTGCATTCCCCGGACCAAGACCTACCTGTGTGCCAAGTGTGGTCAAAATCGGTCGAACGTTGTGAATTAGTGTAAGGAACAAACATGCAGACCGACAGCTGATAGACGATTTTGACCTAGCCTA